>CM053033.1:174278220-174335376 GCA_028564925.1 Lithobates sylvaticus
GATCAGGAGGAATCAGGAACCGGAACCAACTCCAACTTGGAAGTGGAGGAAAATTGTCATGACAAGGCGTCAGCCCTTACATTCTTACTACCGTGTACGAAAGAGACAATGTAATTGAAACTTGACAAGAAAAGAGCCCATGGCGCCCTTCTGGGAGAGAGGCGTTTCGCCTCAGATAAGAATGTGAGATTCTTATGGTCAGTAAGAATGAGAACCGGCACAGTGGTACCTTCGAGGAGATGTCTCCATTCTTTCAGGGCTAAAATGATCGCCAACAGCTCTCTGTCACCAGTCTCGTAATTGCACTCCGCAGGTGACAATTTCTTGGAAAAGTAGCCACAAGGATGCATAGCGCTCTCAGAGGTAGGACATTGAGACAGAAGGGCACCAACACCAGTCTCAGAAGCATCAACCTCAAGGATAAACAGTAACATAGGATCAGTATGTGCCAACACAGGAGCAGAAACAAAGGCAGCCTTGAGACTCTCAAAGGTCTTAATGGACTCCAGAGACAAACTCTGTGGGTTACTGTCCTTTCTGGTCATATCAGTCAGGAGCTTGACCAGAGACGAGAAGTTACAAATAAACTTGCGATAATAGTTGTCAAAAGCCCAGGAAACGCTGCAGAGGACATAAACCCACGGGTCGGGGTCACTGTCACTGAAAGTGTCTCTGGGTCCAACGAAAAACCAGCAGTGGAAATGACATAGCCCAGGAATTTAACCTGTTCACGATGGAACTCGCACTTCTCCAGTTTACAATAGAGATTAGTCTCTCTAATGCCGTGTGCACACGATCGGACTTCCCGACAACAAAACCGTTGAATTTTGTTCGAAGGGTGTTGGCTCCAAATTGTCTTGCATACACACAGTCACACAAATGTTGGCAATTACAAACGTAGTGACGTACAAGACTTACGTGATCTCTCCATTACGAACGCTAGTTTTACATGACCAATCGCTTTCGGCTCGTCCTTGATTCCGAGCATGCGTGTTTGTACTTTGGACTTTTGTCTGATGGACTTGTGTACACACGATCGCAAAGTCCGACAACACACATTTGTTGGCAGAAAGAACATGCTAGCCAACATTTGTTGGCAGAAAGTCCAACAAAATTGTCCGGTGGAGCATACACACGGTCGGACTTTCCGCCAACAGCCTGACATCCAACATTTCCCATCGAAAAATCCGATCATGTGTACAGGACTTTAGTTTCTGAAGCACACGACAGACATCTGTGTGGTGGCTCTCCAGGGACTTGGAAAATATGAGGATATCATCTGGATAAACCACCACACATACCTGCAACAAATCTCGGAGGACATCATTAATAAATTCCTGGAAAACTGCCGGGGCGTTACAAAGGCCAAAAGGCATTACGAGGTACTCATAATGGCCTGTTCTGGTATTAAATGCAGTTTTCCACTCACTCGCTTCCTCCTCTTCGGTGAGCGGCCCCTTGCCTTCTGGGACATGTGTATGCCCCAGAAAACAATGGGGCCATTCACAAAGCGCCACGCGACTTGCTCATGCGCAGTAGGAAACGGGCAGTGAAGTCGCGACGCTCCACTGCTTGTTTCCCTTCGTTAAGATGGAGGCGCCGGCAGCTGATCCGATGGACAGATCGGCCTCGGGGCGGCCGACATAGCAGGATCGCTGGACAGGTAAGTGTCCTTATTAAAAGTCAGCAGCTACAGTGTTTGTAGCTTCTGACTTTTAAAAAAAAATGTATTGGCCGGAACGCCCCTTTAATCGTGAAACGATTGACACCCCCTATAATCAATACAAGGTCTCAGTTCACCACTCTTCACAAAAAAGAAACCAGCAGGAGACGAGGATTTGAGCATGAAACCTTGAGAAAGTGTGTCTGCAACATACTTCTCCATGGCCTTATCCTCCAAGACTGACAAAGGGTAAACCCGGCCACGAGGGGGTATGGCACCAGGTTGAAGGTCAATTGTGCAATCATACGGCCGGTGTTGAGGCAAACTACTGGCTTGACCTTTCAAAGACATTGCTAAAATCACGGTACTCTGGCAGGCAGGAGAGTGGGCCTCCTACAACTCCTACCCAATGGAGAGAGGCCCTGGACCCACCTGTCTATGGATTTCATTGTGGAGTTACCCAACTCCCAGGGCCACATGGTTATTCTTATGATGGTTGACCGACTCTCAAAGATGTGTCATTGTATTCCACTTAAGAAGTTGCCCACTTCTAAGGAACTGGCTTCCATTTTTGCTCAGGAGATCTTTTGCTTACATGGGCTACCCAAGGTGATTATCTCGGACAGGGGTAGTCAGTCAGTTTGTGTCCCGGTTCTGGCAAGCCTTTTGTGCACAGTTGGGAATTCAGCTTGCTTACTCCTCTGCATATCACCCGCAGTCTAATGGGGCCACAGAATGAGCCAATGAATCCTGGGAGCAATTCCTACGTTGCTATATTTCTGACCATCATAACAACTGGTCAGACCTATTACCGTGGGCAGAGTTTGCTCACAATAGTGCCTCGAATTCTGCTTCCCGATTGTCCCCGTTTATGGCAAATTATGGTTTTTCAACCTTCCAATATTGCCTGACTTGTTTGTTCCACAGAGTATTCCTGCGTTGGAGGAGCATCTCTGTGGTCTTTGCTCCACTTGGGCACAAGTCCAGGAGGCTTTGCGACATGCTAATGATACAGACTCCATGCTGACCGCAGACGCCTGCCTGTGCCTTCCTACCAGGTTGGGGATAGGGTCCCTCACTGAAGTTCGCACCTCGGTTTATTGGGCCTTTACGTATTCTTCGTAGGATTAACCCAGTGGCTTACGCATTAGACCTTCATTCTAATATGCGTATCTCAAATATATTTCATGTCACTTTTGGTCTGCAACCGCTTTACCACCTCAGTGCCACGCCCTCACCCTGTACAGGTTGAGAACTGTGAGGAGTATGAAGTTCAGTCCATTGTTGACTCCCGTAGGTTCCGTGGGCACATACAGTACCTAGTGCATTGAAAAGGGTATGGTCCAGAGGAACGCTCTTGGGTCTCAACCTCAGACGTACACACCCCTGTCCTCCTCTGTGATTTCCATAGACGTTTTCCCCTCAAGCCTGGTGGTCCTCCGAGGGGGAAGGGTCGTTGAGGAGGGGGTACTGTGAGGACTGGGCTCAGCCCTTCCTTCTCTGAGCTGGCCGCTCAGCTGTCGGCTAATTTCCAGCTCCTATCTCTTCACATTTACTCAGCTGTTGATATCCTGCTCGTCAGTCCTGCCTACTTAAGCCGTCCAGTCCAGAGGATCTCTGCCTTCGCCTTGGTCAACATCAGAGACTATCTCCTGCATTCTGGTTAAAGACGGGCTTGGCTGACATCCCTTCTGGCTCCAGATCCTGCTTGCTGTTTTACTACACTCATCTCCGGCTCCCTGACGTTTGGCTTGTCTGACTATCTGTTTCGTTCCTTAACTCTGGCTATGTTTTGACTACGTTTTTTCAATTTACTTTTATTATGAAACAAGTGTGATTTAACTGTACTTCTGTCTTGGTCTGATTTCATGGTTTCTGACACTTGTCTATCCAAAAAATTAGCATGAAAAAATTGACAGCTGTGGCGTAGGGCAGAAGTCATGGTATTGCCATAACATTTTCACATTTGTGTTGCAGTGTATTCATTATCTTATCATGCATAAAAGCAGGGAAAAAAAGCACAAATTAAATAAATCCTGTAGCAACAAAAAAGCAATGGTGACATGAACAAAATTTTTACCATAATGCTGCAAAAGTGGTATGAATTATCGGTAACTGCACTTAAAGTGTTTGTAAAGTCTCAAGGTTTTTTGCGGTAAAAAACCTTCTGTTCTGCAGCTGCTCCCTAGACCCCCCTTTTTCTTACCTGAGCCCGATCCAATCCAGCCGCTGTCTCTCTCCTCATTGGACAGATTGATAGCAGCAAGAGCCATTGGCTCCCACTGGTGTCAATCAAATCCTGTGACATGGAAGCTAGGGGCAGGGCTGAGCCCTGCTGTCTGTGTCAAGGAACGCAGTAGCAGGACTCTGGAGGAGGAACCAGGAGTGCCGACAGGGTACCCCAGAAGAAAAGGATCAAGGGTTTTGCACAGAGCAGCTCGATCCTCCTCTTCTGGGGTGCCCTGCCGGCGCTCCTGGCTCCTCCTCCTCCAGTAAGTATAACATATAAGAAGAGGATGGAGATGTGGGACTTTACGGGTACCTTATGTAAACATTTTCTTTTTTAGAACAAAGTATTATAATGCAAAAGTTTAAATGTGAAAAACATATTTTATTGAAACAAATAAGAGAAAAAATATTTGTAAAAAATGAACAGATATGCAAAGATCTATTGTCTAAGGTTTATACACCTATTCCTATTATCGACATAGATTTTACAGGGTTCATTGATGCGTGGTCACATATTCAACAGTCTTCTACATGTTTCGCCTATACAGGCTTCATCAGGAAGGTTGACATGATCACAAAATTTTTTGTGTAAAAGATGACTTCATTCACATATGGAACCTTGGGTGTATGACAAAAGAAAAACAAGAATTTTTAGAGAATTACATTAATTTGCAGATAAACAGAGAGGTATTTAGTTAGATTTTTCTAAAAAGCACAACAAAGACTACTGTATGGAGACAAAAAGAGATATGACATATACACCTTTTCCGAATAAGATAAACCGCCCCCACCCACATTCAAAACCTCAAAACCAAACACGAGAGGTCCCCTAAATACCCCATATTGTCACAGGATAGTGAAAGACGGCCCTACCTCTCATATCGGATCCTGTCCAAGAATATCCTCAGAGGGGTCTCGTAGGGGACTAGTCAGATTCAAAACAGTCTCACATGCAAAACACACACACACGGATCCTACCGAGATGACGGGTGAATCACAGGGAGGGAGATATGGGGCTCAGTAAGGTACAAATGCCTCGTTGATTTTGTTAAAAGCAATGGTCTAGTGAAGAAATGGCATAAAGAGTTATATTGTATTAATATTTAAGGAGAAAGAAATCAATAAATGTTTAGCCGAAAAGAAAAAATCCATCCATTTAAATTTAATGCTTACCACTTCTAACATATCCACGATAGTGTTGTTAGAAGGCTGACTGAGAGCTCGGATAAATGGGAGTGGAGAATATACCGGCCCGCTATCTATGATGTTTACACAAAGACATTTATTGGAGTCAACTAATTTGGTAAAATGATAGAGTATTTTCTTTTGTACAGCAAATATATAAAGCATTACTGCTTACCTAAATTGTTCTATCTTGCATGAAAACAAGAGAGGGGGCAAGTCAGACATTTCGATGTCCTAACCATACAGAGATTTGTGATGTAGATGTTTGGGATATATTACCCAAACTCTGCTTCCAATGAGCTTTTGTCCTACAAAGGGATTTTAAAATAGTCATATTATAAGAAAGCCAGTAAGGTTGAAATGTGGATAGTACAGTTTTAAACGGCAAAATGTACGGGTGAATATCAGTATTTACCTTGGTATTCTAGCTGTAATCCTTCCGAGCTCCCGCACATCTCAATTGGGATGTGCGCTTTATATAACCCTCCCCATGGCGCCAAAACGGCGTGGGCGTCTGACGTCACACCGCCGTTTTGGCGCCAAGCGGACAAAGGGGGAGGGACCCGCGTCGCAAGCAGCTACTCCCGGAAATGACGTACCGGGAGTGCGGCCTCGAGTGACATGCTGTGCGGACAGCCCCCTGGAACAAAGACCAAAAGGCCCGCACAGCAATGTGTCACAGGGCTGCCGCACTGTACAGCTCATTCACGGCTATGGGGAGCCTCAAGGTGGACGCATGGTCGGAGTGCCATACACAGCCTCCCGAAAAGAGGGAAGGAAGCGAGGAACTCCACCATGCATCCTTGGGTGTCCATGTGATCACCCATATAAGTATCATCCCGATAGGAACATCTGTCACACCATTCAAACACTCACTCACCAAATATATCCCCTGGTGTTATTCGACATATCAATTTTGTCCACCAATTTGTTAAATTTTTTTACATACAGGTATTATTCGTATCAATTTCATGAATAATCAAAAAATAGAAACAAAAAAAAGGGAAAAATAAAGAAAATATAAAAAAATACAAAACAATAATACATGATATTAATTATACGCATAAACGTATACATGTGTGTGCAGAACAGATTCCATCTAACTTGCCACGTCATGGAATGACAGGACCCAGTAAGATCCCCAGGCCAAAGAGGGAAGCAAATGGTAAGAAGGGGGGGGAGGGGATGGGAAGAAGCAAAGGGCGACAAAAAAAAAATAAAAAAAAAAAAAAAACCCAAAATGAATTTTGATGTGGCATAGTGACACCTCTGAGAGAACACATCACGGCCAGGCCATTGGGCATGTCGCCAAAGGCAGATCAGGACAAACCATCGGTGGTAACACCAAAGGGACAAATGCCACACATTAAAGAAAGGGCTTAAAACGTATCCCTTCATTTAATCCTGGATGGCGTGTCGCTTGTAATAGATATATCCAGCGACTTTCTAACTGTAGCAGTTTAATGTCTATGTCGCCACCGCGTTCATGTTGTGGCAAATGTTCCAAACTGAAAAAACCTATAAATTTTAAATCGAATTTGTGGTATAGTCCCACATGCCGACTTATGGGTGTTTCCATTTTTCGTTTCTGTATAAGGGATACATGATCTCTAATACGACAGAATAATGGTCTTTTTGTCTTCCCTACATAGGCTACACATAGGCACTTCATTAGGTAGACTGAACCAATTGATAAACAGTTCGTTCTATATTTAGGGATCCAAGTTTCGTTGTTCGGTAGCAGAATGTTTTTGCCCTCTAAGATATATGGGCAAAAATTGCATTTTCCGCATGGGTATGTTCCAACGGTGCTGCGCTTTTCTACCGATGGCTTTTTGTAGTGACTTGTTACAAGTTTGTCTTTAATAGATTGGGAACGTTTAAATGTTATCTCAGGAAATGGTTTAATGAACTTGGAAACTTTTGCATCAGCGGTTAAGAGATACCAGTATTTATTGTAAATGCTGCGTATCTTGCCATGTTGTCTATTGTACTTTGTAATTATTCTAGTTGAAGTGGAAGTCTTTTCTCTTCTGGGTTTGTAAAGTAATGTGGCTCGATCTTGGAGTTTTACCCTATTGAATGCTTTTCTTAAACATGTCTTACTGTATCCTCTCGCTAGCAGGCGGTCTCGTAGGAGATTAGCCTCTTTTTGAAAGTCCTTAGTATCCGTGCAATTTCTTTTCAATCTCAGAAATTGACTATATGGGATACTTTTAATTAGTTGCTGAGGGTGTGAGCTGTTAGCATGCAGTAAGCTGTTACCTGCCGAAGGTTTCCTATAAAGAGTGGAGCTCAATGTTCCTTGGTCATTTACATAAATTTCTACATCCAAAAATGTAATTCTTGATTGATTCGTAGTATGAGTAAATTTAAGATTATATGTATTAATTTGTAAACTTGCCAAAAATAACTCAAGATCAGATGGTGATCCCGCCCAAATCATGAAAACGTCGTCTATATATCTGTGCCAAGCCGCAATTTGGCACACATATATAGACGAGGCCTCATTGGAAAAAAGATCACGCTCCCACCCCCCCAGGTACAAGTTTGCATATGAGGGCGCACATTTGGCCCCCATTGCGACACCCTGCACCTGGAGGTAGTGGGAGCCTCCAAATGTGAAAACATTATGTGTCAGTACAAACTCCAAGAGTTCCACGATAAAGTCATTATATTTCCGGGAATCAAGGTCCCGCTCACTCAGAAAACTCCGTACAACTTCCACCCCTCTTTTATGTGGTATGGAGTTATAAAGTGCTTCTATATCTATGGCTACTAGCCAGCATTCTGGGGGGACTTCCAGACCATCCAAAGTTTTTAAAAGTTCTATCGTATCTTTTATATATGAAAACAGACCCTTCACATGTACGTAGAGGTACTCATCTATGAGTTGACTTGCCTTTTCGGTTAAGGAACCGCAGCCAGATATTATGGGCCGACCTGGAGGGTTTGTTAAATTTTTGTGCACCTTCGGAAGTGCATAAAAAGTCGGAATTCTGAAGTCGACTACATCCAAATATTTATATGTGTTCTGGTCTATAAGACCAGAATTATGGGCTTTTGCTATTATGGTTTGGTATAGACGTGCATAGTAGTTGGCATGTGCTTTGGGAATGGCTTTGTACCATTTTTCATTTCTAATGATGTCTAAACACATTTTCTCATAGAACTTGATGTCCATAAGGACAAGATTTCCACCTTTATCGGACGATTTTATAACGATGTTTTTGTTTAAATGCAATTTATGGATGGCTTTCTTCCAATCATCCGGTAAGTGCGATTGAGGTCCTGTGGACCAATTCGTTTTTTCAATTTCTTTAGATACCTGAATCACAAAAGCCCATATATTAGAGTTACCTTGTAATACAGGAAATGAGCATGATTTGGGTCGATATGATTTCGGTTGCTCTCGTATTGGAGCGGAAGGAAGAGTCCATGGGAGGGGAGTCGAAGGATTGAGGGTTGATGTTTTGGCAGAAGTAGAGCCGGCATCCGTGTGTTTAACCACTTCCCGCCCGGTCAATAGTAAATTGACGTCCGGGAAGTGGCTTCGTTATCCTGACTGGGCATCATATGACGTCCTTCAGGATAACAGCCGCCGCGCGCCCGTGGGGGCGCGCATCGCGGCGATCGGTGGAGCGGTGTGTCAGTCTGACACACCGCTACACTGGTCTCGGTAAAGAGCCTCCGGCGGAGGCTCTTTACCACGTGATCAGCCGTGTCCAATCACGGCTGATCACGATGTACACAGGAAGAGCCGTTGATCGGCTTTTCCTCACTCGCGTCTGACAGACGCGAGTAGAGGGGAGCCGATCGGCGGCTCTCCTGACAGGGGGGTCTGCGCTGATTGTTTATCAGCGCAGCCCCCCCTCAGATGCCCACACTGGACCACTAGGGAAGCCCCCAGGACCACCAGGAAAGCCCCCAGGACCACCAGGGAAGCCCCCAGCATGTGGATGGCCAGGTACATCCCCCATGGCCATCCACATGTTAAAAAAAAATCAAAAATATGCCAATCAGTGCCCACAGATGGGCACTGATTGGCACATCATATTTAATAAAAAAAAAAATTAAAAAAAAAGGATTCCCAGCAATGCCACCCATAAGTGTTATCAGTGCCACTCATCAGCGTCCATCAGTGCCCATCCGTGCCCACCCATGCCCACCTATCAGTGCCCATCCATGCCACCTATCAGTGCCCATGCATGCCACCTATCAGTGCCCATCCATGCCACCTATCAGTGCCACCTATATGTGTGCATCAGTGCCACCCATAAGTACCCGTCAGTGCCGCCTATGAGTGCCCATCAGTGCCACCTGAGTGCCCATCAGTGCCGCATACCAGTGCCACCTATCAATGCCCATCAGTGCCACCTATCAGTGCCCATCAGTGCCGCCTATCAGTGCCCATCATCAGTGCCCCCTCATCGGTGCCCCCTAATTGGTGCCACCTCATCGGTGCCCATCAGTGCCGCCTTATCAGTGCCCATTAGTGCCGCCTTATCAGTGCCCGTCATTGAAGAAGAAAACGCACTTATTTAAAAAAAAATTAACACCCATCCAATCTCTTCAGGGTTACTTTCGTCCCATAGGTCCATTAAGTCTTGTAGGGCACGTAAATCTTCAAATGTGACATCAGGTGGCATAACATTGTGTCCACCCTGGTCTGTTGTCATAATGGGATCCTTATCGTACAGTACCTTATACATCAATCTTCTAGCGAATAATTGCAAGTCTTTAATAAGCTCGAATTGATCAGCATTATCGTCAGGGCAAAAGGTAAGTCCTAACTGTAGCACATTAAATTCCGATTCTGTCAATATATGAGACGATAAGTTAATAATATCAAATGTTTCCTGGTTCATGAATGGACCGGGAGCTACTATTTTAAAGGCTGGTTGTTGATTTTTGGGGGAATGGGGTTAGTAATGGAACCCCGTCTGGACTCGGCCAGACTGGGATTGAAGATAGGTGCCAGACGTGAATCAGTCGCACCAATTGATGGTGAAGTATGCTCTAAATTTTGTTGCGATAGAGGTATCGCGAGTGTCGATGTTAGGTCCAAATTGGCCATAGGTTTAGCTAATGTCAAAAGTGAGTGGCTGGAGGGGTGACCAGAAACTGGAGTAGTGGGTGCTGTATAGCTGTATCCCCGTGGCGGCTTAGTTATCTTTTCTTTCTTATTTGGTTGTACTATTTTTGTGCGACCTTGTGATCCAGTGTCGCTTGTCTGTTTGCGTTTCCTGACCGCCCCACTTGGGTCATTGAACCGAGTCACTATTGGTGCATATGATGCAGAAGACATGGATGAGGAATCTGACTCTGCTGTATCCATATTGTTAGTTGGAGGGGGTTGCTGATATGATGCCCTTCGTCCAGGGTAATTTTGATATTGGTTCCATTTGTAAGCTTGTTCTTGATCATATGCTCGTTTATCGCGCCCAAATTTGTTCTCCTTCACTTTGATAATTCCCATTGCATATTTAGTGAGATGTTCCTTTAATTTTTTATCTTTATCTTGGAAATTGGTATAAGTTGTTAGATTATTGTGATCTTCCTGCCACTTAAGGATTTCCTCATCAGTGTCAATGATATCTATTTTATATTGATCGCCCAATATTCGCATCATTTGTAATGAACAGGTCTGTAAATTGTCTTCCCATGCTTTTTTTACACTAGTTCCCACCTTTTTCATATTGGGAAATATTTGGATGCGTAGCCCCCACGGGACAATGCAGTTTGTTATATATTTGGTAAAAAATTCTCTATGCCAGAAAAGTCTAGTTTTTCTTTCTACCAGACGCTGTAAGCCCAAAAAGTATGTATCGACCTCTGCCTCAGTGATATCCTCCTGGGAATGCACCCGCTGAACCTCGGAGACAAAGCCCTCCCATCCCTGGCCGCAGTAGTCGGTCATGTTGTGTCACCAACTCACCACCTCACATGTAAAGGAGTAGTTCCTCAGAAATGAGGAGAAGAGAAGAAACCGAGGAGTTGGTGGTACGAACGAGCACCAGGTCTATGCCTCCCAAGGTCGGCCCAGGATTCCACCGAGCGCACCTGTCACCTCAGACGGGAAAGAGAGAAGAAAAGAGAAAATTGTTACTAACACACATGTTTAAAAGGAAAATACAGAAAAAAAAAAAAAAAGAAAATGTTATATATATGAATTGATCAACTTAATGATTATATGTAGTTCAAGCTCAAAAGAATTCGTTGCCTGAATACCTATACAGTAAATCAGTATGAATTTAGTATATTATAACATTAATTTGAAAAGAGTTCCTCATACATAGGGGACATGAACTTTCCAATCAAGAAAGAAATTTATCTTGGGTGTATTATCCACCCTATTGGTTATAGTAAAAGATTATGATTGGAGGTTAATCGTCCCATTGTTTAGCAAAATTAATGTACCGACATCCCTAAAGTAAAATATAAGAAGAGGATGGAGATGTGGGACTTTACGGGTACCTTATGTAAACATTTTCTTTTTTAGAACAAAGTATTATAATGCAAAAGTTTAAATGTGAAAAACATATTTTATTGAAACAAATAAGAGAAAAAATATTTGTAAAAAATGAACAGATATGCAAAGATCTATTGTCTAAGGTTTATACACCTATTCCTATTATCGACATAGATTTTACAGGGTTCATTGATGCGTGGTCACATATTCAACATGTTTCGCCTATACAGGCTTCATCAGGAAGGTTGACATGATCACATAGAGTTATCTTCAATCCCAGTCTGGCCGAGTCCAGACGGGGTTCCATTACTAACCCCATTCCCCCAAAAATCAACAACCAGCCTTTAAAATAGTAGCTCCCGGTCCATTCATGAAACGGGAAACATTTGATATTATTAACTTATCGTCTCATATATTGACAGAATCGGAATTTAATGTGCTACAGTTAGGACTTACCTTTTGCCCTGACGATAATGCTGATCAATTCGAGCTTATTAAAGACTTGCAATTATTCGCTAGAAGATTGATGTATAAGGTACTGTACGATAAGGATCCCATTATGACAACAGACCAGGGTGGACACAATGTTATGCCACCTGATGTCACATTTGAAGATTTACGTGCCCTACAGGACTTAATGGACCTATGGGACGAAAGTAACCCTGAAGAGATTGGATGGGTGTTTAAACACACGGATGCCGGCTCTACTTCTGCCAAAACATCAACCCTCAATCCTTCGACTCCCCTCCCATGGACTCTTCCTTCCGCTCCAATACGAGAGCAACCGAAATCATATCGACCCAAATCACGCTCATTTCCTGTATTACAAGGTAACTCTAATATATGGGCTTTTGTGATTCAGGTATCTAAAGAAATTGAAAAAACGAATTGGTCCACAGGACCTCAATCGAACTTACCGGATGATTAGAAGAAAGCCCTCCATAAATTGCATTTAAACAAAAACATCGTTATAAAATCGTCCGATAAAGGTGGAAATCTTGTCCTTATGGACATCAAGTTCTATGAGAAAATGTGTTTAGACATCATTAGAAATGAAAAATGGTACAAAGCCATTCCCAAAGCACATGCCAACTACTATGCACGTCTATACCAAACCATAATAGCAAAAGCCCATAATTCTGGTCTTATAGACCAGAACACATATAAATATTTGGATGTAGTCGACTTCAGAATTCCGACTTTTTATGCACTTCCGAAGGTGCACAAAAATGTAACAAACCCTCCAGGTCGGCCCATAATATCTGGCTGCAGTTCCTTAACCGAAAAGGCAAGTCAACTCATAGATGAGTACCTCTACGTACATGTGAAGGGTCTGTTTTCATATGTAAAAGATACGATAGAACTTTTAAAAACTTTGGATGGTCTGGAAGTCCCCCCAGAATGCTGGCTAGTAGCCATAGATATAGAAGCACTTTATAACTCCATACCACATAAAAGAGGGGTGGAAGTTGTACGGAGTTTTCTGAGTGAGCGGGACCTTGATTCCCGGAAATATAATGACTTTATTGTGGAACTCTTGGAGTTTGTACTGACACATAATGTTTTCACATTTGGAGGCTCCCACTACCTCCAGGTGCAGGGTGTCGCAATGGGGGCCAAATGTGCGCCCTCATATGCAAACTTGTACCTGGGGGGGTGGGAGCGTGATCTTTTTTCCAATGAGGCCTCGTCTATATATGTGTGCCAAATTGCGGCTTGGCACAGATATATATAGACGACGTTTTCATGATTTGGGCGGGATCACCATCTGATCTTGAGTTATTTTTGTCAAGTTTACAAATTAATACATATAATCTTAAATTTACTCATACTACGAATCAATCAAGAATTACATTTTTGGATGTAGAAATTTATGTAAATGACCAAGGAACATTGAGCTCCACTCTTTATAGGAAACCTTCGGCAGGTAACAGCTTACTGCATGCTAACAGCTCACACCCTCAGCAACTAATTAAAAGTATCCCATATAGTCAATTTCTGAGATTGAAAAGAAATTGCACGGATACTAAGGACTTTCAAAAAGAGGCTAATCTCCTACGAGACCGCCTGCTAGCGAGAGGATACAGTAAGACGTTTAAGAAAAGCATTCAATAGGGTAAAACTCCAAGATCGAGCCACATTACTTTACAAACCCAGAAGAGAAAAGACTTCCACTTCAACTAGAATAATTACAAAGTACAATAGACAACATGGCAAGATACGCAGCATTTACAATATATACTGGTATCTCTTAACCGCTGATGCAAAAGTTTCCAAGTTCATTAAACCATTTCCTGAGATAACATTTAAAAGTTCCCAATCTATTAAAGACAAACTTGTAACAAGTCACTACAAAAAGCCATCGGTAGAAAAGCGCAGCACCGTTGGAACATACCCATGCGGAAAATGCAATTTTTGCTCATATATCTTAGAGGGCAAAAACATTCTGCTACCGAACAACGAAACTTGGATCCCTAAATATAGAACGAACTGTTTATCAATTGGTTCAGTCTACCTAATGAAGTGCCTATGTGGAGCCTTCTATGTAGGGAAGACAAAAAGACCATTATTCTGTCGTATTAGAGATCATGTATCCCTTATACAGAAACGAAAAATGGAAACACCCATAAGTCGGCATGTGGGACTATACCACAAATTCGATTTAAAATGTATAGTTTTTTTCAGTTTGGAACATTTGCCACAACATGAACGCGGTGGCGACATAGACATTAAACTGCTACAGTTAGAAAATCGCTGGATATATCTATTACAAGCGACACGCCATCCAGGATTAAATGAAGGGATAAGTTTTAAGCCCTTTCTTTAATGTGTGGCATTTGCCCCTTTGGTGTTACCACTGATGGTTTGTCCTGATCTGCCTTTGACATGCCCAATGGCCTGGCCGTGATGTGTTCTCTCAGAGGTGTCACTATGCCACATCACAATTCATTTTGGGGTTTTTTTTATTTTATTTTATTTTTTGTCGCCCTTTGCTTCTTCCCATCCCCTCCCCCCCCCCCCCTCTTACCATTTGCTTCCCTCTTTGGCCTGGGGATCTTACTGGGTCCTGTCATTCCATGACGTGGCAAGTTAGATGGAATCTGTTCTGCACACACATGTATACGTTTATGCGTATAATTAATATCATGTATTATTGTTTTGTATTTTTTTATATTTTCTTTATTTTTCCCTTTTTTTCGTTTCTATTTTTTGATTATTCATGAAATTGATACGAATAATACCTGTATGTAAAAAAATTTAACAAATTGGTGGACAAAATTGATATGTCGAATAACACCAGGGGATATTTTTGGTGAGTGAGTGTTTGAATGGTGTGACAGATGTTCCTATCGGGATGATACTTATATGGGTGATCACATGGACACCCAAGGATGCATGGTGGAGTTCCTCGCTTCCTTCCCTCTTTTCGGGAGGCTGTGTATGGCACTCCGACCATGCGTCCACCTTGAGGCTCCCCATAGCCGTGAATGAGCTGTACAGTGCGGCATCCCTGTGACAAATTGCTGTGCGGGCCTTTTGGTCTTTGTTCCAGGGGGCTGTCCGCACAGCATGTCACTCGAGGCCGCACTCCCGGTACGTCATTTCCGGGAGTAGCTGCTCGCGATGCGGGTCCCTCTCCCTTTGTCCGCTTGGCGCCAAAACGGCGGTGTGACGTCAGACGCCCACGCCGTTTTGGCGCCATGGGGAGGGTTATATAAAGCGCACATCCCAATTGAGATGTGCGGGAGCTCGGAAGGATTACAGCTAGAATACCAAGGTAAATACTGATATTCACCCGTACATTTTGCCGTTTAAAACTGTACTATCCACATTTCAACCTTACTGGCTTTCTTATAATATGACTATTTTAAAATCCCTTTGTAGGACAAAAGCTCATTGGAAGCAGAGTTTGGGTAATATATCCCAAACATCTACATCACAAATTTCTGTATGGTTAGGACATTGAAATGTCTGACTTGCCCCCTCTCTGGTTTTCATGCAAGATAGAACAATTTAGGTAAGCAGTAATGCTTTATATATTTGCTGTACAAAAGAAAATACTCTATCATTTTACCAAATTAGTTGACTCCAATAAATGTCTTTTTGTAAACATCATAGATAGCGGGCCGGTATATTCTCCACTCCCATTTATCCGAGCTCTCAGTCAGCCTTCTAACAACACTATCGTGGATATGTTAGAAGTGGTAAGCATTAAATTTAAATGGATGGATTTTTTCTTTTCGGCTAAACATTTATTGATTTCTTTCTCCTTAAATATTAATACAATATAACTATTTATGCCATTTCTTCACTAGACCATTGCTTTTAACAAAATCAACGAGGCATTTGTACCTTACTGAGCCCCATATTTCCCTCCCTGTGATTCACCCGTCGTCTCGGTAGGATCCGTGTGTGTGTTTTGCATGTGAGACTGTTTTGAATCTGACTAGTCCCCTACGAGACCCCTCTGAGGATATTCTTGGACAGGATCCGATATGAGAGGTAGGGCCGTCTTTCACTATCCTGTGACAATATGGGGTATTTAGGGGACCTCTCGTGTTTGGTTTTGAGGTTTTGAATGTGGGTGGGGGCGGTTTATCTTATTCGGAAAAGGTGTATATGTCATATCTCTTTTTGTCTCCATACAGTATATCTTTGTTGTGCTTTTTAGAAAAATCTAACTAAATACCTCTCTGTTTATCTACAAATTAATGTAATTCTCTAAAAATTCTTGTTTTTCTTTTGTCATACACCCAAGGTTCCATATGTGAATGAAGTCATCTTTTACACAAAAAATTTTTTTTTCTTAACTCTATGTGATCATGTCAACCTTCCTGATGAAGCCTGTATAGGCGAAACATGTAGAAGACTGTTGAATATGTGACCACGCATCAATGAACCCTGTAAAATCAATGTCGATAATAGGAATAGGTGTATAAACCTTAGACAATAGATCTTTGCATATCTGTTCATTTTTTACAAATATTTTTTCTCTTATTTGTTTCAATAAAATATGTTTTTCACATTTAAACTTTTGTATTATAATACTTTTTTCTAAAAAAGAAAATGTTTACATAAGGTACCCGTAAAGTCCCACATCTCCATCCTCTTCTTATATTTTACTTTAGGGATGTCGGTACATTAATTTTGCTAAACAATGGGACAATTAACCTCCAATCATAATCTTTTACAGTAAGTATAACATGTTTGTTATTTTTATTGTAAAAAAAACGAACCTTTACAAACACTTTAAGATATATATCTTCTAATTGTTTTGATATAGTAAAGTGCTTTGAAAGAACAGAAATATAGTATGAGTAGGAGCTTTTGTAATCCCCACTAAATTGGCAATAAATTCTGTTCATTCTTTTTTTTTTCTATGTATGTATAGTTTAAATGTACTGAATAGGAAAAACTATAAAACTCTTTAGCAGAAGCTAAAAAAAAAAAAAAAATCCCAATGGTAAGAAATATACTTCTTTACAAGCACGTTGTTACAGATGGTGCACCTATCAAAATGATTTAGGAAGCTAATCTGGTCTCTGTTGAAATGTCATTCCAAGAGGCACAGTAAAGGTAACATGATCCCATGCCTATACACAGCATTATTTGCAAGCATTATCAAATTCGGAAAATGGTAACATTGTATGTTTCAATATATATTTTAAACAATATACGCAATTCACATTATGAATGTGTTGATATAAGTTTTTTAAATAAATATTGTTTGTGAAGCATAATTGAAAATGCTTGTTGATTTTGCATCAGTTCTCAGGCTTAGAGCATCGCTGTGTAAAAAACGCAGCTTCACTCCATCATCCAGTGTATATGAAGCTTTATTGTACCAGACAGTACTGGGCCCCACCTAACCTACTGACGTGTTTCACCCTGCTAGATTAATCATAACCCTATCATTAGGTCTGTTTTGTGAAATGCGTCATTGAGGTTCTGGTGGGGCTGTGTGCTGTCTGGTACAATAAAGCTTTCTGCAAACTGAGCGTAGCAGTGTTCCTTACACTGTTTGGCCATGTGTGGTAGAATTTGGCGTGATCTTCTTGGCGGCTAATAGCACCTGGCCATCGGAGGAGAGAAAGAGGAGAACATCAGGTCTGACTGAAGCAGTGTCTATTTGTATAGGTCGTAAGTCATGCTGACCTAGGTGTACATAGAAACAATATAGCACTACAATATATCAGATATGAACAAAAGAGTGTATATTAAATGGCCTATATATATATATATATACACTACTCGGCGCTGGGTGCGTGCCTACAATGTCACAAACTGATCCATTGATTCAATAAATATGAATAAATATATAAATATGTTGAGGTATTTATATAAATAAATAAATTAAACTAAGCAGCTGTTTAAAATAGAGCAAATATATAAGGGTGATAGTAAAAAATCAAACAGTGGTTTCTGTAAAATAAAATACTAAAACAGCGCTAAAAATGACATCCAAGATAATGAAATCTTTCCGTGAAAAGGTCCACAGACCGTAAAATATAATAATAGAATAATGTATCGATAGGTAGTCCTTAGGTGTAACTGAGAAACACAGTGCACAGTTCAATAAAATTAGTGACTTTTCTTGTGGTTGTAGTATTTCAGGTGTCTATCCAAGCACCCCTTTAATCCCTCTAGATAACTCCACCACGTGAGGCACGCTCCCCTCAGGGGGTTAAACTCACCAGAAAGATAAAACAAACAAGCCTTAAGGTATAGATCATCATCACAGTATATACTGCACAAGACACGTCATACATCCAATAATCAGAACCGGTCAGGTCACTTCCTCAGCATGGATACCACCAGGGTTTTAGCATAACAGCAAGGATTCAGGGGTAAATCAGCTCTCAATGTGTATGTCATAAAAAATGGAGAGAGTGGCATACATAGTGTAATTCCATTTTATTTTGAAACATTAAAAGCATATAACCCTTTACAATCCCCTTAAGTATTATGCGTACATTTAAATTTCTTTAGAACAGCATGTAGAAAGTATCACTTGCGTGTATAGAATAGAGGCAGTTCTCCACTCGTCCACATCAGCAGCAGCACTTCCCCTGGAGCGGCTTGTGTGTCTCTGCTGACACAAGCGTCACTTCCGGGCGGTGGTTAGCGGCGGTGGAACACAAACGTAACTTCCGGTCGAGCGTCGTGTAGGCCACTCTCTTACGCGTTTCGTCACTTCCTGACTTCAACAGAGGGCGTTGAAGTCAGGAAGTCAGGGAGTGACGAAACGCGTAAGGGCGTGGCCTACACGACGCTCGACCGGAAGTCACGTTTGCGTTCCACCGCCGCTAACCACCACCCGGAAGTGATGCTTGTGTCAGCAGAGACACACAAGCCGCTCCAGGGGAAGTGCTGCTGCTGATGTGGACGAGTGGAGAACTGCCTCTATTCTATACACGCAAGTGATACTTGCTTAATAATAAAAGTAAAAAGAACAAATGTAGTCAAAACATAGCCAAAGTTCAGTAACCAGAAAGGATAGTCAGCCAAGCCAGAAGTCAGGGATTAATGTAATTGAACAGCAAGCAGGATCCGGAGCCAGAAGGGATGTCAGCAAAGCCAGTCTTTATACAGGAACAAAGGAGATGTTTCTTGTGATGTTGACCAAGGCGAAGGCAGAGCTCCTCTGGACTGGACAGCTTAAGTAGGCAGGACTGACGAGCAGGATATTAACAACAGCTGAGTAACTGTGGAGAGAGGTGGGAGCTGGCAATTAGCCAACAGCTGAGCGGCCAGCTCAGATAATGAAGGGCTGAGCCCAGCCCTGACAGTGGTTTAGTCACTGTGCAATCTAGCCTATCATTTCAGGTCCATTCCATAGCCAAAGCCTCATAGCTACAGGACCCTGCCCAGGCTTGATATTCCACTCATAAGTTTCTGGGGGCATCTGTGTTTGAGAGTGTGCTCATAAAACATTCTCAACAGGTGGCTTGAAAAGTAAGGAAGTGAAGCTGTGGTTATATCATTTGAGTGTGTTCCTTTACATTACATGGTTGTGCCATCACAGAGGATTGTTTTTAGTATGTTCTTGTGTCCCTTCCCTAATGCTTGTGTGTCAGGTAGTACTGCCCTAGGCAGACCTCTCAGCCCCTTTTAAGGGTTAGCTTCAGGTTCTGGAGAGCTCATCCTTAGTTAACACCAGTGGATTTTTGTGAGTCAGCAAGTTGTCACACTGACCATACAGGCTGTCTCTCAGGAGGTATGTCCTTTCAAAGCATCATTTAATACAAAATAACAATAATGAACCAGACATCACCACCTTAATCATGAAAGAACCTGTGAAAAGATTTTAGGCCCTCTGTATCTGCTTAGTAAAGCAGGTCATCTGAATAACTGCTAAGGAGACAGATTGCAGGGAGTTGGCAACCTTATCTCTGAAATTAAAGTGTCTCCCACAAAGGTCTCAAGGGACCGTCATCTACTTCTGAGATACTTGCGGTCTGTGCTTTTACCCTCAGACAACAGCTATTAAAGTGGAGTTCCACCCACTTTTACAACTCTTCAGCATTCCTCACCAAAGTGTGCACTGTAAACAAATTGGATAATTATTTTTTTTTTTTCTCAGCACCTACTGTATATGTGCTGTATTAATTTTTCACTTCCTCCTCCCTGGCCGCGGCCCATCGCATCATGTCCTGTTTGCAATGCCTCCTGGGAAGGGGCGGCAACTTCCTCTGACACTGCCGTTGCTATGGAAACCTGACCTGAAACCTATTGCACTGCTTGTGCTGCACTGAGCATGTGCGAGATCTGCAAGGATTAGATCAAGGAAGAAATACAGTCTGGCTTCAGATGCCCACACTAAAGATGGCCACGGCCTGCTGTAAGTTTATAAAATAACAAACTACTGCTATAAACTAACAAAACGGACCTTAGTTTACAGACTAACTTTACTAGAATACATTAGGCTTGTGTATTATAGGGGTATTTTTATTTTAAAAAGTATAATTTCGGCCGGAACACAGATTTAAGTATCAAAGAGCAAAAAGTGAAGATAGTAATTTACCTTAACTTGATCAAGGGAGAGGCCTAGACTTGGACTATTGTTTAGGTACTTTGAAACCCAACTAAACTGTGATTTTGCAACATCCTCATTCAGTGTAATATGGGCAATTTTTTGAACATCACAGTTGCTATAATCATATATTACAAATAATTGTTTAGCACTTCTATACTAAATACAGGGAGTATACTTGATAGAGATGTTTTCCTTATTGATATGTTTTTCTACAGCACAATCCAAGATCTACCGCGGAGACAGCCCTGCATACCCTGCAGCAAGGACGCAGGCCTGTGGAAGACTACGCGACGGAATTCAGGCGCTGGAGCGCCGATACAGACTGGAATAATGCTGCATTACGCCACCAGTTTCGCATGGGTCTCTCAGATCCTCTAAAGGATGAACTAGCCCGTGTGGGCATACCAGACACCTTGGAGGCCCTCATGGAACTGTCCATCCAAATAGACAGACGGCTACGGGAGCGACGTGCTGAGAGGTCCGCCGGGTCTTCTCGTCCCGTTTGGATGCTTCCCCGTGTGCCCAGTCCTCCGTATCCAGCTCCCCCAGCTTCCGCTACCGCCAGGTTCGATGCCCCGGAGCCCATGCAGCTGGGCTTGCTCCGCCCCTCTCTGACCCCTGAGGAACGTCAACGCCGCCGGGTCGGCAACCTTTGCTTGTATTGCGGAGAACCAGGACATTTTGTACGAGCCTGCCCAGCAAAGCTCCGTAAGTGCTTCTCCATCTCTCCCGCCTGTATTCCTGTGTCACCTAACCTTATGTCTCACCTGGCTGTTCCCATTGTCTTGCAGCTTCCCGAAGGGGACATCCAAACCAGCGCAATTATTGATTCTGGGGCATGCAGTGGCTTCTTGGACTTATCCTTCGCCTCCAGGTACCACATCCCCCTACGACCAAGAGCAAAGGAACTTTCTGTACACCTGGCCGACGGGTCCGCTCTTAAATCTGGACCAGTAACCCACGTGACCTCTCCTCTACCAGCTACCATTGCCGGGATTCACCAAGAACTGCTGTGCTTAGATGTCATCAAGTCCCCGTTATTTCCCATCATACTGGGCATGCCCTGGTTGAGGGCCCATAACCCGCAGATCGATTGGGTCCTAGGGAAGATTGAGTTCCCCTCTCCTTACTGTCATCAGCATTGTTCACCTGGACCCGGTGAGGCGCCTGCTTCCCTACTGTGCCTGGAGGTTGAGGCCGAAACCCGCCAAGCGGTACCCGAAGTTTATCACCATTTCCTGGACGTCTTTAGCAAGAGGGGTGCAGAGACTCTCCCGCCACACAGGCCATACGACTGTCCCATTGAACTCCTCCCAGGAGCAGAAATCCCTTTTGGGAGAATCTTCCCCTTATCTGAACTGGAACTGGGGACATTAAAGACCTACCTTGACGACAATCTACAGAAGGGGTTCATCCGACCTTCCACCTCACCTGCAGGAGCGGGGATCTTCTTTGTGGAGAAGAAGGACCACTCATTACGCCCATGCGTAGACTACCGGGCTCTCAACAAGATTACGGTTAAGAACCGTTACCCCCTGCCCCTAGTGCCAGAACTTTTCCAGAGACTGGGGTCTGCAGCAGTGTTTTCCAAGTTGGACCTTCGCGGGGCCTACAACCTTGTTCGTATACGGAGTGGAGATGAGTGGAAAACTGCCTTCCGCACACGCTTCGGGCATGTTGAGTACTTAGTTATGCCCTTCGGCCTGTGTAATGCCCCCGCCACATTTCAACACTTCGTGAATGACATCTTCAGAGACTTTCTCGACCTATTTGTTGTTATTTATCTTGATGACATTCTAATCTTTTCCTCCTCTCTAGCTGAGCACCGAGAACACGTCAAGAACGTACTGACACGACTATGACTCCATGGACTTTATGCCAAGCCCGAAAAGTGTGTCTTTGAACAGCGGAGTATCCCCTTCCTTGGTCTCATCATCTCCGTGGAGGGCATTGAGATGGACCCTCAGAAGGTTTCAGCCATCCTAGATTGGCCAGCCCCCACCGATAAGAAAGGAGTGCAACGGTTTGTGGGCTTCGCAAATTTTTATAGAAAATTTATAAGAGGATTCTCCACCATCATTTCCCCCATAACCAGGTTAACCAAACAGGGTCTCAAGTTCCAGTGGTCCACCGAAGCCCAGGCGGCCTTCACCACGCTGAAGAACCTGTTCGTTTCTGCCTCAGTCCTGAAACACCCCGACTCCACCCTGCCATACATTCTGGAAGTGGATGCCTCAGAAATAGCAGTGGGGGCAGTGCTCTCCCAGAGACAGGGACCCAAAGCCCTTTTGCACCCGGTTGCCTTTTTTTCACGTAAATTATCAGAGGCAGAATGGAACTACGATGTCGGCGATCGGGAGTTGTTGGCAATCAAGGCGGCACTCGAGGAGTGGCGCTACCTCCTGGAAGGAGCAACCCATCCGATTCTTATCTATACTGACCATAAGAACTTGGAATACCTGAAAGCCGCCAGAAGACTGAGACCGCGGCAGGCCAGGTGGGCACTTTTTTTTACCAGATTCCAGTTCCATATAACTTACCGTCCCGGATCGAAGAACACCAAGCCTGACGCGTTGTCACGGATGTACAGCGAGCCTGAAGCCCTTTCGTCCCCAGACACTGTCCTGTCTTCAGGGAATTTCCTCCTACTCCAGGGGGACTTACTTACCCAGATTAGACAAGCGTCCACTGGCGCTTCTCTCCCACCTGACACCGCTCTACTAGCCAGAGATGGTCTCTTATGGTTCGGGGACAGGATCTTCGTGCCCCAGGAAGCACGGGTCTCGGTCCTCAGCTCTTGCCACGACCATATGCTGGCTGGCCATTTCGGGGTGTACAAGACCTCCGATCTGCTCCAGCGCACGTTCTGGTGGCCGCAATGGCGAAAGGACTGTAAGGAGTATGTGGAGGCGTGCGTTACCTGCATCCAGAATAAGGGCAGCAAGACCAGAGCGTGGGGGTTGTTGAAGCCGCTCCCCGTCCCGGAGAGACCATGGAGGATGATCTCCATGGATTTTATTGTGGAGCTACCGCCCTCAGAAAATTGCACTACCATCTTTGTGGTAGTGGATAGACTATCCAAGATGTCCCACTTTCTGCCCATGAGGGGCACACCATCTGCCGCCGAGACGGCGAAGACCTTCATCAGGGAAATAGTGAGGCTCCATGGCATACCAGCAAATATCACGTCGGATCGGGGGTCACAATTCACGTCTAAGTTCTGGAAAGCTCTGTGTGGGTCACTAAGGATTGACCTGTCTTTCTCCTCTGCTTACCATCCTCAAACGAACGGTCAGACGGAAAGAACCAATCAAACGCTGGAGCAGTACCTGCGCTGCTTTTCCTCATTTTCCCAGGATGACTGGGTCCCGCTGCTTCCCCTTGCTGAGTTTGCTTATAATAACTCTGTCCATTCAGCCACTAAGCAATCCCCGTTTTTTGCAAATTACGGGTTCCACCCTCTATCTCTATCGAACAATTTTCCGGAGTGCCCGGTACCAGCCGCCCAGGAACACCTCAAGTCCAACAACAAGCTACTACAAGAGACTATGGCAAGGACACAGAGTTACAACAAGGAGGTTTATGATAAAAAGAGAAGAGGGGAGCTTGACCTCAAACCTGGAGACCAAGCCTGGTTATCCACCCTGAATTTAAAATTAGCATGCCCATCCAGGAAACTAGGTCCCAAGTTCGTGGGGCCCTTCCCCGTAGTGAGGAGAATCAACAATGTAGCCTACGAGCTGAAGTTACCGGAGTCCTTCCGGATTCACCCGGTCTTTCATGTGGCCCTGCTCAAGCCTGTGGTGCCAGACCCATTTGCCAACCGAAAGGTCGTTCCCCCCGCACCTGTAATCATTAACGGAGAAATGGAATTCGAAGTAGAATCCATCCTGGATTGTAGGAGAAGGGGTAACCAGGTTCAGTTTCTGGTAAAATGGAAGGGGTATGGACCCGAGGAGAACTCCTGGGAACCGGAGGCCAACATACACGCCAGAAGACTGATCCTTGCCTTCAAGAGGTCCCATCCCAGTAAGATGGCACAATTGGGCATCCGGAGGTTGCCCCTTGGGGGGGGGGCAATGTCAAGGAAGACATCCCAGTGACCCAGGAGGGCCTGCCCACAGAACTTCCTTCAAACCCAATCAGCGCTTGTCGGCGCGCATTGGCGTCGGCGGGCGCACGCACGCGCGTGTGCGCTGACGCGCCGTCAATTAGCCATTGGCGCCCAAGAGCCTATAAGAGGAAGCTTGTAACTGAGGCCTCTTGCTGTCCGGTCTACAGCGTTTCCTGAGACCCCTGCTATTACTAAGTACCTGTTGATTCCTGTTTCCCGGCTTGTTCCTGACTACACCTGCCTGCTGCCTGCCTCCGACCCCGGCTTGTCTGACTATTCTCTGCCTGCTCCTCTGGTCCTGTTGTTGCCCGTCTGTTGCCGACCCTGCCTGTACTCTGACAACCCGCCTGCCTCTGCCTGGACCTGTTCTGTCTGCCAGTGTCTGCCTCTGCCTGAAACTGCTCTGTCTGCCAGTGTTGACCCGGCCTGCCTGACCACGTCCGGCGTTCCAGTGTTCAAGCACGTGTTCTCTTCAGCCTGCTGTTCCAGAAGTTCCTGCAAACCTCAGAACCTACAGTGCTGTCTGCAGTTCCCGTGTTCCTGTTACCTGCACGGTTCCAGTCAAGCCCACAGCTGCCATCTGCCAGGCACTTGTGCACCCCTGCACTCGCGGGCCCCTGTTCCCACCTTCAGGGGTTCACGAGCCAGAGGCATACGAGAGGCCGCTCCCTGCATTCTGGGCTCCATCCCTAGGTACGTGACAAACCGTAACGCATAGTCAGACAAGCCAGGACATCAGGGAGCCAGGAATCAGCATACTTCAAAACAAGCCAGAAAATCAGGTAACCGGAGAATCAGCGTAGCTGAACAGCAAGCAGGATCAGGAACCAAAAGGGATGTCAGCCAAGCAAGTCTTTAACAGGTACACAGGAGAGAGTCTCTGGATGTGTTGACAAGGCGAATGCAGAAAGGATCTGGACTGAACAGCTTAAGTAACCAGGACTTGTCGAGCAGGATATCATCATCAGGTGAGGCACTGTGGAAAGATTGGAGAGATTGGAGCTGGCAATTAACCGACAACTGGGTGGCCTGCTCTAAGAAGGAAGGGCTGAGCCCAGCCCTGACAACCTATTCTGATATTCATGTCTGTCTAAATTTAGATAAACAAGTGACACAATTGTTAATCATAATTGCATACATGTATCACATACCCTCTTGCAGTTATGTGGGTTTAACGTTTTTTCTTACTCGGATGAACATGCCCATGGAAATTAAGCTAGCGCGCATACAATGGAACCTCGTAACTGACTGGAGAGGCAGGGCCTAGCAAATTACCTTTAATCCTAACAGTAGATGTTCAGTAATTGTCCATATCTTTGGTTCTCCCCAATGCCCTAAAAGATTATATACCAATCACTCCCTCCCAGACATATTAGGCTTCATAAATAAATTAAGACAGTGAATTAGTGTCCTGGGATTTTCAATTGGCACCAAGAATAGAAACAGCTGAATTGAAATTCACAATATTTATTAATACAATTTCTTAAAAGAAACAATAGTCTGCAACATATTAAAAGACAACAAAATAAAATGTATATAGAATCAAACCCACCATATATATATAGTACAGCACATCTTCAATGCCTGAGGTTTACAACAAACTTCAACGTGTTCAACTTACCCGTTGTAAGTCGTCTTCTTCATGTCTAACATAAACACATATGAATAAATCAAACTAAAAATACAAAACATAATAAAAAGAGAAAGATTTACAATGTATATATACACTATATTGTTAAAAGTATTGGGACACGCCTTTACACGCACATGAACTTTAATGGCATTCCAGTCTTAGTCTGTAGGGTTCAATATTGAGTTGGCCCACCCATTGCAGCTATAACATATAACTATAACTATAATTGTAAATATGATTTTAAACGAGAAGGCCTGGCTCGCAGTCCCTGCTCTAATTCATCCCAAAGGTGTTCTATCGGGTTGAGGTCAGGCCAGTCAAGTTCCTCCACACCAAACTCGCTCATCCATGTCTTTTTGGACCATAACAGCATCCAATATATTACAAAGGATGCAATAAACTCCCCACAGAATGACCATCTTATAATGGGCAATATAATAGTATAGTATAAATAAGTAAAACATGTCTATCAGACTATGAATAAGACTCCTCAAACATTCTGTGCATATGGGTACTTGCACTCACCTTAAAAGGTCTCAATCAAAAAGTATCAGGACAGGTGGCAGGTGACAGGTGGTATAGTGAAGCTGCAGGATTGTTTCAAATATATTCATTCTAACCAACATAATTTATATTTTAACTATGTCTTTTGTTCAAAAGAAAATAACGTTTTTGGACAAGTTGAGGTTACTCATGATGGCATTCTGGTTAGTAATTTGTACAGGAAACCAATTGCTGGAAACACAGTCCTGAGAGCCTACAGCTTTCATCCTAGATAATAAATTTAATCCATTCCTTATTCTCAATACCTTAGACTTCTTTGCAATTGCAATGGGGATTTAAACAAGAAGACCGTAACTTAAAAATATGCTTGCTAGAAAGGGGCTATTTAAAAACTTGTCTATGGAAGGCCTACAATAAAGCTTTAACTAGATTGCATACTGAACTACTATTTGGTCAGAAATCGAAACCTGTGGATGAACAGCCACTCAGGATAATTACTTTGTTTAATTACCAGCATTAATGAATTAGGAATAACATCAACAAATATTGGCATTTGTTGTCTGATCCCAAAATTTTGAGGAAAATTCCTCTGACACCACTGATCACCAATAGATGGGCTCCATTGTTAAATTAGCTTCTAGTGTATTTAAAACCAAAGAGTGTTCATTTGCCCATCGAGTCAAGGGAACCCTACCCTTGGGGGGGTTGTAGCTAGGGATGGGCCCGGTGTTCGATTCGAACCCATGTTCAAATCGAACATCGGGCGTTCGCCCGTTCGGCGAGCCCAGAACTATTTGGGCCGCTCGCATCACATTCGTGTGATGCGAGCGGCCCGCATGGCATTGCGCCAGTCGCAGTGCAATGCTGGCTGATGATTGGCCAAGCATGCACTGTGACCCCGCATGCTTGGCCAATCACAGCGCTGGCAGCGAGGAGAGCCATAATTGGCTACAGGCAGGATGCCTGTAGCGAATTATAGCTCAGGGGCTTTAGTACACGCCCCACGGTATAAGAGGCCGCCGCGGCGGCGGCCTCGCATATTGTGTTTCAGTGTCAGCGTGTCAGTGTGCTGCTGACTGCTGACATTATGTGCTGTATTTCTGGGGATTTGTGTGTGCGTGCTGTTAGTACAGCATTGCAGTATCACATCTGGGGGGTGTCTATAGGTTGTCTGTGAAGGGGGGCATGTTTCCTGTGCTTAGAACTGTCCCTGCAAAAAGTGTCATTTTTGCAGGGAAAAAAGCTATTTAAAAGCACTCGCGGCTAATGAATTGATGGCTCCCGTAACACAGAGAAGCGTGGGGGTCCCCCCAAATTCAATAACCAGGCCCTTCAGGTCTGGAATGGATATTAAGGGGGACCCCAGCTGTGACAGACCTAGCCGGGACACGGGCTTTTTGAGAGGACTACATGCTAGCCTCCTGCCAGCTGATCACGGGCCCCCCAAAATACACTCTCTGTATATGCATTTGGCATTAGAAATAGACTAGCATCTGACACCTTGTGTCCCATTCAATGTCATGAACTCAAGATGTTAATTGAGTTAGTTGATCCCATTGTCCTCTGCACAATGCAGGAGACGCTCCGTCTGTTACTGGTGGTCTCCTGCTATTGTGATGAGATGTCTTGTGGTGGTAATTATGTTAATTTATAATCAACTGTGTTTAGCTCAGTGACCACAAGTCTGGCCTGTAGTGAAATCCTGAGTCACATCGGCTGCTTAAAGGAATTAGCTAATTAGTTTATGTTAAGTTGTTACAAGTGTATTGTTAGAATAATATGAGCAGGAGGGGGGATCTCCTCTTCTACTGTATATAAATGTCATCTTTGTAATAAATCTTGAGTCCATGTTTTAGCAACTAAGCAAGTGTTGTCTCGTTTGGTGCTTGGGAGCGGTTGGAATATCTTATACCTATATCCAGACTGGAAGCAAGTGATATATGACGAACGCACTCAAGAGGAGTGTAGGGACGTTCCGTCACATTGTTGGCAAGCAGTGGGATTGTGCTTCCTGCAGTCTGGGACATCCAAACCTCCACCTGGATCCAAGGTCCGGATAGCAGGAGAGGAGGAGAGGTACAGATACCAGCCACCATGGAAGAGGAATTCAGGAGGAGGTTGCGAGAGATGCAGCTACAGCACAGAGGACCAGTATCAGAGCAGGTCCTGCTGGGATGGTTTGATTCTATTCGCTGTGAACTCTGGAAGGAAGCGCTAGCCCGTGAGCAGCGTCACCAGGGAAAAGTTCTCCCCTCCATCCAGGAAAGGTACTGGTCGCAGTATGGATTGCGGGTGCTGTTTTTGGGAGAGAAACCGCACAAGGAGCAGACAGCTGAATTAAGCAGGCTGATCTGGGCAGAGATGAAGCTGGATGAGAGTTACAGAGCCCTCCGGTGGCATGTATCCCAAGCATGCCCTTGGATAGCAGATGACAGCCCAACGGAAGGCTTAAGCTACGGCGGCCTGGGACTGTTGTATGTGAAGCTGACAGGGGACTCTAACTTTGGGAGTGATTTGGAGTGGCGGTTGGATGAAATCATGGATTTCAGAAAAGGGCTACTGAACGTCTCGGAAGTGCACTGGGCACTGGAAGATTTGGAGTTTCTGGCCGATCAGGAATGGGAGCTGGAGATCGCCTACAGACGTCTCCTAGACTCTGCTCAGTGCCAGGGCTGGGCTCCCTTTGCCTGGGACTATCAGGAAATGCCAGTGGACAACTCGGAAATCCTGGCTGAAGAGTCGGCAATGTGGCAGAGTAACAGTGTGCTTTGCCAACCTGCCCCTGCAGCTATGGACGCGGAGGTCTTATGGCGGATGCAGCAAGTGCTGACTGACCTTGATGATCCTGTTTCTGCATGGGATGATCTTGGATGGAGGAATGTGCCTGTCCAGCAGCATGCCAGGGAATCGGCAGTGGAAAATCTGGAAATTGCCACCCCAGAAACTGAAGTGCTGACAACCGGCCAGAGCTCTGCCAACCTCTGCTCAGCACTGATAGCATCTTCTGGGTTCCATGGACAGATGGTGAACCTCTATCCCCAGACATCAGTTGCAGAGACAGGGGATTTAATAGACTTTTCCGCTGAGGAAAAACAGCCTGATGAGCCTCCATCAGAAGAGCTGGTATTAGGGCCAAACTTCATTGAGCTCTGCCCAGCACCAACAGCAGTATCTGTGGAGTTCCAGGAAGCCGGGGCAGTTGGCCCCTCTCTCCGGCAACAAGCTGATGTAGTGAAGCTGCTACTCCCAGCTGAATCACTGGCAACATGGCAGAGCACCGCTGGCCTCTGCCTAGCACCTACAGTGTCTCTACAGCTTCAAGAAGCTGGGGCAATCGGTCACACTGTCCAGCAGCAGACGGCGCCCCAGAATGATGACACCAACCCAGCTAAAGTGCTGGCAACCGGACAGAGGGTCCAAGACCTCTGCCCCACACTTGTGGCAGTTCTGGAGGCCCAGGGTGAGGAGGTGGTGGTCACTCCCGAGCAGCAGCTCAGGACCCAAGGAGAGAATGCAATCTGCACTTCACAACTGCAGCTTGAGCTGATATCGGTGGATGGGACTTCAGTCCCCACTTGTATACCCCAGGGATGCTGGGCGGTCGGCCCAGATCCCCAACAGCAGGATGGAGTGAGCCCAGTCACCCTATCTTCTCTCCAGCGGCTGAAAAGACTCCAGGGAGAAGGGCCAGTCCAGGCCTCTCCCCAGCGGCAGATATGTTCTATGAGAGAGGCAGAGGTTGGCTGGGTGAGTGCTCTGTTTGAAACAATTTGTTTGGGGTACTGTGTGGGTACCAGCATTAGAGGACTGGAACTATGGACTAACTTCGGAGTCAACCCGTCTGGGGTCTCCTCCTGTGTTAGTCTCCTGCCGAAAGGGGAGAAATGTGACAGACCTAGCCGGGACACGGGCTTTTTGAGAGGACTACATGCTAGCCTCCTGCCAGCTGATCACGGGCCCCCCAAAATACACTCTCTGTATATGCATTTGGCATTAGAAATAGACTAGCATCTGACACCTTGTGTCCCATTCAATGTCATGAACTCAAGATGTTAATTGAGTTAGTTGATCCCATTGTCCTCTGCACAATGCAGGAGACGCTCCGTCTGTTACTGGTGGTCTCCTGCTATTGTGATGAGATGTCTTGTGGTGGTAATTATGTTAATTTATAATCAACTGTGTTTAGCTCAGTGACCACAAGTCTGGCCTGTAGTGAAATCCTGAGTCACATCGGCTGCTTAAAGGAATTAGCTAATTAGTTTATGTTAAGTTGTTACAAGTGTATTGTTAGAATAATATGAGCAGGAGGGGGGATCTCCTCTTCTACTGTATATAAATGTCATCTTTGTAATAAATCTTGAGTCCATGTTTTAGCAACTAAGCAAGTGTTGTCTCGTTTGGTGCTTGGGAGCGGTTGGAATATCTTATACCTATATCCAGACTGGAAGCAAGTGATATATGACGAACGCACTCAAGAGGAGTGTAGGGACGTTCCGTCACACCAGCCAAAAAAGAAAATGGCGTAGGGTCCCCCTCAAAATCCATCCCAGACCCTGGAGGTCTGGGATGGATTTTAAGGGGAACCCCAGCCAAAGAAAATGGCGTGGGGTCCCCCTCAAAATCCATACCAGACCCTTATCCGAGCACGCAACCTGGCAGGCCCCAGGAAAAGAGGGGGGGGACGAGAGCTCTTTTGCAGGGACAGTTCTAAGCACAGGAAACATGCGCCCCTTCACAGGCATACTATAGACACCCCTCAGGTACGAAATTTAAAGGAATATTACACTTTTATTGTTTCAATTTAAGCATTATTAAAATCACTGCTCCTGAAAAAACGTCCGTTTAAAAAAAAAAAAAATTTGCATTGATACATGTCCCCTGGGGCAGGACCCAGGTCCCCGAACACTTTTTATGACAATAACATGCATATTAGCCTTTAAAATTATCACTTTTGATTTCGAACATTCGCATCCATTATAACTAATAGGGTTCTAAAGCTCGCACAGACTTTAGGTCCGTTCGCGGGTTCTGGTGCGAGCCGTCCGGGGGGCTCATCCCTAGTTGTAGCTATTGCCAGTATATTTGCTCCCAAAAAAATCTGTGTTTACCCAATAGATGCATATTTACCCTGCGGCATTTTGGAAATTGCCAGACTCAAGGGGTAGTATACATTATGCTGTTCTCCCGCAGAATAATTTTTCTTATTTTTTTCAGTTTTCTTCTTTACTTTCTATTCTGATCCTCTGTGCTTTAATAGATGGTTATGCAGTATATACAATTAGCATGTTTTGGTATTGCTCCTATGGATCATAATGGGATGGATGCTTTTCCCTTTAAGAGGGAGTTTTCTGATTAATCAAATGGCAACCGGCAGGTGTGGCCCAAGTTTTTACATCTCTCACATTACAGTTTCAAAGAAAACCAGGTTTCCCAAGTCTGCTCCTAGTTCACATGGCCTATGGGTACCCAGGGACAGGAATACCCTATCAGTGAGTATGAGCTGTTTTTTACTCACTGATCACCATCCTAGTGTCACCACACAATGTAAAACAAACATGTCCCCACCCAATGTCCCCAAAACACATGTCCCCAAATAATAAAAACCCCTGTCCCCCACATATGTCCCAGTAAAATTACATGTTCCAATGATTATCTGCACACATATGTCTGTGATCACCTGCGCACATCTGTACATGATCATTTGCGTACATCTGTCTGTGATCACACGAACCAATTATTATACACTTTTTTTTTTACCAAAAACATGTAGCAGAATACACTTTGGCTTAAATTTATGCCAAAATTCGATTTTATTCGATTTCTTTTAAAATAGAAAGAAGAAAATATTATTATTATATATATATTACTATTATATATTTCCAAATTTCCGCTCTTTTTTCGCTTATATCGCAAAAAATTAAAAACGGAGTCGTGAATAAATACCACCAAAAGAAAGCTCTATTTGTGTAAACAAAATGATAAAAATTTAATTTGGGTACAGCATTGCATGACCACGCAATTGTCAGTAAAAGTGCAAGAGCACTGAAAGCTGAAAATTGGTCTGGGAAGGAAGGGGGCGAAAGTGCCCAGTATTAAATTGGTTAAAGAGCCGACGTACATCTACGAGGTAGCTGGTCGGGAAGGGGTTAAAAAACACTGGTTCACCCTCATCTGGAATATGCAGTTTAGTTTTGGTCACCAGTCCTCAGGAACTACTAGTTGAATTAGAAAGAGTTTAGTGAAGGGCAACAAAATAAATAAGGGTGATGGAGGACCTCAGCTATGAGGAGACTATGATAAACTCTCTACCTAAACAACATGGAAGAGATCAAAACTCACCTGGGTGTGTCACCCTTTTTTAAATGAATATACCTAGAAAGGCCTAACTAAAAAGGTATGTACATTTTTTTTAAATAAAGCCCCACACCACTACTAATGCCGCGTACACACGATCAGACTATCCGGCGGACAATCCACCGGACTTTCCAGCAGAGGTCTGCCGGACTTTCCGAATGAGCGGACTTGCCCGGACTTTTGGCAGAGGTCCGCCGGACTTTTGAAATGAACGGACTTGCCCACACACAGAGTAAAGTCCGTTCATTTTGAACGTGACTCCAGGTAGACGGGACTAGCGAAGGAAGTCAATGTCGCCGCCTCCATCAGCGAGATTGACACCTTGCTAGCCCCGTCGCCTGGTATGGATTTAAAGGGGAACCCCTACGCCGAAAAAAATGGCGTGGGGGGTCCCCCCAAAGTCCATACCAGACCCTTATGGTCAGGAAAGGGGGTGGGGACGAGCGAGCGCCCCCCCTCCTGAGCCGTACCAGGCCACGTGCCCTCAACATGGGGCGTGCTTTGGGGGAGGGGCGCCCTGCGGCCCAGCCACCCCAAAGCACCTTGTCCCCATGTTGATGAGGACAAGGGCCGTCGCTGTGGCCGCCTTCTTCTTTTCTTCTTCTTCCTTCTGATGTTGACACAACGCTCTCTCCAGTCGCAATGCCAGGGACGCGTTGCACGACGACTTATAAAGGGATAAGGGACGGAGTCACCGGGTGATGTCACATGGTGACCCCGCCCCTTATGATGTCACAGTCCCGGGGGATGCCCCTTATCCCAATATAAGTCGCCACGCAATGCGTCCCTGGCATTGCGACTGGAGAGAGTGTTGTGTCAACATCAGAAGGAAGAAAAGAAGAAGTATTAGAAGAAGAAGGTGGCCACAGCGACAGCGACGAACCAGAAGACCGGGCCAACGCTAGTAAAAGAGCTGCAAGAAGATAGTGGAGGCCCGGCAGAAGAAACGAAGAGCGGGACAAGACCCCGAAGTCGAAAGAAGACCCCCGAAGTTGGAAGAAGACCCCCGGACGGCAGCAATGAAGGAGAAAGCCGGACTCCTCTGCTAGTAAAAGAGCGGTAAAAGATCAGAAGATAGCGGAGGTGCCCGGCGAGTAGACTCCCAAAGTTTGAAAATGGAACCCCCGGAGCTGTCTAATAAACTACTTTAAAAACCTGTGTTGTGTTTTTTTATTAACACTTTTTCCCTCAGGTGAATGGGTAGGGGTACCATTTACCCCATACTCATTCACATAGGGTGGGGGGCCGGGATCTGGGGGCCCCCTTATTAAAGGGGGCTCCCGGATTCCGATAAGCCCCCCGCCCGCAGACCCCGACAACCAACGGCCAGGGTTGTCGGGAAGAGGCCCTTGTCCTCATCATCATGGGGACAAGGTGCTTTGGGGTGGGGGGCCGCAGGGCCCCCCTTCCCCAAAGCACCCCCCATGTTGAGAGCACGCGGGGGCTCTCGCTCGTACCCACCCCCTTTCCTGACCGGCCGGGCTGCATGCTCGGGTAAGGGTCTGGTATGGACTTTGGGGGGAACCCCACGCCATTTTTTTTCGGCGTAGGGGTTCCCCTTTAAATTCATACCAGGCGACGGGGCTAGCAAGGTGTCAATCTCACCGATAGAGGCGGCGACTTTGACTTCCTTCGCTAGTCCCGTCTACTTGGAGTCACGTTCAAAATTAACGGACTTTACTCCGTGTGTGGGCAAGTCTGTTCATTTCAAAAGTCCGGCGGACTAGCACACAGATGAGCGGATTGTCTGCCGGACTGCCGAGTCCGGCGGACAATTTTGAGTCAAGACTACTTTCTAAGTCCGCCAGACTTTTGGGAAGAAAAAGTCAGCCGGAGCCCACACACAGGCGAATTGTCCGGCGGATAGTCTGATCGTGTGTATGCAGCATAAGAGGTCCAGATGCAACTTTTTCCAATAAAAGTCAGGGGGGACAATCCAAAAAGTAGCCAACAAAAGTTATATCTGGGCTGCTTAGTAGTGTTGTGGAGCTTCAATTTCCATTTTTAATACATTACACTACAAGCCAAGGAGACCGTGGGGATCCAGATTATTCACATCAACATTAAAACATTAAGATAAAAATACCAATGAGATAACACTATGGGTCTGATGCTATTTTTTCCACTTTCCAATAAAAAAGTAGGGAAAACATGAACAACAATTAGAAAAATATAATAACACAAATGTCACTGTAAAAATATAAAAGCAGCCTATTTTAACCACTTGTGGACTGCCCGACAGCAACGTACTGTGGACAGGCGGCCCGCACATGTGTGCCCCCCACTATGATTGTATACTTCGGAAGCCTGTCTGCAGATCCTGGCCAATGATTCACATCCAGGACCTGCTGATTGGATGTGTACAATCACAGCCCAGAGCTCTGTGTTGACAATCAAGACAGAGCTCTGTACAGAGAGAATGATGTCTCTGTATCTCATCCCTGCTTTACAGGGATAAGAAACTTAAAGATCGATTAGTAAAAGCAGCACACTTTACACATATTACACATAGTTAGGCACACATTTAACCCCTTGATCTCCCTAGATGATAACCACTTACCATCCAGTGTCATTAGTACAGTGGCAGTGTATAATATTACTGATAACTGTATTATTGTCACTGGTGATGTCAGTTGCAGTTAGTAAGTTCCCCCCAGCATCAGTTAGTCAGACTGGCCGCCGCAGTCCCATTATAAGTCACTGAACACCACCATTAGTAGTATAAAATAAAAATTCCAGTATGCAGTATATACCATAGATTGTAGGAGCTATAACTTTTATGCAAACCAATCAATATACTCCTTCAACATAACACAATGAACACAAACCACCACTCACTCCAATGGCAACACTCTTGACCTTGTATTCTCCTACCTCTGCACTCCCTGCAATCTCCCTGCAATCAGTTACCTGCAGGAACCTTCGCCACCTCAACCCTTTCCTTCTTCATTCTGCTACAGATTTCCTTTATGATAAAATAACACCCCTGTCCTGCCCAGATCTGGCCACTTCTGTTTACAACAACATACTGTCATCCTCCCTGGACACACTTGCCCCCCTCTCTACACGCAGAACCAGGTCACGTCTGCTAGAACCCTGGCAAACAGGTGACACCAGAAGTCTCAAGAAACACAGCCATGCTATTGAAGTAGTGTGGCATAAAACTAAATCCCTACAAGATTTACCCTCTACAAATCTGCCCTTCCTAAATACACCAGCCTCCACTCCACTAAACAAACCTTCTACACCACTCTTATTAAAACCCTCTCATCCAAATCTCGTCAACTCTTTTCTACCATTGTATCCTTACTTCAACCCCCACTGCCTACACCCACCCACTTTCTTACTGCCCAGAAGATTGGCAATCACTTCAAAAACAAAATCGACACAATACGTGATGAGATATCCAGCTTCCAGCTTCCTCCACCAACCAACACACCAAGTCCAACCCATACCACGCTCAACACATCTCTCCTTCAACCCTGTGACTACCGAGGAAGTTGCCAAACTCCTTTCCACAGCCCACCTCACCACCTGTCCCCTGGACTCTGTCCCCTCGCAACTACTGCGACCACCTTCCTGCTCTATCCTAAACTCTCTAACCCACATCTTCCACCTCTCCCTCACTTATGGCACCTTTCCTTCTCTGCTCAAACATGCACTGGTTACCCCCAAACTTAAAAAACCCTCAATGGTCCCCACCTGTTTGAATAACTTAAGACCCATTTCCCTGCTCCCGTTTGCCTCCAAGCTTCTTGAATGCCTTGTCCACAACCGTATGAGTTGCTACCTCACTGACAACAACCTTCTCTATCCCCTACAGTCCGGCTTCCACCCACAACATTCCATTGAACCTGCCCTACTAAAACTCACTAACGACCTACTAACTGCTAAAATAAAATGGCCAGTACTACATATTCATATTTTTAGACCTTTCTGCTGCCGTTGACACAGTTGACCACCCACTCCTCCTCAAACTCCACTCCCTTGGCCTTTGTGACTCTGCTCTTTCCTGGTTCTCCTCCTACCTATCTTAGCGCACTTTCAGTGTCACATACAACAACATCTACTCCGCTCCTCTTCCTCTTTCTGCTGGAGTACCCCAAGGTTCTGTCCTTGGGCCCCTCCTATTCTCTCTCTCTACACCTCTTCCCTGGGCCAGTTGATAACTTCCCATGGCTTCAAATACCACCTCTATGCTGGTGACACCCAGATCTACAGAATCTGACAAAAGTGAGTATACCCCTTACATTTTAGTAAATATTTTAGTATATCTTTCATGTGAAGACACTGAAGAAATTACAGCTTGTATAACAGTGTAAATTTGCTGTATCCTCAAAATAACTCACACAGCCATTAATGTCTAAACCCCTCTCAACAAAAGTGAGTACACCCTAAGTGAAAATGTCCAAATCGGGCCCAAAGTGTCAATATTTTGTGTGGCCGCCATTATTTTCCAGCACTATCTTAACCCTTTTAGGCATGGAGTTCACCAAGGCTTCACAGGTTGCCACTGGAGTCCTCTTCCACTCCTCCATGATGACATCACTGAGCTGGTGGATGTTAGAGACCTTGCGTTCCTCCACCTTCCATTTGAGGATGCCCCACAGATGCTCAATAGGGTTTAGATATGGAGACATGCTTGGCCAGTCTATCACCTTTACCCTCAGCTTCTATAGCAAGGCAGTGGTCGTCTTGGAGGTGTGTTTGGGGTCATTATGTTGGAATACTGCCCTGTGGCCAAGTCTCAGAAGAGAGGGTAATCATGCTCTGCTTCAGTAAGTCACAGTACATGTTGGCATTCATGGTTCCCTGAATGAACTGTAAATCTCCAGTATCGGCAGCACTCAAGCAGGCCCAGACCATGACACTCCCACCACCATGCTTGACTTTAGGCAAGAGACGCTTGTCTTTGTACTCCTTACCTGGTTGCAGCCACACACACTTGACACCATCTGAACCAAATACGTTTATCATGGTGTCATCAGACCACAGGACATGGTTCCAGTAATCCATGTCTTTAGTTTGCTTCTCTTCAGAAAACTGTTTGTTTCATCTTTAGAAGAGGATTCCTTCTGGGACGACAGCCATGCAGACCAATTTGATGCAGTTTGCAGCGTATGGTCTGAGCAGTGACATGCTGACCCCCCACCCCTCAACCCCTGCAGCAATGCTGGTAGCACTCATACGACTATTTCCCAAAGACAACCTCTGAATATGACACTGAGCACGTGCATTCAACTTCTCTGGTTGACCATGGCAAGGCCTGTTCTGAGTGGAACCTGTTCTGTTAAACTGCTGTATGGTCTTGGCCACTGTGCTGCAGCTCAGTTTCAGGATGTTGGCAATCTTCTTATAACCTAGGCCAGTGATGGCGAACCTTGGCACCCCAGATGTGTTGGAACTACATTTCCCATGATGCTCATGCACTCTGCAGTGTAGTTGAGCATCATGGAAAATGTAGTTCCAAAACATCTGGGGTGCCAAGGTTCACCATCACTGACCTAGGCCATCTTTATGTAGAGCAATAATCCTTTTTTCAGATCCTCAGAGAGTTCTTTGCCATGAAGTGCCCTGTTGAACTTCCAGTGACCAGTATGAGAGAGTGAGTGTGATAGCACTAAATTTAACACACCTGCTCCCCATTCACACCTGAGACCTTGTAACACTAACGAGTCACATGACACCTGGGAGGAAAAATGGCTAATTGGGCCCAATTTGGACATTTTCACTTAGGGGTGTACTCACTTTTGTTGTCAGCGGTTTAGACATTAATGGCTGTGTGTTGAGTTATTTTGAGGGGGATAGCAAATTTACACCTTTATACATGCTGTATACAAGCTGTTTTATACTGTTATACAAGCTGTTCCCCTTACTACTTTATAGTGTAGCAAAGTGTAATTTCTTTAGTGTTGTCACATGAAAAGATATAATAAAATATTTACAAAAATGTGAGGGGTGTTCTCACTTTTTTGAGATACTGTATGTGCAGATTGGCCTGATGTATCCACAGCTGTGTTTGTATTTTTAGTCAGGCAACTAGATTACCTGTGCATGTGCATCAAGAATGTCCATACTGCGATCTCTCTGGTGAGAAACACTGGTACATTATCTCTTATTATGTGCATGTGATGCAACCCTTTTATCAATAAAGAATGTTACCAAAAAAAATCAAGAATAAAATTCTTCTTATGTATTGCAGCTTACCTATCCTTAATTGTAAAAAATAAAAGAACAACCTGAGCAAAATAATTCACATTAACCAAGGACAGCAACTCTGATACACACAGTGAGATACACACAAAACCCCAATTGCAAAATAGAGCTGCACTGAACACCAACTTAAAATGTGAAAAGCAATAAGTAAAACAAAAATAATAATAATTAAGTCCCAAAATGAAACATAGAAATAATTTTACTTAATAGTTAAAATGAATAGATGTCAAACCACTTGTGTAAGAAGAAAGTGGAAGAGGTGTGTATCACTTTAAAAAAGTCCCCCTCGTGATGATGATATCTCACGCGACAAAAGGTGTAACCTCCACTACATAAATTGAAAGCTTACCAGCTTGCAAGCGCTTTGACGCTTGCGGCCAATACCCAGCCAGGGCCTTTATCCTCAAAAAGGGGGAATCAGATGACAGCTCACAACGAAAGAGACAATCAAATACGGAGCAGAGCAGGTGATTGAGACCTCCCACGAGACTTAAAGGAACCAGGATCCGCCTTCAAATGGTATACTCAAGGGTACCCCAGAAAGAGAAATGCTAGCCATAGTGCAAAACCAAATATGACTCTATCATAAAAACAGTAATGCACTTACATCAAGGACGCATATAAGAGCTTATATTAAAAAAGCCGGTCGGCTTACATAAAACCCCTGTACTTCCGGGATCGTAAACAGTGTGGTGTCATCAGCACGTCACTTCCTAACGCGTTTCTTCACATTCTGACATCGTCCTGGGGCACCTATCCTTAATTGTGGTGGCTGCTTAGTTCTTCAGCCTAAAGCCCCATACACACGCCCGGATTATCCGAGGACCAGGTCCGTCGGATCATGTCCGTCGTACTTTGTCCGATGTTGGTTTTGCGTACACACGGTCGGACAAAGTTGTCGGAAAATCCGATCATTCTGAACGTGGTGACGTTTGTTGCCTACGACGGGACTACGTAGAGGCTAGTAGCCAATAGCTTTGGTCTTGTAATGTGATCTGAGCATGCGTAGCACTTTGTCCGTCGGAATTCGCTACACACGATCGGATTTGGTGTGATCGGACTTTGTTGTCAAAAAATCTATCCAGCAGGAGATAGGACTTTGTCCGTCGGACAATCCGATGGAAACTGTCCGATGGTGCCTACACACGGTCGGAATTTCCGACAACATTGTCTGATAGGACAGAATCCATCGGAAAATCCGACCGTGTGTATGGGGCTTAAGTATGTTTTCTGCAAGCACAGAAAAATATAGGTTGATTCTGATAGAAATCCAACATCCCCGTAACCTCCTGTGTACTGAACTAAAACTAAAACAATGTAATTTACAAGCTATCTTCTGTGAACTATATAACCCATCCTCCCTATGCTGTGGATATTGGGCAAGGGGAAGTTGTTTGTAGTTCAAATCAGGAGAGCAGCCTAGGTTGTTTCTTTATAGATGGCTCCTTAGGACAGGAAGTGTTTTACTTGCTGCAGATCACCAAGTAAAAGTAAATAAAAAAAAACCTTTAAAAGGGTGACCAATTCTGGCCCTGAATAGTTTATAGGGGTCTTTGAAAAATGACGACAATAAGTTGCCATAGTCCGACTGCCCTCTGGCTAACCTTGCCCTTAAAAGAACTGAGCCCATGTAGGTGATTTTTACATATTACTCATAAATTACATATTTATTTATTACAGTAATTTATATAGTGCTGTCAATTTACATATATTGCACATTCACATCAGTCCCTGCCCTCAAGGAGCTTACAAACTAATGTCCCTACCTCACATTCATACATACTAGGGCAAAAATAGACAGGAGCCAATGAATATATCCTAAACGTGCACCATTTAGGAGATATTCACCCTGCATACAGCCACTGACATCACCAGTGCATGAGTTCTGGAAATTCAGCATACCGTGCCGGACCTTCCGAGCTTCTTGCCGGAACCAAGGGCTTTTGTGTGCATATACGGGAATTACATCATCGCTGCTCCGGCCACTCACAGTGCCAGAGCCTGCAAACCCAGAAGTAAGGCCAGGGGAAGATGTCAGCCTTCTCAGTGGTGACTGGGCGCTGCTTCAAGGGCTTCGGTCTAAGGTAAGTATTTAATAATGTGCTAGCATGCGATGCATACTAGCACATTATGTCATTGTCTTACAGGTGTTTTTATTTTTTTATTTTTTATTCTGCAGTGGTTTACTATCCCTTTGACCTACCAGCATGTCTTGAAATCTTCATCTATAATGCCTATGGAAATTGGCTATGTAAGCAATCCTAGTGGCTAATTAGCTGCTGCCTTGCTTTTACAAGCAACGGGAGGGGCCATCCCCACCCCCCTTGCCACCTTCTAAGGCTTTATCAGGCTTTCCCGTCCCACCAAGGAACCCGAGAATGCAACCAGAATTTCTGCTGGCTGAACATAGAATGGCTTCAATCATTTCTATGGTCTAAGAAACCGGAAGCTACGAGCATTTCATCACTTCAGTTTCGCTGGATATAAACAGCACCATTTCTAAATTGGGAAAACATCTGATCACACCAATCTTGGTGTGATCAGATGCTTTAAGGGCAGTGGAGAGATCTAGAGTCTAATAAACCCCAGATTTCTCAGAAAAGAGTACCTGTCACAGCCTATTGCTATCACAGGCGATGTTTACATTCACTGTGATAACAATAATAAAAAAAATTAAAGCATCCCTGTCCCCTGTACTTGCACACAAAGGCAGACACACACATCGGTCCCATGTCGGTATGTAAACTGTGATTGCACCATGCATGTGAGGTATCACCACCAACATCAGATTGAGGACAGTAAACATTTATGGGGAACTGTGCCAAATGCTTTTGCAAAGTCCAGATACACCATGTCTATGGGCCTTCCTTTATCTAGATGGCAGCTCATCTCCTTATAGAAGGCAAATAGATTGGTTTGGCAAGAACAATTTTTCATGAATCCATGCTGATTACTGCTAATGATACCGATTTCATTACTAAAATCTTGTATATAGTCCCTTATCATCCCCTTCAAGAGCTTGCATACTATTGATGTTAGGCTAACTGGTCTATAATTCCCAGGGATGTATTTTGTCCCTTATTTAAATATTGGTGCTACATTGGCTTTTGTCCAATCAGCTGGTACCATTCCAGTCAGTAGACTGTCAGTAAAAATTAGAAACAATGGTCTGGCCATGACTTGACTGAGTTCCCTAAGTACCCTCGGGTGCAAGCCATCTGGTCCCAGTGATTTATTAATGTTAAGTTTCCCAAGTCTAATTCTAATTCTGTCCTCTGTTAGCCATGAGGGTGCTTCTTGTGATGTATCATGAGGACAATCACTGCAGTTTTGGCTACTGAAGCCCCCCGATTCCCTTATGAGGAGAAGAATAAATGCAATACCTTGGCCATCTCCCCATCCTTTGTAACCAGATGTCCTTCCTCATTCTTTATGGGGCCAGTATGGTCTGTCCTCCCTTTTTTACTGTTTATATACTTACATTTTTTGGGATTATTTTTGCTCTCCTCCGCTATGTGTCTTTCGTGTTCTATCTTAGCTGTCCTAATTGCACCCTTACATATCTTGTTGCACTCTTTGTAAAGTCTGAATGCTGATCCCTCAGCCTTGTTTTTTTTAAGGCCTTCTTCTTTGCATTAATATGCATTTTTACATTAGAGTTAAGCCATCCAGGACTTTTGTTCGCTCTTTTAAATTTATTTCCCAATGGGATGAACTGCCTAATGCCCTTAATTTATATGCTCTTAAAGAAAACCCATCTCTCCTCCGTGTTCTTTGTTTCTAAGATTTTATCCCAATTTATATCTTCTAGCAAGGTTCATAGTTTAGGGAAGTTTAGTTGTCTTTGTGTTCCCCTTGTGTTTTCTATTTGTGTGATTTATACTGAAGCAAATTGACCTGTGATCGCTGTTTCCTAAATTGCCCCGCATTCCCACATCTGTGATCAGGTCTGTATTGTTGGTAATCAGTAGATCTAGTAACGCCTTGTTTCTAGTTAGTGCGTCTGCCATCTGACCCATGAAATAGTCCTGCAAGACATTTAGGAACTGGCGAACCTTAGACGAATGCGTGGTTCCCTCCACCCAGCCTATGTCTGGATAAAATCCCCCATCATGATAACACTTCCCATCCTTGCTGCTAATCCAAATTGTGATGGGAGGTCCACCTCCCCCTCCTCCCTCAGGCCTATAGCATACTCCCAGTATTATTTTCCCCTTAGCCTCATCCCTTTGGAGCTCTACCCATAAAGATTATACCTTCTCTCTAGTTCCCTTATTGATGTCATCTCTCACATTCACTTGTACATTATTCTTGCTATATAGGCATACCTCTTCCCCCTTTTTTTACCCTCTCTATTCCTGCGATAAAGGGAATACCCTTGAATGGTTGATAGCCAATCATGAGAGCTGTTGAACCAGGTCTCTGAAATTCCCACAAAATCGAAATCCTCCTCATTCAACAGTATCTCTAGTTCACCCATCTTGTCCGCCAGGCTCCTGGCATTGGTGAACATGCCACAAAGTTTAGACCGGTCGCATACTGTCCTCTTATTGGGTGTTCCTACCACCAGAATCTGTCTATCCTTTCCCTTTACTTCCCCCTCACTCTCACTGGAGGAGTTCTTCCCCTGGCAGCTAGGAGAGTTCCTTAGCTCCAGCAGTGCTGGTCCCTGAACAGTTTTATCAATGGCAGCGTACTTACTGGGATGCTCCAGCCCAGGATCGGCCTCCCTGGCACTTCCCCCTCTATCCTTCCTGACTGTCACCCATCTACTTGTTTCTAGTGCCTGCTCCTCTTTGTCTCCACCCGCCTCTGTGCTGGCCCTTGCTGGCAACTGCCGGGTACGTTCCCGGCTCTCCTTAAATATGGAGCATCTTCTCAGTGCTGACAGTTGCTTCCCTTGATTCAGAACATGGGCTTCCAGGGAAACAATGTGCTTTCATTTTAACAGCAGTATTCGCCCTTGATCAGATGATCAAGGAACGCATACATGCAGCAAGATGTACACCGAGTCGCATAACCACACCCGCCGGGCATTGTAACCTACTAATTTAATGACGATTGGGGATTATACCCTGTCCAAATTATCTAACAACTAGCTTTCTGACACTAATATGCATCAATGCCCAGCCCTGCAGCATATCAGTGCCCATCAGTGCAGCATATCATTGCTCATCAGTGCAGCATATCATTGCCCATCAGTGCAGCATATTATTGCCCATAATGCAGCCTATCATTGCCCATATGTGCAGCAGTGCCCAGCAAAGCATCAGGGAGGAATCAGGAGGATCTGCCATCCCGATGACACATAGCGGGGATCTCCAGCTGAGACGCAGCTTGTATATGAATAGCCGCCGCTGTCAAATGATGTCCCGCTTCCTAGACTGGCTACTCTAATAGAAAGCACACTGGTCCAATGCCAGTCCAGGATGCGGGACTTTGTTTGATAGCAGCCTGCTATTCATATATAAGCCGCGTCTCAGTGGGAGATCCCCACTCTGTGTCAACCGGCTGCTCGATCCTTCTGACAGTTTTCTGGCTGATCTCTGCTGGCAGAGGCGGTGTGGCCTTTTGTACAGGACATCAGAGTGGCCCGGAGGCAGGGAGCCCACCCTCCGGGCCACTCTGATGGCCGCACTGCTTCTGCTAGAATCGATCAGCCCAGTCCGCCCCTGCTCCACACTTTCCCTCCACTAATTTCAACTCGCCAAATGCGAGCAGGCGAGTGGAAACTTTGAGGGCTGCGTGTGCACATGGAAGGGGCCAAGCATATCACCCCTTCACTATCAGAGTAACCATCACCTTTGCTATGTCACCCGTTTCCAGGTTGGTTGGTGGATTTAGCAAGTGACACAAATACAGTAGTCCTTAGTAATGGCAACATAGCTTCCTCTGAACAGCATTCTGTTTGTTAGACCCCTGTACTGTATATTCTCCAAATTCCAACTTCAGTCCCCTTGTTGTAAGCCCTGTTCTTTTGATACACCATGCATACACCTCTTTAGAGACTTCAGGCCAGGAAATTAGATGAACAAATAAATATCGTCTACTGAAGCAGTTGCAAATAACAAGTAATTATCCTCAAATACATCTTTCACAGTTTCTATACAAGTAATCCAAAAAAGGCAGACCAATTCCATACCTTGCATTTGTAAGTCCTTAGGTGTCTACAGGCTCCAGACCCCCTTGGAACCCCTGACAGGGCTCCAACCCCCCCCCCCCCCCAAGGGGTGATCGACAGAGTAATAGCTACATCTTGGCAGTCTTTCCCCCAGAGCTCTCACCACCCCATGGCATTTAGTGAGCCCTAGTTATATGGTATGACCTGTAGGGGGCAGTAACCTTGCTAAAAAGAGCAGGAAAACGTTAACCCTTCCTGCTCAGTTACCCCCACCTCAGCAGGTCAACCTAAGAAAACAGTGAAACATGAAGAAATTGTAATAATTTGCACCTGACTGACCCAATTAACCCTAGCTATGAGTAAGCGCTGTATTTAGCGTGAAACGCGTCAGCTGTGTGCCCCCCCCCCCCCTTCCCTGTTTTGCTGTGTTTTTTGACTTTGATGTGATTCCTGTTTTTAAATAAATCCATTTGATTTTTCATCTTCGTCTGGTGTGCGGCTGTCCAGAGTTCCTCTTGTTACTTTCTAACTACCCTGTTATTAGCCTGCACCTGGAGCTCCACACTAAGAGTAGAAGCATTCGCCTTAAAGGATTCCTCTGGAGCGGTGGTCATCTCTCTCCCTGACCCAATTAACCACTTAAGGACCAGCCATCGCAGTTGTACTGCGGCAATGTGGCTTGTTCCCAGTCATTATATGTCAGCTCATACACAACGATTTGTGGGCCAGCGGGGGAAACAATCAACGGGTAGGGCAGACTCAATGTCCGCCAGCCACCCACGATCATGCCCCGCAGTGACAGAACTGGGATTTGCCTGTGTAAACAAGCAAATCTCAATTCTGACATGGGAGATAACACAGAACCTGTCTTTCTGCCATGCAGGAAGACAGATCTGTGTATTTCCCCAGTCACACAGTCCCCCATACAGTTAGTAAACACACTGAGGGAACACATTTAACCCCTTGATCACCCCTAGTGTCAACCCCTTCCCTACCAATGTCATTAGTACAATAACACTGCACATTTTTAGCACTGATTCCTGTAATAATGTCACTGGTTTCCAAAAAAGTGTCAGTTAGGTGTCCGATCTGTCCGCCGCAATGTTGCAGTCCCGCTAAAAATCACTGATCGCCTCTATTGCTAGTAAACAAAAATAAATAATAAAAATGCCATAAATATATCCTCTATTTTGTAGATGCTATAATTTTGCACAAACCAATCAATATACGCTTTTTGAGATTTTTTTTTACCAAAAATATGTAGAAGATTACATATTGGCCTTTAACTGATGAAGAAATTTGTTTTTTTTTTACTTTTTTTGGGGATATTTATTATAGCAAAAAGTAAAAAATATTAGGTTTTTTTCAAAACATTTTTGTTTATAGCGAAAAAAAATAAAAACCGCAGAGGTGATCAAATACCACCAAATGAATGCTCTATTTGTGGGAAAAAAAAGGACATCCATTTTGTTTGGGAACATCGTTGCACGACCTTTCAGTGGTTTACTTGAAGGCAGGAACACAGAAAGAAAAAACATTAAAGTAGAAATGCACCCTAAAACTAAAATCCCTGCATCTACAGATATCCACGATCTAACACTAACCTATCTAACCCTGTAAAGAAAAAAATCAGTATACATACTTTTCTGCAGGCGATCTGACTCGATCACATGCTGAGTTGTCGTCTGCGGCTTCACTGTGGAGACGGGTGCATAGGACATGTCTGAAAATGGAAGCCCCATAGTAACTCTATGGGTGACGCCACTCCCCATTCATTTCACAGCCGTTGTCGACTGTGTCCTCTGTAGAGCTTTCACCGCTGGGGATCGGGTCAGATCGGCTTCAGAAAAGGTATTTATACTGATTTCTTCTTTACTGGGCTAGATAGGTTAGTGTTAGAATGTGCATTTCTGTAGATGTATGGATTTCAGTTTTAGGGTAGACTTACAAATAGATTAATGCTATTTTTGTAGAAACATTTTGCAAACTTGCTGTTGCATATTTTTTTATCCTGATTAGTTACTGACTAGATAATGATTCAATTAGTCACTACAGAGAGCTTGGTTCAATTACTTTGCCTCTCTTTTAGATGAGATATGATAATATGATATGTACATATGGAGTGCAGTGTTTTCAAAAAGTCAACAGACTTATAGCCCTGCATTTTGAGAAGGAGCAGTAAAGCACTGTAAAGGAGGAAGTAATAAGCAAATATGGCTGCCCTATGTGCATATATAAATTCAAAATTATGGACAACAATTTTAAAACAATACCTCATACTATTAATTATAAACTTGTTCTAGTTTTGGTTAGAGTGGGAAAGAGAAAAACATGTGTTGGCTGGACATACACTTTTAAGCTGATTTTTTTTAATTGGTTATCTATAAAATGTAAAGTGAATACACTTAGTTTGCTAAATACAGTTTTTGCTTTCCACTGTTTATTTTGTGATGGAGTTTTGTGAGATTTCCTGATAAGAGAACATTTCTCAAGTAAACAGATAGAAATATTCAAGTTTATTTACACTTCTCATAAAAAATGGCATTCCTGGCTTCAATGGTTTAAATTCTAATTTTGAAACACTTCGTACTTATCTGGGGAAATGAATGACTCTGCCAAGAGCATGAAGGAATGTTTTTCACCTGATGTTAGGATAAATAGTGGTCTGCTTCATTGGGGTATTTCATTTACATTCTTATTAAAGCGGTAGTAAAGTCCGCTTTGTTGATTTTTACCTACAAGTAGCCTATTATATCTGCAAAATGTGCACCGTTTAGGAGATATTCACCCTGGATGCAGCCTGTGACATCACCGGCGCATGCACTCTGAAGGTCCAGTATGCCGAACCCTCAGAGCTTCATGCTGGAGCCGAGGGCTCCCGCTCGCTTGTGCGGGAGTGGCGTTATTGCTACTCCGGCCACTCATAAAGCCAGAGCCCGTGAACCTGGAAGAAAGACCGGGGAAAGATGAAAGCCCTGTCAGCGGTGACAGCGCACTGCTGGAGAGCTTCGCTCTAAGGTAAGTATTTCATAATTTGCTAGTATGTTATGCATACTAGCACAATATGCAATTGCCTTACAGTTATAAATTTTTTTAAGCTGTAGTGGTTTACTAAGGCTTTAAATGTATTACAGCACCAAAAGGATAATTTGAACTTTGTTCATGTTATTTTACAATGTTACTTTGTTTTATGGAATTTTAATTTAATGAAAATGTTTTTATTTTAACACCTTCATGACGAAAGTAAAACAAATCTTAATGCCTGAACACAGTTTTGCAACTTTGAAATGTATTAGGAAATCTGTTCATATCATCACAATTACCTGTAGTGTATTCAGGTCAAATTGGGCTTTCAATTGGTGGTAAATGGTAAGGAAATCTCTTGATTTATTTTATATACTTTAAAAATGTAGCTATATATTATGGAAGTATGGAAGAGCCCTGGGCCATCATAAAAAAAAAAAAAAAATACAGAATTATGTTTTTGAAAAAAAAAAAAAAGTTCAGAATTCTGAGATTCAAAGTCAGAATTGTAAGTTTACAAAAAAAAAAAATTTCTACAGAATTCTGAGATTCAAAGTCAGAATTCTGAGATTCAAAGTCAGAATTCTGAGTTTCAAAGTCAGAATTCTGAGATTTAAAGACAGAATTCTGAGATTAAAAGTCAGAATTCTGAGATTTAAAGTCAGAATCCTGAGATTCAAAGTCAGAATTCTGAGTTTCAAAGTCAGAATTCTGAGTTTCAAAGTCAAAATTCTGAGATTTAAAGTCAGAATTCTGAGTTTCAAAGTCAGAATTCTGAGATTTAAAGTCAGAATTCTGAGTTTATAAATATAGTAGTCTCTATTAGGAAGATTTTAGGACCAATGAGCAATAATGTAGTAAAACCCACAGACCATCATTCTGCAGACATACATGTCTTCTGCTCTGTATATGGATATGTAAATCTATCTTAGTTACAGCATGCAGTATAGGGAAGCAGGCAGTGCTGGGTTCTCTGGTTCCTCTACTGTATTAATAGTTCCTTGGTTTGCTATCTTATCATTCTTTTCTGGCATCTGCTCCATAGGGATGAGCCCAAACAACGCTCGAACCCTATTAATTACAATGGACGCAAACGTTCGAAATCTAAAGTGCTATTTATAACGGCCAATATGCATGTTATTGTCCTAAAAAGGGTTTGGGGACCCGGGTCCTGCCCCAGGGGACATGTATCAATGCAAAAAGAAAGTTTTAAAAATGGAAGTTTTTTTCTGGAGCACGCATAAAGTGAAAAAAAAGTGAAATATTCCTTTAAATATCGTACCTGGGGGGTGTCTAAAGTATGCCTGTGAAGAGGCATGTGTTTCCCATGTTTAGAACTGTCCCTGCACAAAATGACATTTGTAAAGGAAAAAAAAAAAAGCCATTTAACCACTTAAGCCCCGGACCAATTTGCAGCCAAAGGACCAGGCCCCTTTTTGCGATTTAGCACTGCATCGCTTTAACTGACAATTGCACGGTCGTGAGACGTGGCTCTCAAACAAATTTGTGTCCTTTTTTTCCCCACAAATAGAGCTTTCTTTTGATGGTATTTGATCACCTCTGCGGTTTTTATTTTTTATATGTATATACGATATGTATTCTTCTACATATTTTTGGTAAAAATTAGCGATTATTGATTGGTTTGCACAAAAGTTATAGCGTTTACAAAATAGGGGATAGTTTTATAGCATTTTTATTAATATATATTTTTTTACTAGTAATGGCGGCGATCAGCAATTTTTATTGTGACTGCGACATTATGGCGGACACATCGGACATTTTTGGGACCATTGTCATTTAAACAGCAATCAGTGCTATTTAAATTCAGGGGTATGCTGTGCAGGAGGCACACTACACTGAGTGAATATTAGGCAGATGCCTGTGTTGCACAAATCAACTACACAACACCAGCAATGAGGGGGTAGATTCAGGTGTATGCTGTGCAGTGTGCAGGAGGCACACTACACTGACTGAATATTAGGCAGATGCCTGTGTGTTATGCCTGCGTTTATCTATTAAGTTCTTGTGGTAAAACCAAGGAAGACTAGACTTCTGAAGTGTATCAATGCTTTACTAAACAGGGAAAAATCTGCACATACAAACTGTAGGATGAACAATACAATACATCACAACTTATAGCTTCACATATAAGCATGTATAATATGTACACATTAGGTAAACTAAACAATTACTCAACTTAGGGGTTAAGATGTCCTTCATAGTTCCTTGTTCTCACAAACACGTCTCCAACGATATCCAGTTCCTCAAAGCCATCTTGTCCTTTGTCCTTCCAAACACCACTGTCCCTTTGTCCCAAAACACATGTCTCTTTCAAACCCTCTCCATGCTCCTCCCACCCACTTCCTGTAAACACCAACCTCCTCTGCTCATCTTCTATCTGGTTTATTTACATATCAATAGAGGGGGAAGAGGCCTTCTGTGGACATGCTGTTACTAAATCTAAAACTCTATATTATTGCAATAAAGTCACTATACAAATGCCCATAGCAACACATACCACCTCTTGACTTTATAGGATAATATAGGAAACTTCTTAAAGCCTTTTGTCCAGGAAAGGGCAAAATAAACCCCCCGTATAAATGGGAGGAACAAATTCCCTTTCGACCCCCATCTTGTGGGCGGTCAGACGATTGGTTTGTCCCTGGAAGGCTGACTTTTGAGCAGGGTTAACAATGTCTTTTGGCAGTTTGTAAAGAAAGTCCCAGATCAAAAAGTCTCTTTTCTTCTTGGTCATAAGGAAAATGCTCAGATGGAAGTCCACTCCAATTCAGCCACCTTTTCTCAGGCTCTCTTCTGGTGTGTCTCCTCCCATCCAGTATGGTCATCTGCTCTGCCTGCTCCACCTCTCGATGCTCAATACCTGAAAAGAGTAAGAGACAAAGCAGATTATATGTTCCTTCCAACTGCGCCAAAAAACATAGCTCACTGCTCACATTTCTCTATCTGCCCATTTCTAACTGCAAAACTATTGTAGGGTGCCCACTGTTGCCTTGAAACACTTTCACGGAAAGGCATTGACTTCCAACGTAACGAATAAACTTGCATGTCTCTCCGTGCTGTCCTGGGAAGCACACAGGCCTGCTGTTGTTCAGCCTTCACAGCATGGCACATTTTTGCAAAATGCCCCATTTTATGGCAACAGAAACACTTAATGTGACTGAATCTACCATTCCCAACCATTTGCTTCCACTTCTTAAACAATGCTGGTGTAGGAATCCCATCTATTTCCTCTCTAGGGACCCCCACCTTAAGTATATCAATCCACATGTGTCTCCTGGAGATCATAGGCCTTGCCTTCCTTGTATCTGACTCAACTCGGTCATTTGAGCTGATCAAATCCTCTGCTTCCCGGTTATGAGAAGTAACAGTGGCACATGTCCTACTTCTGCTTACAGGCTTTGGGCCTTTGTCCTTTGTTAGGGCATCATTAGACTTAGTCATGAGGGCTGCACACCGCTCATTCAAATCTTCAGCTCGGCCTACAGGGGTTTGAACACACTTCAAAGCCACTGCAGGTTTAACTTTGATTACCCTCCTTTCTAAATCTTTTTCCTTGCTTGCAGTTTCTTCCAAACACTTGGATGCCACTGCAAGCTGCTCCTTCAGTAAATCTCTTTCTAATTCCGCCTTTTCCCTCTTTTCAGATTCAATATGTAGAGCATGCAGGAAGTGCAAACCAAACACAGCAACTGCCCGCATCTCTCCCTTACCGAACCCAAAACGTTTGAGACTAAAATCTGAGGAAAGATCACAGACTCCATCCCCCCAAGCTCTGTTCAAAGGAGACGCATATCTAGCTAGCTCCTTTGCAACAGGCATCCACTGACTATTTCTGGCCCAGATAGGAAGGGTGCACGCCTTCAAGTCCTCTTGGACACCAGAAATCTTTGCAGCCTTACTCCTCCTAAACAGTGTACGCAGCATTTTTCCCCCATCACAAGCAACAAAACACACAATATAAAACAGGTCTGCTTCAGTTGAAATTTTAGCACAAATAACGGCCGAGCCCCCAAATGTTATGCCTGCGTTTATCTATTAAGTTCTTGTGGTAAAACCAAGGAAGACTAGACTTCTGAAGTGTATCAATGCTTTACTAAACAGGGAAACATCTGCACATACAAACTGTAGGATGAACAATACAATACATCACAACTTATAGCTTCACATATAAGCATGTATAATATGTACACATTAGGTAAACTAAACAATTACTCAACTTAGGGGTTAAGATGTCCTTCATAGTTCCTTGTTCTCACAAACGCGTCTCCAACGATATCCAGTTCCTCAAAGCCATCTTGTCCTTTGTCCTTCCAAACACCACTGTCCCTTTGTCCCAAAACACATGTCTCTTTCAAACCCTCTCCATGCTCCTCCCACCCACTTCCTGTAAACACCAACCTCCTCTGCTCATCTTCTATCTGGTTTATTTACATATCAATAGAGGGGGAAGAGGCCTTCTGTGGACATGCTGTTACTAAATCTAAAACTCTATATTATTGCAATAAAGTCACTATACAAATGCCCATAGCAACACACTGTGTTGCACAAATCAACTACACAACACCAGCAATGAGGGGGTAGATTCAGGTGTATGCTGTGCAGTGTGCAGGAGGCACACTACACTGACTGAATATTAGGCAGATGCCTGTGTTGCACAAATCAACTACACAACACCAGCAATGAGGGGGTAGATTCAGGTGTATGCTGTGCAGTGTGCAGGAGGCACACTACACCCACTGTAACAGCGCTAGGTTAGGAAGCAAAGCAAAGCTGACACTGTCCCTGCCTATCCTGCTCTCTCCCTGAACACTACACTCACTGTAACAGTGCTATCTAAAGAAGTATAAAGCACAGCTGACACTGTCCCTGCCTATCCTGCTCTCTCCCTGAACACTACACTCACTGTAATAGCGCTATCTAAAGAAGTATAAAGCACAGCTGACACTGCCTATTCTTCTCTCTATGAACGCCGCACAGGCAGCCTTATATAGTGTGGGGCGTGTACTAAACCCCCCTGAGCTATAATTGGCCATAGGCATCCTGCCTCTGGCCAATTATGGTTCTCCTCGCTGCCGGCGCTGTGATTGCCAAGCATGCTGGGTCAGAGTGCATGCTTGGCCAATCATCAGCCAGCAATGCACTGCGGCTGGCGTAGTGCATTGTGGGCCGTTCGTATCACACAAATTTGATGCTAACAGCCCACAAGGTTCTGGTTTTGACGAATGGACGAACGGCCGATGTTCAATTCGAACATGGGTTCGAATCGAACACCGGGCTCATCCCTACTGCTCCAACATAAAGAGCCATGATGAAAACGTGTGTATTGTGTGTGAGTGGGGACACAGCTTCCATAGATAATAGAACACAGTGGTCAGCACGGCTCTGCACCCCAACTTGTAGGAAACATTGCACTATTGCCCCTACATGAGGGAATTGTGAATGGCTAGAAGGCAGCAGGACAATGTGTTTTATGGTCATAGTGGATTGATCATAGAAATTACCTGTCTGGACTCTGGACTAATAGAGTTGTTTCACAATTAACCTCATATTAAACAAAAATGCAAGCTAATGGAACTAATGTGAGTATAGTGGTTAGAGCAACAGGCTTATATAGGTTAGGTTGTGGGTTCTAATCCAGGTGAGAGTGCATTTTTATATATATATATATTTTTAAATATAAAATAGTGAGGGCTTAAACTGTATTTTATCAATATATCCAAATTGATTTCAAGGTATACTAACAAAGACACACTGATATATTGAGCACACAATGTTGTAGTATATGCTGGCTACTATAAATTACAGAGTAGAGATTTAAAAAAAAAAACTGTGTATATATTAGGGTGATCAGATGGGAGCATTAGGGTGTCATCTTCAGTTTCCCCGGGGGAGGTTCACAATTTCAAGAGACTGGTCATAATGGATCAATCATAGCAATTACTTGTCTGGACTAGTACAGTTGTTTCACAGAGAATTAATCTTATATTAAACAGAAAAAGCAATTGGTAAGAGTCTTTAAGTGGTAGCATACTGTAGTGTTTAGAGTGCCAGGCTTATATTGCTGATAGTTGTGGGTTCTAATCCAGTTCAGAACATATCTTTTAGTTATATATATCTTTTCAAAATATTGATTTTATATTAAACATATTTTAAAGTATGAGTTAGTGAGGGCTTAAATTTTATTTTATTGATATATCCAAATTGATTCAAGGTATATTAACAAAGACACTGATGCAGCGCCATTTTCCTTTTAGCTACACCGTTGACAGGTACAGTATTTTGCTCTGCATGCCACTATTTTCCCAAAATCCTCTCCTGAGAGGGGGGAGCAGGCACAGTTGGGTACTGGATGACCTTGTCCTATCTCAGCTGGGGAGACTGAGGTGACGGTAGGCTATAGTCATCCTCACGGATACATTTTTGGGACTCAGTGCCATTACAATGAGTCACTGAGAACTCTATTGGTCATTGCTAGAGACAGAGCTGTCTTTCAAAATCATAGGGTCCCATGCCGTGTACCTAACAACCCCCCTTCCCCACTCACTGTTACTGTTGGTGCTAATGTGTGTGCTATGCAGCCACGATATGTAGTCTCCATGCAGAATAGTATGCAGAGATTGTGCAACTGGGGAGGCAATTAGTGACATGCAGTGAGTTTTAGTAGTAAAGATGTACATGGCCATGCACAGTAATTAGTATATGTAGTGGCAAGGGCCGTCTTTAGCGCAGGGCAAACAGAGCAGCTGCCCTGGGCCCAATTGCCCTGGGCTACTACTAATTTATATTAGCCAGCATATACTACAACTTTGTGTGCTCAATATATCAGTGTGTCTTCGTTAATATACCTTGAAATCAATTTGGATATATTGATAAAATACAATTTAAGCCCTCACTATCTCATATTTAAAAAAAAAAAAAATATATATATATATATATATATATAAAAATGCACTCTCTGCTTGATTAGAACCCACAACTTCATCTATAGAATTCTGTTGCTCTAACCACTATACAAACTCACATTAGTTACTTTAGCTTTTATGTTTAATATGAGGTTAATTGTTTGTCAAACAACTCTATTAGTCCAGACAAGTAATTTCTATGATCAATCCGTTATGACCATCAAACACATTCCCTCATGTAGGGGCAATAGTGCAATGTTTCCTACAGCTGTGCTGGCCATTGTGTTCTGTTATCTATGGAAGCTGTGCCCCACCCACTCACACACAATACACACGTTTTCAGCATGGTTCTTTATGTTGGAGCAGATGACAGAAAAGAATGATAAGACAGCAAACCAAGGAACTATTAATACAGTAGAGAAACCAGAGAACCCAGCACTGCCTGCTTCCCTATACTGCGTGCTGTAACTAAGATAGATTTACATATCCATATACAGAGCAGAAGACATGTATGTCTGCAGAATGATGGTCTGTGGTTGTTACTACATTATTGCTCATTGGTCCTAAAATCTTCCTAATAGAGACTACTATAGCAAAATTACAAAGATACCTCTAAGAAATGGGATTTTAACCACTTCAGCCCTGGACCAATTGGCAGCCAAAGGACCAGGCCCCTTTTTGCGATTCGGCACTGCGCTTTAACTGACAATTGCGCGGTCGTGCGACATGGCTCCCAAACAAAATTGGCGTCCTTTTTTTCCCACAAATAGAGCTTTCTTTTGGTGGTATTTGATCGCCCCTGCGGTTTTAATTTTTTGCGCTATAAACAAAAATAGAGCGACAATTTTGAAAACAATGCAATATTTTTTGCTTTTTGCTATAATAAATATCCCCCAAAAAATATATAAAAAAACATTTTTTTTCCTCAGTTTAGGCTGATACGTATTCTTCTACATATTTTTGGTAAAAAAAATCGCAATTAGCGATTATTGATTGGTTTGCGCAAAAGTTATAGCGTTTATAAAATAGGGGATAGTTTTATAGCATTTTTATTAATATTTTATTTTTTTACTAGTAATGGCGGCGATCAGCGATTTTTATTGTGACTGCGACATTATGGCAGACACATCGGACATTTTTGACACATTTTTGGGACCATTGTCATTTATACAGCAATCAATGCTATTTAACCACTTTCAGACCGGACCAATTTGCAGCCAAAGGACCAGGCCCCTTTTTGCGATTCGGCACTGCGTCGCTTTAACTGACAATTGCGCGGTCGTGCGACGTGGCTCCCAAAAAAAATTGATGTCCTTTTTTTCCCACAAATAGAGCTTTCTTTTGGTGGTATTTGATCGCCCCTGCGGTTTTTATTTTTTGCGCTATAAACAAAAATAGAGCGACAATTTTGAAAAAAATGCATTATTTTTTACTTTTTGCTATAATAAATATCCCCAAAAAATATATAAAAAAACATTTTTTTTCCTCAGTTTAGGGCGATACGTATTCTTCTACATATTTTTGGTAAAAAAAATCACAATAAGCGATTATTGATCGCTTTGCGCAGAAGTTATAGCGTTTACAAGATAGGGGATAGTTTTATAGCATTTTTATTAATAATTTTTTTTTTATTAGTAATGGCGGAGATCTGCGATTTTTTTTGTGACTGCGACATTATGGC
>CM053033.1:174335876-174673376 GCA_028564925.1 Lithobates sylvaticus
CCCAGTCCTCCGGTAGGGCTTGGGAGTTTTTTTTTCCTTTTTTGGGATCTTAGGGGACTTGCGTGTGTTTCCTTTTTTTTTTTTCTCCCCAAGAGAGTTAGTAGTGTGCATCTCCCAGAGTAGTACTGGGATTTGCGAGAGGGATCCTCTCGAAACCTATTTGTGCCTTTCTTTTTTTTTTTTCCCTCCCTGTCTCCCTCCTTCCCCCCTCCAGATCATCAGTTACTTATTATGGCAGTAAACTATACATCTCCAACCGTGTTGAAGCTCTGTACCTATAATGTTAAAAGACTGAACAATAAATCAAAAAGAGGTCAAATTTTATATAGTATGCACAAAGCAAAGGTAGACATTATCTTACTCCAGGAGACCCATTTCCGCACAGGTAGCATTCCAGTGTGTTCGCATAAACATTATTCTCAATGGTTTCATAGTACTATGCCAAGCTCCAAAGCAAGAGGGGTATCTATTGCTCTCCATAAACAGTTGCCGATAGAATATTTGAATCATAAAGTAGACCAAAACGGTAGATATCTATTTTTAAAAATTAAAATATGGAATAAAATCTTCACAATTGCAAATTTTTATATCCCAAACCAAGCCCAAACAACAATAATCCCAAGGTATCTTAACCTCTTGGAAGAATTCGCAGAAGGTACAGTTCTTGTAGGGGGAGACCTCAATTTAGCTTTGGACCCTATATTAGACACTTCATCCCAAAGATCAAATACTTCATATCCTTGTTTGAGAGAACTAAAAAAAAAATTTTACGACCATAGGCTACTTGACCTTTGGCGAGTTTTAAACCCTAAAGATCGTAACTATACCTATTTCTCTTCAGCACATAAAACATACAGTAGGTTAGATTATTTCCTAACAGGTCCTAAAATACTTGAATGGCACCCGAAAATGGAAATAGGATCTCTTATCTGGTCTGATCATTCCCCAGTATTCTTAACAATAACCCCTCCCCAAACGCAGGGGACGAACTGGTCCTGGCGCCTAAACGACAAACTAATGACAGATCAAATTTTTATTCTTATGCCCATTTCCTCATTCTCCGTAATTTTTAAAAATTTTTTTTTTTTTTAATTTTTTTTTTTTTTTTTATGTGAGTTAATATTAAAATAGAACCAGTAATCCTAGAACCGAAATACCTGTACAACTATTCCACGATTTATGATATAAAGCACAACAGATTATAGTTTTGAATATATGAATGATTATAAGGAAGACAAAAAGCAGGTGTTTTCATCTCTTTTTGATTTTTTTTTTTTTTTCCCATGTTTACATTCGAGTCTATGATGTTCTATTTATGCACTGGGAGATATATAGCATATGATATGTTTGAGTTATGTTGGAGGGGGGGGGGAGGGGGGAGGGAGGACGAAGTGGGGGGAGATGGCTCTAAAAGGCATTTATCTATATAAATCATCTATTTTTTTTATTTATTTTTTTCTCTTTTTTATTTTTATAAAAGATTGAAAGTCCTGATTCACTGCGCAGAGGTACTCTCCGTGCTCGCCAAGTCTCTTTTTTTTCCCCTTAATAGGTACCCCAGTCCTCCGGTAGGGCTTGGGAGTTTTTTTTTTCCTTTTTTGGGATCTTAGGGGACTTGCGTGTGTTTCCTTTTTTTTTTTTTTTTTTTTTTTTCTCCCCAAGAGAGTTAGTAGTGTGCATCTCCCAGAGTAGTACTGGGATTTGCGAGAGGGATCCTCTCGAAACCTATTTGTGCCTTTTTTTTTTTTTTTTTTTTTTTTCCCTCCCTGTCTCCCTCCTTTCCCCCTCCAGATCATCAGTTACTTATTATGGCAGTAAACTATACATCTCCAACCGTGTTGAAGCTCTGTACCTATAATGTTAAAGGACTGAACAATAAATCAAAAAGAGGTCAAATTTTATATAGTATGCACAAAGCAAAGGTAGACATTATCTTACTCCAGGAGACCCATTTCCGCACAGGTAGCATTCCAGTGTGTTCGCATAAACATTATTCTCAATGGTTTCATAGTACTATGCCAAGCTCCAAAGCAAGAGGGGTATCTATTGCTCTCCATAAACAGTTGCCGATAGAATATTTGAATCATAAAGTAGACCAAAACGGTAGATATCTATTTTTAAAAATTAAAATATGGAATAAAATCTTCACAATTGCAAATTTTTATATCCCAAACCAAGCCCAAACAACAACAATCCCAAGGTATCTTAACCTCTTGGAAGAATTCGCAGAAGGTACAGTTCTTGTAGGGGGAGACCTCAATTTAGCTTTGGACCCTATATTAGACACTTCATCCCAAAGATCAAATACTTCATATCCTTGTTTGAGAGAACTAAAAAAAAATTTTTACGACCATAGGCTACTTGACCTTTGGCGAGTTTTAAACCCTAAAGATCGTAACTATACCTATTTCTCTTCAGCACATAAAACATACAGTAGGTTAGATTATTTCCTAACAGGTCCTAAAATACTTGAATGGCACCCGAAAATGGAAATAGGATCTCTTATCTGGTCTGATCATTCCCCAGTATTCTTAACAATAACCCCTCCCCAAACGCAGGGGACGAACTGGTCCTGGCGCCTAAACGACAAACTAATGACAGATCAAATCTGTCATAGGGCAATTATAGATACAATCGATAACTTTATTACAGACCACGAACAAGACGAAACTATACTCCCTATAAAATGGGAAGCTCTTAAAGCTGTACTCCGGGGGGTGTTCATTCAACATGGCTCGCGCATCAAGAAAGAAAAGTCTAAAAATATTGAAACTACCTTGAAAAAACTTAGCGCGCTAGAAACTCAACATAAAACACACCCATCGGCAGAGCTATTAGCTGACATAACATGTACAAGATCGTCCTTACTACAGCTATACGACACCTATCATAGTTCATACCAACAGAGGCGAGCTTTAGGTAGGTATAGGTACGAGAATAAATGTGGGAGATTGTTAGCAAATAAATTGCACCCACGATCTTCTCAAGCTTTTATATCAAGTATAAAAAAAACTTCAGGAGAGCTTACATCAGATCCATTAACCCTTCAACAAATATTTAAGGAATACTTCTCGTCCCTATACAACCTGCCCCCAATGTCCTCCTTGGAAGAGAACGATATTGAAAATTATGTACGAGAAAACGCTATACCAAGAATAGATAATGGAAATGAGACCTCTCTGGACGCACCATTCTCACAAAAAGAACTATTAGATGTAATCACTAATATACCATCAGATAAAAGTCCAGGCCCGGACGGTTTCACCCCAAAATTCTATAAAACCTATAAAGATCAGCTATCGCCTTTTATGCTCCAGGTATTTAATTCTATTTCGATTAATAACCAATTTCCAAAACAATCTTTGGAATCACATATCACTTTGATTCCAAAACCAGACAAGGATCCAACACTATGCTCTAGCTATCGACCGATATCTCTGATTGGGGTAGATATAAAATTTTTTGCCAAATTGATAGCGCTCCGTCTTCAGCCTCTCCTCCCTGGTCTAGTACACACAGACCAGGTAGGATTTGTTCAAGAAAGAGAAGCGCGTGATAACACGATTAAAACTTTCCTCCTAATGAATCACGTTAAAACAGCTAAAATACCAGTATGCCTTTTTTCAGTCGATGCAGAAAAGGCATTTGATCGGGTAGGATGGCCTTTTCTGAGACAAGCATTATTACAAATAGGTATGGGGGAAAATCTATTTAATAAAATCATGGCACTCTATACTGGCCCATCGGCCAGGATAAAGATAAATGGATCACTGACATCGAGTGTTAGTATACAAAATGGCACACGCCAGGGATGCCCACTTTCCCCTCTACTCTATGTTTTAGTGATGGAGTACTTGGCAACAGCAATTAGACAGAACCCATCTATAACAGGTATAAAAATTAAGGAACAGGAAGTAAAGTTAGCTCTATTCGCTGATGATTTATTACTTTATGTTACTAATCCCCATATTTCATTACCTTCTATACTATCTGAATTTCAGCGATTTGGAACCTTGAGTAATTTTAAAGTAAATATTCAGAAATCAGAAATCCTCAATATATCATTAACATCACAACAAATTAAAGATATACCGTATTTGCCGGCGTATAAGACGACTGGGTGTATAAGACGACCCCCTATTTTTCCAGTGAAAACTTTGGTTTGGGGCTATACTCGCCATATAAGACTACCCCCCTTCCGAGGCAACACCATTTACAAAAAAACATCAGAAACAAAAAAAAAAACAACATCAGACTTAACATCAGAAAAAGGAAACTGGTCAACTACAAGTCCCAGAGATCCCACAATTGGTAGGCAGCAACAATGAATCCTCTCCTCCAAAGCACCATAAATCATACCTGTATTTTAGGGGAGATCTGGAGCTAGATGTGCAGTACAGGATGCTTTGTTAATATGTAGAGCACAACGTACACACAGTATATGATGCTGTGTTAGTACAGTAGCACCAGGTACACTTCAGAACACAGTGTGTAGACAGTGTGCACCACTGAGCCAATCACGGCAGGCATTGTATTTTCCTAATCTGTTGATGGATACAAAGCCTGCTCGGATTGGCAGAGGCTATGACATCAGCCCGCGCCGCTCTGACTCATGTAGCCTGCTCGGATTGGCAGAGGTTGTTACCCAATCCATGCAGGCTTAGCAGGCTCTGTATTCATCAGAGTGCATCGCCCACCGGGATTGGCTGAGCGGCGCATACTGTATACATATTACAATTTTACAGAGCGTCCAGCGGACTGAAATCCATCTGGCGGCTTCTTCACCCGGCGTATAAGACGACCCCCGCTTTTTGGCTGTGTAATTTCGGTGTAAAAGGTAGTCTTATACGCCAGAAAATACAGTAAGTAACAATTTTTTGTTAAAAATTTGCTCAAAAGCGCTGAAATATCTAGGTGTTAAGATTCCTTCCGACCCAAGCAAGCTCTACTTAATGAATTATATCCCTCTCCTGCAACGTACTCTACTAGATCTGAAAAAATATGATGCTAAGTAACATTCATGGTTTGGGAGGATCAATATACTAAAAATGGATATAATACCGCGCTTTTTATACCTTTTCCAAACTATCCCTGTGCCTATTCCTAGATCTTTTTTCTCAAACTTACAAACTGCATTTGTAAAATTTATCTGGGGATATAAGAAACCTAGACTACGCAAGAAACTGTTATTAACTCCAAAAAATAAAGGAGGAGTAGGTGCACCTGATCTATACTATTATTATGCATCGGCAGTCTTGACTAGACTAGTGAACTGGTTCCATCACTCTAAAACTAAACAATGGGTAGAAATAGAACAGGGTTTAAACCAACTGGACCTTAAGGTGATACCCTGGTTAAACCTATCCACCAGAGATATCGGTCGAGAGCTACAAAAAAATATGCCCCCCCTTACATCCCATTTATTAAAAATTTGGGCAAAAACAGTAGTACAGATGGAATTGTCCTCCCTTATGGGACCAATGACTCCGCTTTTTGACAACCCTGACTTCCCACCGGCAGTAAATCGTACACATTTTTTTTTTAATTTGGACCAATTACGGCGGACATCTTGGGTACGAGGTCCGTCACAATTGGCTGGCAGCGGTGGATCGTGCTTCCTTGTCGTGAAGACATCCAAACCATCACCTGGATCCAAGGCCCGGATAGCAGAGGTACAGATACGTCATGGAAGAGGAATTCGGAAGGAGGTTGCGAGAGATGCGGATACAGCACAGAGGACCAGTATCGGTGCAGGTCCTGCTGGGATGGTATGATTCTGTTCGCCTACAACTCTGGAAAGAAGCGCTAGCCTGTGAGCAGCGACACCAGGGAAAAGTTCTCCCCTCCATCCATGTAAGGTACTGGTCGCAGTATGAAGTACGAATGTTGTTATTGGGGGAACAACCGAAGCAGGAGTGGACAGCTGAGTTAAGCAGGCTGATCCGGGCAGAAATGCGTTTGGACGAGAGCTACAGAGCCCTCCGGTGGTATGTAGCCCAAGTGTGCCCGTGGACAGCGGATGACAGGCCCACGGAAGGCTTTGATTATAATGGCATGGGATTGTTGTACTGGAGGCTGTCCGAGGACCCCGACTTTGGGAGTGATCTGGAGTGGCGTTTGGAGGAAATAATGGAGCACAGAGAGCAAAGATTGAACATCTCGGAAGTGCTCTGGGCACAGGAAGATTTGGAGTTCCTGGCCGCTCAGGAATGGGAGCTGGAGATCGCCTACATACAGCTGCTAGACTCTGCTCAGCAGCAGGGTGGGGCTCCCTTTGCCTGGGACAATCAGGAAATACCAGCAGACAGCTCAGAAATCCTGGCTGAAGAGTCAGCAATGGGGCATGGTAACAGAGTGCTTTGCCCACCTGCCCCCGCAGCTATGGACGCGGAGGTCTTATGGCGGATGCAGCAAGTGCTGACTGACCTTGATGATTCTGTTACTGCACAAAACGAGGTTGGACGGAGGAATATGCCTGTCCAGCAGCATGCAAGAGAATCGGCAGTGGAAAATCTGGAAATTGCCATCCCCAAAGCTGAAGTGCTGACAACCGGCCAGAGCTCGGCCAACCTCTGCTCAGCACTGATAGCATCTTCTGGGTTCCATGGACAGGAGATGGTGAACCTCTATCCCCAGACATCAGTTGTAGAGACTGGGGATTTGATAGACTTTTCTGCTGAGGAAAAACAACCTGATGAGCCTCCAGCAGAAGAGCTGGTATTAGGGCCGAACTTCACTGTGCTCTGCCCAGCACCAACGCCAGTATCCATGGAGTTGCAAGGAACTTCCCCAGCTGAAGCTCTGGTCACTGAACAGAGGGTCCAAGACCTCTGTCCCATACCTGTGGCAGTTCTGGAGGCCCAGGGTGAGGAGGTGGTGGTCACTCCCGAGCAGCAGCTCAGGACCCAAGGAGAGAATGCAATCTGCACTTCACATCTGCAGCTTGATCTGGTGTCAGTGGATGGGCCGGTGGTCTCCACTAACAGAAAACCAGCAGAAGTGCTGGCAACCGGGCAGAGTGCTACCAACCTCTGCCCAGCACCGGTAACAGCTGCGGAGTTCCAGGGAACTGGGGCAGTCGGCCTCTCTCCCCAACAGTTAGCTGGAGCAGATGATGTAGGGAAGCTCCTACGCCCAGCTGAACTGCTGGCAACGGAACAGAGCGCTGCTGGCCTCTGCCCTCAACTGACACAGGACAGATTTCCTGTAAAGGTGGATGGGAATTCAGTCTCCACCTGTATACCCCAGGGATGCTGGGCAGTAGGCCCATATGGCCAACAGCATGACAGACTGAGCCCAGTCCCCCTGTCTTCTCTCCAGCGGCTGAAAAGACTCCAGGGAGGAGGGCCAGTCCAGGCCTCTCCCCAGCGGCAGATATGTTCTATGAGAGAGGCAGAGGTTGGCTGGGTGAGTAATACTCTGTTTGAAACAATTTGGTTGGGATACTGTGTGGGTACAGGCATTAGAGGACTGGAACTATGGACTAACTTCGGAGTCAACCCGTCTGGGGTCTCCTCCTGTGTTAGTCTCCTGCCGAAAGGGGAGAAATGTGACAGACCTAGCCGGGACACGGGCTTTTTGAGAGGACTACATGCTAGCCTCCTGCCAGCTGATCACGGGCCCCCCAAAATACACTCTCTGTATATGCATTTGGCATTAGAAATAGACTAGCATCTGACACCTTGTGTCCCATTCAATGTCATGATGAACTCAAGCCACCTGTCTATTGTGTAAATGAGGCTGGTCTGGCTTGTAAGGTGTATTCTACACACTGTCAGATGCTAATGTCGTCAACTCCAGACAGCCTGTCTGTTGCCTTGTGTAATTCTAAAGAATATTTCACCTATTGTTGTGTGTGCTAATTAACCCTGTAATTGAATGAAGGAGCCCAGTGTTGATTAAGATAATTAGCTCATGCTAATCAGGTTAGGCTTGAGTCAACTGTATATAAGTGTGACATGTCAAATAAAGATTTAATTCCTGATGTACCCTACACTGGTGTTGGCTGGTGACTGGGTAAGCTAAGGGGGTCTTGGATTGTGTGGTACCGGACAGAGGAAGCAGTTACGGCGGACATCTTGGGTACGAGGTCCGTCACAAGTCTCATCTAAGATTGGGTCAAACTCTCTGTCAGGGAAGAGTCCTCCCCCTACAACACCTATTTCCTACGCAACAACCATCAGGTAGACAAAGGATGGAACATTGTCAATTAATGTCTTTCTGGATATCAATCTCACATAATAGATCCCTATACAGAGAACTAACCCAAGTTGAAAGCCTTTTGCTACAAGATTCTAAACCAAAACATGTTCTCTCCAAGATATATAAGATGCTTATTACAAAATACTACTCGGAGCCACCGGAATTTATAAATAATTGGGTAAAGGAGATTAATGTTCCAATTGAGGCGGAAGACTGGGAGAAGGCGTTTAACCTAACCCATGGTTTATCAATAGCAATTAAAGCACAGGAAACTAGCTATAAAATTCTTTCAAGGTGGTACTGGACCCCAGTGACTCTACAGCATATATATCCAGATAGATCAGATATATGTTGGCGCTGCCACTCAGATAGGGGCTCATTGCTTCACATCTGGTGGGAATGCCCCCAAATTCATAGTTTCTGGGAAAAGATCACACAAATGTATACTACAATCACAGGGGAGGTAATACCAAATACCCCTCAAATTACACTTCTCTCTATCCTACCAGGCACATATAATAACATAAAAAAAAGTCTTCTATGTCAATGGTTGACAGCGGCTAGATTGGTTATACCAAGACACTGGCTCTCAACTCAGTCCCCAACAATAACGGAATGGGCTATAGAAATGGACAATATAGAAAGATTAGAAAAACTCTTGGCATATGAACTAGACAATCAGGAGGAATGGATGCGGATATGGGCCCCTTGGAGGAAATATAGAGAAACATAGTTAAATTAGACAAGAGCAAAGGCAAGAAATCCACCTACATAATATAGATCAGGGTAACAACAGTCAGAGCTTCGACACTGAGAAAGAGGGAGGGAGAGTGGGAATGTGGGGATATTAATTTGTGGGGTGTTTTTTTTTTTTTTGTTTGTTTGTTTGTTGCGTTTGCACCGTGTGTTGGTTTATTAATGATATTGTTTAGTTTGGTGAAGTAATAGTAACTACGTGTAAAGACATGTATGAGAATTATGAAGGACTAATTAGATGATTCAACTTCTGAGTAACCATGTAACTGTCTGAAAATGTCTTAGTTTGTACATTTAATGGATAATAATAAAATGAGATTGAAATAAGTAGGCAGCTCTGCACCTTTCCTGAGATTGAGCGTGCGCCAATGCACCTATGTGTCAGTGCACGCCAGTTACTGTGCTGGCATATGAGCAGGAACAGTAGCAGAATGGCCAAATGAGGTGCAATGTAGGGCCCAGTGTCAGGAAGTTGGGTGTACATCAGAGATCATGGGTCTTAAAGCAGGACAATGACCCAAAGCACACATCAAAAAGCACTCATAAATGGTTTAAGATAAAGCGTTGGAGGGTACTGAAGTGGCCAGCAATGAGTCCAGATATAAATCCCATAGAGCACCTGTGGAAAGATCTCAAAACAGCAGTTGGGAAAAAGAACCTGTGACAGACCCAACTGGGACAGAGGCTTTTGGAGGAGACTAGGGGCAAGCCTCCTACCCACTGCTTATGGTCCATAGAGGAGACTAGGGATTTTGTCTGCTTCTTCCAGTCAGAACATGGTAAAGAGCTCAGTTATGCCTCTGATCCCATGAAGAGAGCAAATCATTCTCCAATGATGGATAACAACATGATATACACTGAGAGCAAGGCTTGGATTAATTCTCTAAATAAGAACAATAAAGCTTTCCTTCTGAAGTGGCTGAAAAAAAGGTGTAATATTAATCTTGTACAGGTTAATGGTCAGAGGAAATATGGTGGCCCTCCTGCAGTCTGCATTGGAGAAGCTCCTTCACTTGGGACAGAAATATTAATCAAAATATCCCTCAAGAAATCTATAAAGATATATTAATTCCACCTTTTCAGACTGGAATATTGTATGAGTTTGTCTCAGATTGTTGTAGACTGTTGCCAGACAGTCTGAGGTGGGGTCGGATCACTGTTACGTATTTATTGTTGAGTAGATCTCTCCCATTGTGTGCCTCCTAGGTGCACATTCCCATTGTTAATTGAGTCACCTATTGTTTCTGTCTGTCTGCTCACCTCTCTTGCCAGCGATTTAGACATTTTTTTATTTTTGTGTGTTGAGTTATTTTGAGGGGACAGCAAATTTACAAGCTGTATACTCACTACTTTACATTGTAGCAAAGTGTAATTTCTTTAGTGTTGTCACATGAAAAGATATAATAAAATATTTACAAAAATGTGAGATACTAGGGGTGCAACGGATCGTCGCCGATCCGTGATCCGAACGGGTCACCCAGTTCGGATCGGCACACCCCGCGATCCGCGGAGCGCTCTGCGGCCTCGGCCTTAGGAAAGGCTGCGGCTTTGGCCTAGCTCCGGAGCGGCGGCCATCTTGGTACACCCGGCCGCTGTTTACAATGTGATCGCTCCGTCAAATGACGGATCGATCACTTGTAAACAAACTCTGCATTACACAGCCAATACCCTGCATTACCCAGCCAATACCCTGCATTACCCAGCATATACCCTGCATTACCCAGCATATACCCTGCATTACCCAGCATATACTCTGCATTACCCAGCATATACCCTGCATTACCCAGCATATACCCTGCATTACCCAGCATATACCCTGCATTACCCAGCATATACCCTGCATTACCCAGCATATACTCTGCATTACCCAGCCAATACTCTGCGATACTCTGCATTACCCAGCCAATACTCTGCAATACTCTGCATTACCCAGCCAATACTCTGCGATACTCTGCATTACCCAGCCAATACTCTGCGATACTCTGCGATACTCTGCATTACCCAGCCAATACTCTGCATTACCCAGCCAATACTCTGCGATACCCTACCAATACTCTGCGATACACTGCCAATACTCTGCGATACCCTGCCAATACTCGGCCATACTCAGACAATATTACAGTGGGGGAGAGAATGTGGATATTACAGTGGGGGAGAGGATGTGGATATTACAGTGGGGGAGATGAGGTGGATATTACAGTGGGGGGGATGAGGTGGATATTACAGTGGGGGAGATGACGTGGATATTACAGTGGGGGAGATGACGTGGATATTACAGTGGGGACTATATGGTGGCGTAATTTTCACAGGTTTTTGCAAATTCAATTATTATTTGCTGATCCGAAAAATGATCCGATCCGTGACTCTGATCCGAGGATCGATCCGATCTGTGAGTTTTTTGATCCGATGCACCCCTATGAGATACTATATATATATGTAGCGCCATAACCCCTGAGGGCGGCTAAGATTTTCTGGGCTTACCGACTACATCCTCCGCCTTGTAGCTCATCGTTCTTGTCTAGGGGTTCCCAGGGTTAGTACCCAGTAACTGTGGAGACAGACACTCAAAGTCCTTTTGAGGATTTTTATTTGCATAAAACATTGAACAAAACACAGTCTCTCAGTTGGGAATAGAGAGCAATGGTATAGAAGCTCAGGCACTTGGAACTTGCTGAATAAATGTCTCTCTCTTTAGTTGATCCAGGGAGTAGCCACTCGCAACTGAATAGCTCACTGTTGGATAAACCCCTGTTTGTAGATCTAGCAGCCAACAAGTGATTTTTAGCATAGCAAAGTCTCTGCCACAGACTTGGTTGTGAAACTTCAAATAAGCACAAAGTCTCTCACAAGAACTTAGTTGCAATTGTAGGAAATGTTAGGAACTTTTCCTATGGTACCAGTATCTTGAAGCCGATCCGGCAAAACCGTAGGAAATGCGGATTTAACTTGTGTCCATACATCTCAGCTTCCAGGCTCTTACCGAGCAGCCAGCCTTGTGCGTGGCCCTCCTCCAAAGAGTCCTCCCCTGGTCGCATGTAGAGTTGCTGGGCCTCTCCAATCCTGAGACGGCACCGGAACACTTCAGAATCCTCCTTCAGTTACTGCGCCTCGAACTAGCCAGTTCCAAGGCTCGGAAACGGATGGATCCCCACCCCAGGCCATGAGAGCCCCCGGGGCTGGTCAGGAAGACCAGGACCACGGAGTCAGCAGACACTCCTGGACTGGAACAGAACCCACCCCGATCACATGACTTCAGCACCTTAAGTACTGAATACACAGCGGGGCAAGACGCGCCCACTGATTGGCCCTGAGAGAAGATTGGTACCCAATGCATCCAACCAGACTACGTTCTAAGACCTGTCATAGGTGCTCACCTCACCTATGACCAGGCAGAACCTTAATACAGCCCAGCCAAACTGAGGCCAAAGTATAACCTAGAATAATTAACCCCAAAACTCAATTACAGTTCTGGGCAAAAACGAAATTTACATGCATAGCGCGCACTTTCAAAAAGTGCCGGCGCTACACACATATATATATATATATATATGTATGTAGCACTGACCCCCGAAGGAGCTGCTGGTTTGAATTGGGCCTGCACTCTACCGAGAAACCCCACTAACTTGACTCAATCCCCTCCGCACAGCTGTGGTGCAATGTAATACAGTATAATATAAGACAATGCAAAGTACCTGTATTATACCCTCAGGATCCACTGGCTCCACCTGGTGGGGAAAAAGAGTATGCCACACAACTGGATACTTAACCAGAAATATTTTTACTGCAAAATATTTAGACAGGTGATTACAGAAATTGTGCTGTCATCCCAACGTAGGACAATAGCACAATATATTTCAATATATTACAATATAAAATGTATATTTATATATATAAACCTGGGAGCTCCCCGTACTTTAAAGGCTATACGTGAGATCTCACTTAAAGTACTTTATCCGGGGTCTTCTTTCTTCGCTAGCTAAAGTCACTCCTTTGTTATTTGTAATCCAAAGTCTGTGGAGGGTTAAGCTGAAGTGCTCCTGGTGTAACTCCAATAACTTATTTACAACGCTTGAGGCGCTAAGGTAGATAGGCCTCAAGCCTGCTCAGTGTCAGTTGCTCTGCTACTCCTCCGTGGAACTACAGATTCCAGTGAGGCCTGTATGTGAGTCTAACTGCGTGCAAAGGTTAACAAAGGGTGGGCCGTAACCCGCTCACCAACTGGATCGGAGTTCCGTGTGATCACTGTGGTCCGGTCACTGTAACTTGCTTCTCAGTTAGCTTGGCCAGATGCTCTGTACCGCTCTGCTGGATGGATCCAGTCCTCCGATACTCCGATGAGTGTCTCTGGGCCTTGTCAATCCGGTCACTGTCTCTCAGGCTCCGTCAGGTCACTTTACAAACAAACAGGTCTGCGCTTCGTAATGGCTGTAGGCCGCTGTCTCCGGGGAGCCTCCTCACAGATCCGCACAGGCAGGCAACGTGATCCCAAGAGAGCTAAAATGGCCGCTTGGGTTCCTTTTATCTCCTATCCAGCATGCACTGCGTAAGAGAGTGTTTATGGGTAGGTCACACAGACTCCTGGGTAACAAGGTCAAACTTCTGAATCAAAACAACAGTCACTTCCTGTATAAGTCTTTTGGGTTCTTCAGAGGTAAATATATACAAGTGCATTACCCATGTTTGGTCACTAGATGGCTCTAGATACGGAACCATAGAAATGTCCATTTACATTACATTAAGTAATGCATAACCACATCAATATAAAAGCATGTCAGCGCCACATTATATATATATATATATTTTTTTTTTTCGCAAATTGTCACAATATTCTAAGCTGCATCTTCAGGCTCCATTGGCTCCAGTGATGGAAATTCAACCCTGGTCAAACGTCTTACATTTCAATGCCATCTATTTTTATCCACTTTTAAATGTTACACATCAAACATTTACATTACAGCCATGTTCTACTCTGTGTGTTCATAGACTATGTCCAGCATCACATCAAGATGACATCAAAGTGTATTTTTCTCCCATGCAATTCATGCAGTGATGCTTAAAGTCCATTTTCTAATGGAGAAGCAACTCTAAAAATGTAGACATGCTTGCTGGCAGTTATGAAGAGGAAAGTCATGCGAGAGGAATAAAAAATAAAGGAGGAACACACACACACATGAGCCTAACATATATTAGGAACGCTATATAGACAACATCTCCAGACACAGAAGCATATGAGGATAGAACAGGTGGAGAGAGAGAGAGAGAGAGCGATAGATTAGGTGGAAAATTGCACTTTAATTAAAGAATGAGCAGAGTGATTTTGGAAAAACTCTCAATTCTCACTGGATTGTTTAGATGAAATTTGTTAAAGAAAAAAATTATCTACTCTTTTTTTGTGCATTTACGGTAACTTGATCTGCGTTTTTTCCCCCTGTTTTGTATAAAATCACTTTATTATGTTTTTTTTATCATTATTATCATCATCATTAATTTCTTAAATAAATCTTAAAATTCCCAAATAATAAAATAATTACAATTTATAAATCTCTAGATCTTGCCATGATATGCTCTGGTATGTACTAGAAATTAACAAAGATTATTTTTGGAGTAATTGAGTTCACCATTAACCACTTCAGCCCCGTTAGGATTTACCCCCAATGACCATGCCCTTTTTTGCCCTGGGCCCCGTTCTAAAGATTGGAACCACAGATTCAGGGTCACCTGATCACTGTGATAGCCTCTGATTGGCTATCACAGTGATCAGTCCTTGTAAAGCCTTCCCCTGTGTTTTATGTCTTTGTGAATGGATGAGACAGATACATTGTATCTTTCCCTGTCCTTGCAGAGATAGAAAAAAAAGTGTGTAGAAAAAAAACAAAAAAATAATAATAATAAAAAAAAAAAATACCCGGGTCAAGGTTTGATCTATGCCAGCCCCAGGGTTAGTGTTTGGGTCAAGGTCAGGGTCAAAAGATCAAGCTCAGTATATTTGGACAGGATTTTTTATTTTTATAATTGGTATCAGTGTTTTTTAGGTAGGATAAAAAACAAAATTGCTTCTGAGCTGTACTACAGGTACATACAACTAACATACACATACATGGTATCCCTGCAATCGTCATGAGCAGAAAAAATTATTTTGAGTTGTTCTTTGGTGGTAGGTTATAGTAGTAGCAAGAAATATACAGCTAAACTTAAAAAATCTTTTTTTTTTTTTATTTATTTTTTTACTATTTGGGGCCAGATTTCCTTAGATAATAATAAAACAAATCAGGGAGTTATCCATAACTATTTACCACCAAATGAAAGCCCAATTTGATACCTGGATACCTGGATGCACAAAGTAGTTGTGACAATGTGTACGATTTTACTAACACTTGTCAAAGTTGAAAAATTGGGCTTAGGCGTTAAGATTTGTTTTACCCTTAGGTGCAAAGGGGTTAAAAATTACCTTTCCCTTTCAATCTGCAGCACTGTCATTTTCTGTGCAATATGGATACCTGGAGGTGTTCTGTACACAGAACGCCCCATGAAAATGTAATTTCCGGCTTGTGTGATTGGCTCACTGATTTTCCCCAGAAGTCTGCACTAAAATACAAAATCCGATTTTTGGCATCCCCTGCAACATAAATGTCATTTTTGGTGAGATACTCCCAAATGGAAATCACGTCTAAAAGGAATGTAGACCATGCATGCCAATTTCCTCAGAGCCCTGTAGGTGCAGCAGCTGATTGATAATACAACCAAACCACCCCCATACAGATTCACTTTGGCATGGAAGACCTCATACACATTATTTTATTTTCTGCAGATTTTTGTCTTCAGGTTTACCAAAACCATATAATATGAGGTCAAACCCTAATGCGGCGTACACACGGTCGGAATTTCCGATGGAAACAGTCCGATGGGAGCTTGCCATCGGATTTTCCGACCGTGTGTATGCCCAACGGTCTTTTTCTGTCGGAATTTCCAACGGACTTTGAATTGAGAACCTGTTCTCAATTTTTCAGACAGAAAACCTTTCTATCGGATTTTCCGACCGTGTGTATGCAATTCCGACACGCAAAATTCCGACGCATGCTCGGAAACAATTCGACGCATGCTCGGAAGCATTAAACTTCCCTTTTATAGTGCTGTTGAACGTGTTTTATGCCGCTGTGTTATTGAACGTCAGAATTTGGTGTGATCGTGTGTAGGCAACACAGCTTGAGCGGAATTCCGTCGGAAAAACCGTCAGAGTTTTTTCCGACGAGAATTCCGATCGTGTGTACGCGGCGTAAGAGTTTCAAATTGTATGCGATTGGGCAGGCCCTTGCACTACTGGTTTTGGTAAATCTGAAGAGGAAAATCTGCAGAAAATCTAATAGTGTGTATGGGGTCTGAGAATGTTTTTTTACTCAACAAATGTGGAGTTACTCCACCCAAAGAGGGTGTCTGCCTCCTCCCAATGCCGCATTTGGCACCTTTTGGGGGAGAGGGGGGAGCGGGTACTTGGTTTTGACAGGTACCCGCTCCCACTTATGGCTGAACTCAGCCACGGAAGCCCGCCTCCCCTCCTCCTTCCCCCACAGCAGACCCATTCACCGAGCGCAGCCGCTTCACACATGGGCTGTAAGGAGCCTGCTGTAAGGCTGCAAGTCATTACTGCTGGTCAGGGCAGCCATCAGAAATTTTGTGGCCTGTTACACAGCTTTAGGCCTGGGCCCCCCAGGGCCTGCCCACTAACATTCCCCATGGCCTGCCCACTGTCCGTCCCACCAAATCCGCCCAATGGCCATCCCACTGAGTCCTTCGGTGTGGTGTGATACATGAATCAATCAATATAACAAATATAACAACTCTTGACTGACCTTTATCCCCATCCACGGCCAGCATCCTGGAGAGGGATGGGTGATGCTGGGCATGGATGGAGATATATTGTGGAGAGAGGGATGGGTAATGCTGGGTGGGGATGAAGATGATGGAGTTGCATTGTGAAAATGAATGAGGATGACTCTGGGTGGGGATGAGAGTTACATAGTGAAGAGGCTCTCCACAATGAAACTAATCCCCACCCAGAGTCATCCTCCTCCATTTTCACAATGCAACTCCAACATGCCAGCTTGGCAGCCTTAGGTGTCCCATCCAAGGAGAAGGATATTAAAAAAAGTCCAAATATATAGCACAGGGGGCAGTGGTGTCACTAGGGTTGATGTCACCTGGTGCGGCAAAACATGGTGTCACCCCCCCCCCAATATTTTCAGCCTGGCAGTCCTACATTGGAGCTTGCGTGTTACGTCGGTCAATAAGGCCTAGAGGATAGCAGGTTAGGTGATTGCTAATGTCTCAGTACCCATGAGCAGTAATGGATAATGGCCAACAGGCCCTCTTACCAGACCCAGCAAAACTGCAGCAGTGATCCCTCTGACTGGACATTTGCTCACTCTGGGTTGCCCAGGTCGACTCTGGTCAGTAGTGTTGCATGTCTGTACCATGGCAGTGGCTCAATATTTCTCCCCCTCTGATGGCACGGGCACAGCGTGGCTCCCTGTCTGATGGCGCGGGCACAGCGTGGCTCCCTCTCTGATGGCACGGGCACAGTGTGGCTCCCTCTCTGATGGCAATGCTATAGTGTGGCTCCCTCTCCGGCTTCCCCCAGCACAGTCCTCTCTTTTTTCTGTGTTCTGTAGCAATCACTACCTCAGCTTCTTCCTGGGTTGCAGACTAACTCTCTCCCCCAGCAGGGGTTTGTGCTGCCTGTGCATAACAATGGGGCAGTCAATCTTCTGGGGCTACATGTCCCAAGCTGCTCCCTAGACCCTAGTCTCTTCTGATTGTTTCCCTCCCCATTGGCCACAGCAGAGCCAGATTGGGCAACAAGCTAAGTGGCCACCCAGGTGAGAGCCGCTCTTCTCTACTGCTGACAGGAGAAAGGAGGGGGCGAGCGGGGAGATACACTGACAACTCGGAGCTTGCCTCTCTCCCTTGTCACAGCGCTGTTTGTATTTAATAGGCAGACTGAGCGAAGGAAAAGAGCCCGCTTTACTGGTGGAAGTGGGGGTGGCTGCTAGTGAAAGGCGGCGGTGGCTCCGACTACTAAGCTCCCTTCTCTTCTCTATAGTGGGCGCCACGTGGCCGGTACATGACAGTTTCATTTCATGTGTTGCTGAAGGAGCGGGCCCGACCAGCCGCTTACAGGAGTACTGCCTGTACCCCCCCTGATGGCGGCCCTGCTGCCGGCAGGGCCGCTGATAGGGCAGTACAGCCAGCCCTGTTGTACCGGGCCCAGCCAGCAGGGGGGGCCCGAGCAGATTTCTAGCTAAAAAAAAACAAATTAGCTAAATAACTTTCCTAACTTGCACGGTTGCACCTACTTGATTGGCAAGGTATATAGTACCTTCCTGGGCCCGATCAGGTAAAAGAGGGGCCCAGGAGGTGAGAGAAGAAGAGGGACTTTTTCTCCATTTTCGGGTGGAGGCATACAATCCCTGCTTTGCATCTGTGTAACTTGTGCTCACTGTATGCTTTCCTGGGCGGATGGATTCAATTGTAATGCGGCTCCCTTCCCTCAGTAAGTGCTGTGCTGCTGCAGCCTAAAGGAGAGACTGAAAGAGAGAGAGTAATCCTGACGCTGGTCCACAGGCAAGCAATTCCCCTACACACACATCACACAGGCTGAGGCTCAGTCCCCACACTCCCCATTGTGTGCTCATAGTCATTATCATGATCAGAGCACAGCATGTTCTCTATGGCTCTGTCAGTGTAACATGATGTGTGGTGCTGACTTTCTTAATTTATGGCTGTACTTTGTGTTACAGACTATAACACAGCACAGCCATAAGAAAGTCAGCACCCAACAGCATGTTACACTGACAGAGCCATAGAGAACATGCTGTGCTCTGATCATAATGATAATGACTATGAGCACATAGTGACATGCTACTTTACACATGTGATGGGGGGGGGGGGGCAGTAAAAACACACAGCCAAGCTGCATTTTTACCACCCCCCAAATCACTCCCCTTTAAGAATTTTTCACCCAAGCTTTGCAATCAGGTCAGCCTGTCAGTTTTTCCTGTGGACCAGTGGGTACAGTAGCTGTGGACAGTGGCGGCAATTGATGGGCACAGTGGCTGCATTTGATGGCACAGTAGCTATGTTTGATGGGCAGAGTGGTGGCAATTGATGGCACAGTAGCTATGTTTGATGGCACAGTAGCTATGTTTGATGGCACAGTAGCGTCAATCGATGGGTACAGTAGCTGCGTTTGATGGGCACAGTGGCTGCGTTTGATGTGTTTTTTTTCTAAATTTTTCAGTTTGTTTGTGCCCCCCTATAAATTTTGAGCACTGACTGCCGCTCATGTGGACCTGATTGAAAGCTCCATGTAGGTCTACAGGAGTCCAGATATGAATTGACTTGTGTCCATTCAGGTAAAAAAATAAAAATAGAATATTAATGGTTATTAAAGCCGAAGTGCCTCCCAAAAGTGGAACTTCTGCTCATCCTATTCCTCCTCCCCTCCGGTGCCACCATTGGCACCTTTTGGGGGGGAGGGGGTATCAGGTATCCTTTACCACTTCTGGGAGTCCCTGCCGCGGAGCTGTGACGTCACTGCGGGGCTCCCTCCTCCTCCCCCTGTCGCCGGGCCAATAGGAGGGACGAGCGGGGCCTCGCGCATGCACACTAGGGTTCCCGGCGTGAAGCTGAAAGGCTACACTGCTGGGTTCCCCTACCCGCAATGGTGGTGGAGCACCCAACAGCTGATGGAAACATTAGCTGCGGGTGCTGACATGGTTGGACTCCAGGACAGGTAAGTGTCCATTTATTAAAAGCCAGCAGCTGCAGTATGTGTAGCTGCTGGCTTTTAATGTTTATTTTTTTGGGGGCAAAACACCGCTTTAAAGGTTCACCTTTTGGAACATCTTACATGTTTCAGCTCCTGCCACCATTCCCCCAGATTTCATGACAGCATGGGGTCAGGGGGGGAGCCAGGGGTGGGGTTGTGGGCGGGGCCAAGGGGCCTTGTCAGGTACGCTGTACGGGGCCCCATGATTTCTAACAGCTGCCCTGGCTGCCGGTATCCCTTAGTGGAGATGGTGGCAGCAGCACATGATTGAAAAAAAAAAATCGGCTCGGGTGAGGACACTGCTGGATCCCTGCATTGGTAAGTGCACTAATATTAAAAGTCAGCAACTACAGTATTTGTTTTCTAAAAGGAGCTCCTCCTTAAGTTGAAATCTTTTTCTTTTCAGTTTGCTTTTATTAGGGTAATTAATATATTTAAATCAATTTTTTTTTGGGGGGGGGGGGGGTTATCTCCCTTTTTGGGTTTAGTTGGTCATTAGTTATGCACAGTCACGTTACATTCTTTATTTTGGTTTTAAGTTTTTTTTCTTTCCGTTACAAAATTTTTTTAAAAATAAATAAAATTATGGTTAATGAGAAGACATTTATTTTGTACATGAGCAATTCCCGGACAGGTGTGATGTGCTTCTGTAACATTTAAAAAAGCCTTTTAAAGTCTATTGCATCTATAAAAATTATTTTCATTTTTGCCTTTCACACTCACTCCAATTCAATGGCAACATTTTGCTGAACTCTCCCAATTTCAGCGAAATTAAAACTCTCAAATTTTACTCATCCCTAATATTAACTTCAGGAGGCACTTTCCGATTCTCTGTTGTGTGGTTCAGAGCTGTTCCTCACCACTCATGTAACCCATTTCCTGAGACCCCAAGTCATCATGGACACAACCCCTAGGGAGCATCATCCTGGGCCCACAAAACAAAGCTTCCAAAAACAGCACTGATGTAATAATGTCAGCACATACACTAGATTGTCAAAAGTATTGGGACGCATGCCTTTACACACACATGAACTTTAATGGCATCTTAGTCTTAGTCCGTAGGGTTCAATATTGAGTTGGCCCACCCTTTGCAGCTATAACAGCTTCAACTCTTCTAGGAAGGCTGTCCACAAGGATTAGGAGTGTGTCTATGGGAATGTTTGACCATTCTTCCAGAAGCGCATTTGTGAGGTCAGGCACTGATGTTGGACGAGAAGCTCTTATGAGCAGGACCCTCTTAATCCTCTTGTATTCAAATTGATTGTATTGTAACTGTTTTATCTCCCTTTTAATATTGTACAGCACTGCGTAAACTGTTGGCGCTATATAAATCCTGTATAATATAAATAATATTAAAAAAAAAAAATCAGGAGGGACGGGGGAGGTTGGACAAAGGGGCAATAGAATGGGACATTGAATTATTCACAAAAGCTCATGTATAGGAGTACAAATAAATAGGCAAATAAAATTAGTTTCCCTACGTATAAAAAAAAATAAAAATATATGAGAAAAAATACTTGTACTGTACCAGTAAAATACTGGAGAATAGTATCTGGTGAAAACCATAGATTATTGGTGATGAGTGCCACCTAGTGGATGAACCAGCCGACGATAGAAGTGGATTGGTTGCTATGCACAGCTGCTCTCGATTCTGAAGTGTAAAAAAAAATGCCACGCTGCTCAAATCAAACCCAATCTAAAAAACAATATACATGACTGTGCAAACGTTTTAGGCAGGTGTATAAAAATGCTGTAAATGAAGAATGCTTTCAGAAATAGAGTTACAAGTTTATTTTTATCAATTAACAAAATAGAAAGTAAATGAACAGAAGAGAAATCCAAATAAATATTTGGGGTGACCGACCTTTGCCGCCTTCTAAGATACACTTTCACACAGTTGTAAATGGAACTCAGCAGGTGGTTGTTCCAAATAGGGATGGGCCCGGTGCTCGATGCGAACCCATGAAGAATACACAATATAAATAACAATATACCTAGTTGGCAATGACCAGATGGTCAGGTCAGAATGCATAGTGAATATTAGAAAATTGACATACAAATAAGGAGGCATAGTTTCAACTTTAATAGTAAGAAAATATAATAATAAGCAATAAGCACATAAATGAGGACTGTATAGGTGCCCGATCTCCCCCACAGGGTCCAACACACCTAAGGTTATGGGTCAGAGGTAGCGACACAAGGAGGGCCCTTACATGGAAGAAAGGTATTGCATGTATAAATTTAGTCCAGGACCAGTTGCATAAGCATTATAAGCATATTGGAGAAAGTTGTATACATAAAGAAACCATCTATTGCGGTTATCGCACAAGGCTTAACTAGAGGAATGATTTGAAACTGATGTATTCATTCAAGCCCGGAAATTGAACGGCATTGAGATTATGTATCCATCTAGTCTCAAGCTGTAGGAGCTTTTTATCAATACCCCCGCCCCTAATATGTGTCTCGACATGTTCTAGTGCCGAGAAGCATATGTGCTGGGGGTCAAAGTTATGTACTTGGCCAAGATGCCTGTTGATGGCTGTGGTAGTGGTACGTTTGAGAGTGGGTTTAATGTGGTCACGAATACGTACTTGAAAGGGTCGTTTGGTTTTGCCAATATAAAAACAACCACATGTACATGTGGCAAGATATACAACACCTATAGTTCTACAGTTTACATGGTGTGCAATTTGATGAAAAGAGCCATTAGGTAACTGGGTAATTTTGGAATTTGCGATAAATTGGCATATGTCGCATGACCCACAGGGATATGTTCCATTTTCGCGACGTATCTGAGTCGCTAATGGGGCATGATGGCTTCTTGTGAGACGATCACGAAGCGAAGGGCATCTTCTATAGGTGATATCAGGTCGTGAGTCAATAAATTTGCTAACTGAAGATTTGAAGCTGGAGGATAGAATTGACCGACATGTTTCGCCAGACTATGGCTTCTTCAGGGTCACTTGTATCAATTTGTACCCGCAAATAAGTCTAATGAGATACAAAAGAAAAAAAATTATCATTAAAAATAAGAAAAGAAAATGTGGGTCAGATAATCGTTCGTCATACATGTCAATTTAAGGCTAAATGCATGCCCCCTCATCTCATACTGATCAAGTCCCTCCCAAATCCCGGCCAGGCATGGAAATACATACCACAACGCCAAATGACAACACCAGGCAGATAATCCCACTGGAGTCATGTGCAGAGACCCAATGCTGGGGACTGTCGAGGACCGACAGGGAGCCTGGTGAGAAAATGGAGGCAGCATAAATATAGACAAAAATGGGTATCAAGCTAAGTTGATTTCCATGCATGGCTAACATAGCCTAAAGTGTGCCAAGCTTACCTATATAAAGGGTTTATTAGAAACAAGGGGGGGAGCGCCAGATTGAAGGAATGAAGCTGAGGTAAGTAAACAATTGTAGCTATGGGTCACTGTGGGAATAAAAGAAAAGTATTTATGATAGTTTGGATATAGGTCCAACGTAGTGGACCAACTGTCTGGAATACAAGAAAACAGGATAAGCTTACCGCGGGTCCAAGTTAAACATTGTTTGAGATTATGCTGGAAAAAAGCCCTGTAAGGGCTAAGTAAAATCCAAAAAATTGGTGGAAAGGAAGAACCCGTCCCACAGAGGATGAATGCCCGTGGCTACAAAATAAACCAAGGAGAAGAAAAAATAGGAATAAAAAAATAATTCAAAAAAAGATCAATTTCAAAGAATAGGGAAAAGAGGGAAACATTACACAGACCTGCTTCAACAGCATTCAAGGTATACTGGCGCTCCAAAGTCCAACACCATTAGGGTGTGGATTAGCAGGCTATATAGGTCCTACCACACCTAATCACGATAATCCGTGATTAGGCGGCGGGCAAAGAGGCCTCCCGCGCATGCGCAGAAGCAGATGCGCGTTTGCCTACAACACCCACAATGCTAGTGGGATAGTGGATGCGCGCGCACCTCATTGCGCGCGTCACACACGAACGGGCCGCAACACTCCACCCCATGGGCAGCAAATGAACTGCAGATGGACAGCGGCAGCAGAAAGGAACTGATGCGCTGGACACAAAGAGAAAATAGGAAGATCCCGATTTCTGCAATGGGAAAGGGATGGATAGTGGGCTGGCTGGTCCCAAGATGGCAATAACATGGAGGAGCGAAGGCATGGAGGCAAAGCGGGCTGCCAATATATATAATAATATAAAGGCAACCCTGGGGTGCCCAAACATATCGCCAGCAGGGGGGTACAAACATGGCTAGATATGTAAACTGGGAAACTGCATGGAAGCTGACAGCATCGCCGCACCAATCACCAAGCACAGGCCGGGACATGGGACAAAAAAGGGGGAAAGGGATATGCAGAGAGGGGGGCAGAGGGAGCCGGGACCCCAAAAAATTCCCACTGTTGATGGGATCCCAATTGGTGACATGCAGAGGAACGACATCCATCATTAGCTATATACTGAGAAGTAAAGTATACAGTGTAAGATAAATAAACAACAATTAATGATACATGCAGATTTTTAACCAAGAAGAATACACAATATAAATAACAATATACCTAGTTGGCAATGACCAGATGGTCAGGTCAGAATGCATAGTGAATATTAGAAAATTGACATACAAATAAGGAGGCATAGTTTCAACTTTAATAGTAAGAAAAATATAATAATAAGCAATAAGCACATAAATGAGGACTGTATAGGTGCCCGATCTCCCCCACAGGGTCCAACACACCTAAGGTTATGGGTCAGAGGTAGCGACACAAGGAGGGCCCTTACATGGAAGAAAGGTATTGCATGTATAAATTTTGTCCAGGACCAGTTGCATAAGCATTATAAGCATATTGGAGAAAGTTGTATACATAAAGAAACCATCTATTGCGGTTATCGCACAAGGCTTAACTAGAGGAATGATTTGAAACTGATGTATTCATTCAAGCCCGGAAATTGAACGGCATTGAGATTATGTATCCATCTAGTCTCAAGCTGTAGGAGCTTTTCATCAATACCCCCGCCCCTAATATGTGTCTCGACATGTTCTAGTGCCGAGAAGCATATGTGCTGGGGGTCAAAGTTATGTACTTGGCCAAGATGCCTGTTGATGGCTGTGGTAGTGGTACGTTTGAGAGTGGGTTTAATGTGGTCACGAATACGTACTTGAAAGGGTCGTTTGGTTTTGCCAATATAAAAACAACCACATGTACATGTGGCAAGATATACAACACCTATAGTTCTACAGTTTACATGGTGTGCAATTTGATGAAAAGAGCCATTAGGTAACTGGGTAATTTTGGAATTTGCGATAAATTGGCATATGTCGCATGACCCACAGGGATATGTTCCATTTTCGCGACGTATCTGAGTCGTTAATGGGGCATGATGGCTTCTTGTGAGACGATCACGAAGCGAAGGGCATCTTCTATAGGTGATATCAGGTCGTGAGTCAATAAATTTGCTAACTGTAGGGTCCGCTAGAAGTAAAGGCCAAAAATTGTTCACTATTTGGCGTGTATGAGCGTGCATAGAGGAGTAGCGGGTTATAAGTCTAACTGGTTGAGTGTCATTTGAATTTTTAGTACTGTAAATTAATTTACTCCTATCCAAGTTTTTGACTTTGTTGAAAGATCGTTTCAATAATGCATGGCTATAGCCTCTATTTATTAGTCTATAATAGAGTTCTTTGGATGCTTTAAAGAAGTCAACATCTGAGGTACAGTTACGTCTAATCCTTAAATATTGGCTATATGGAATACTGTTGAGTAAGGATTGAGGGTGAGCACTTTGAGCATGTAGAATAGTGTTACCTGCAGTAGGTTTTCTAAATAAAGATGTACTAATTGCGCCAGTTTTATCGATGTTGATGGTTAGGTCGAGGAAATTAACAGATTGCTGACTGTATTCCATGGTAAATTTGAAGTTAAAGTCATTGGAACCCAAGGATTCAAAAAATTGTTCGAGATCATGTTGTGATCCTGACCACAGTAGTAGAATGTCATCGATGTATCTAAACCAGTGTAAAATCATGGATTTGTGACCTGAACCTAGATTAGAAAACAAATGTCTTTCCCACCCCCCCAGGTACAGGTTGGCATATGAGGGCGCACATCTGGTCCCCATAGCCACACCCTGCACCTGGAGGAAGTGGGAACTACCAAACATAAAGTGGTTCTTTGTAAGGATAAATTTTAAAAGGTCAAGTACAAAATTAGCATAGTTGTCAAATTGAGGGCCACGTTCAAGGAGAAGGCCACGAATGACTTCTATACCCTTGAGGTGGGGAATGCAGTTATATAAACATTCTACATCCAAGGTTACCAAATAAACATTTGGGGGCACAATCATATTTTGCAATATTTTCAAAAGATGAATGGTATCTTTAACATATGAAGGCAACGCATGAACATGAGGTGCAAGGTATTTATCTACAAGGGTGCTGGCATTTTCCGTTAGACAGTGACAGCCAGACACTATAGGACGACCAGGAGGATTTGTTACTGATTTGTGGATTTTGGGTAGGGCATAGAAGGTTGGTATAGTGGGTTCATTAATTTTCAAAAAATTCCAAGTATTAAGATCGATGATGGCAGCTTGGTGTGCATGAAATATAAGTTGATCAAATTGATGAGAAAAATTCTTAATTACTGATGGTGCTATAGGACGATACCATTCGCGATTATCGAGAATGTTATGGCACATTTTTTCATAGGCTTTCGTGTCCATCACTACGATATTTCCACCCTTGTCTGCTGGTTTGATCACCAGATCTGGATGGGTTTGAAGGGATTTTAATGCTTGTGAACTTGTTTGTGTTAGATTAGAATGACCTGAGGAGATGTATTCAAGGTTTTTAATTGCCAAACAAGTTTGTTGTACAAAGGCAGAAATATTGGGGTTAGTGGATAGCACAGGAAAATTCTTGGATTTGGGTTTAAAAGTAGTTGGGGGGGGGAGGAGACACCGAGGGCGACGACCGCCGACTCGTCGGCTTCGTCGGCATCGATGGCTCCTTCCTCCCAGAGAGACATGAGTTCATCAATGGCCTGCATTTCTTCAAATGTAGGTGCTTGATTAGAGGAACTAGAATTGATGTCAGTAGGTTTATCAGAGGGTTTGTCATATAAGACTTTATAGATAAGTTTACGAGCAAATAAATGAATATCCTTAATAAATTCAAATTTGTCAAAATTTGATGATGGACAGAACGTTAGACCTAGTTGTAGGATTTTCTCCTGTTCATTAGTAAGCGAAATGGAAGATAGGTTCACAATGTCTGAACTAAAAGGTTGTGCAGGGGGTGCTGGTGAGGTTATTAAGTGGGATTGGGTGAACTGTCTGCGGTTAGGGCTAAAAAAATAGGTGCTATTTTAGGGTCCATTGAAGAGCCGTTGTGAGGGAACATAGAGGGTAATATTGGTTCACTACCGCGTCTGATGGTTGGTGAGGAAGTGGGAATGGAAGTGGTGGAAAGTAAATGTGAGGAGTGAACGGTGTGAGTTTGTGTATTGGGAATATTAGGTAGTGTCTGTAAAGCAGGAGTGGATATTTTAATGTGTTTGGATCGTGTTGTCGATGAGGAGGCCTGGGATACAGGTATGGGGGTGCGGACATAAGGATCAGGAATGGAGGATCTATCTCCCTTTCGTTTTTTAAGGATACGGTCTTGTGATAGATCTTGATAAATGGTAGATGTACTAGAGGAAAAAGAGGTAAATGGAGTGTTAGGTGGTTCATTAGTATTGGGTTGTGTAGGAAAATTTTGTGATTTTGGTACAAATTTCCGGGTCATTGGGTCATGCCATTTATAAGCATAGTTGTTATCATAGGCAGATTTGTCTCTCTGATATTTATTTTCTTTCATATTGATAATATCAGTAGTATAGGTTTCAAGGTGAATGCGTAGTGATTTGTCTCTTTTTATAAATCTCGTGGACGAGACTAAGAGGGCATGGTCATCATGCCAGGAACTAATGGCTGTGTCTAATAGGTCCAGTTCATGTTCGTATTGTTTACAAAGCATTGAAATCATACTAAAAGAACAAGATTGCAAATTGAATTCCCAAGATGTTTTAAGGGTGTCATTGATTTTCTTAATATTTGGAAAAATTTGGATTCTTAGGCCCCAAGGGACTATCTGATTAGCACTATACTTTTCAAAATAGGTTTTATGCCAATAGACACAAACCTTTTTTTCTAGCAGACGTTGAAGTCTCATAAACGATTTGTCCAACTCGTCATCGGAGATATTAGCAGCATTCTGTGAAAATTGTATTTTTTCCATTAAACCCTTCCATGCGTCACCACAATAGTCCGCCATGGCGCGGTGGCCAGTAGGGGGGGCGATCGGGCACCGACAGCCAATAAATTTGAAAAATATTTGGTTAAGTAGTAGTACAAAAATATATTTAGTTAATACAATACACCGATATGTGGAGCATTAATCTAAATAAGAGGCAAAAAGTCACGAGTATAAAAAAAAAAAAAAAAAAAAAATTTTTAATATAAAAAGATATTGAGTATGTCCAGCCAGAAAAAAGTCGCATTAAAGCGCGGATAAAGAGTAGGAGCAAAGAGGCTTGGGATACTCAAATATAAATGTACCTCATCCCGATTAAATGGTAATTGGGTGAACGGGGATAGGAGCAGGGGATTATGACGGTACTAAATTATGAAATAGAATACTCGTGACTTTTTTGTAAAAAGTTTTTTAACAATTTATTAGAAAATTTCTTAATACGAACATATAATAAAGAAAAAGATACAAAAAAATGAAATTAGTCCATCAGTCGCAGTGGGGTCCACTGTGTGGTGGGAAAGAGGGCCCCAGAAGTGACCGAGGGATCTAACATGTGAAGAAATATACACATTAATGAGTGGATTAAAAAGGTCTATACAATTGTATAGATCATGGGTACATTTGAAGCTGGAGGATAGAATTGACCGACATGTTTCGCCAGACTATGGCTTCTTCAGGGTCACTTGTATCAATTTGTACCCGCAAATAAGTCTAATGAGATACAAAAGAAAAAAAATTATCATTAAAAATAAGAAAAGAAAATGTGGGTCAGATAATCGTTCGTCATACATGTCAATTTAAGGCTAAATGCATGCCCCCTCATCTCATACTGATCGAGTCCCTCCCAAATCCCGGCCAGGCATGGAAATACATACCACAACGCCAAATGACAACACCAGGCAGATAATCCCACTGGAGTCATGTGCAGAGACCCAATGCTGGGGACTGTCGAGGACCGACAGGGAGCCTGGTGAGAAAATGGAGGCAGCATAAATATAGACAAAAATGGGTATCAAGCTAAGTTGATTTCCATGCATGGCTAACATAGCCTAAAGTGTGCCAAGCTTACCTATATAAAGGGTTTATTAGAAACAAGGGGGGGAGCGCCAGATTGAAGGAATGAAGCTGAGGTAAGTAAACAATTGTAGCTATGGGTCACTGTGGGAATAAAAGAAAAGTATTTATGATAGTTTGGATATAGGTCCAACGTAGTGGACCAACTGTCTGGAATACAAGAAAACAGGATAAGCTTACCGCGGGTCCAAGTTAAACATTGTTTGAGATTATGCTGGAAAAAAGCCCTGTAAGGGCTAAGTAAAATCCAAAAAATTGGTGGAAAGGAAGAACCCGTCCCGCAGAGGATGAATGCCCGTGGCTACAAAATAAACCAAGGAGAAGAAAAAATAGGAATAAAAAAATAATTCAAAAAAAGATCAATTTCAAAGAATAGGGAAAAGAGGGAAACATTACACAGACCTGCTTCAACAGCATTCAAGGTATACTGGCGCTCCAAATTCCAACACCATTAGGGTGTGGATTAGCAGGCTATATAGGTCCTACCACACCTAATCACGATAATCCGTGATTAGGCGGCGGGCAAAGAGGCCTCCCGCGCATGCGCAGAAGCAGATGCGCGTTTGCCTACAACACCCACAATGCTAGTGGGATAGTGGATGCGCGCGCACCTCATTGCGCGCGTCACAAACGAACGGGCCGCAACACTCCACCCCATGGGCAGCAAATGAACTGCAGATGGACAACGGCAGCAGAAAGGAACTGATGCGCTGGACACAAAGAGAAAATAGGAAGATCCCGATTTCTGCAATGGGAAAGGGATGGATAGTGGGCTGGCTGGTCCCAAGATGGCAATAACATGGAGGAGCGAAGGCATGGAGGCAAAGCGGGCTGCCAATATATATAATAATATAAAGGCAACCCTGGGGTGCCCAAACATATCGCCAGCAGGGGGGTACAAACATGGCTAGATATGTAAACTGGGAAACTGCATGGAAGCTGACAGCATCGCCGCACCAATCACCAAGCACAGGCCGGGACATGGGACAAAAAAGGGGGAAAGGGATATGCAGAGAGGGGGGCAGAGGGAGCCGGGACCCCAAAAAATTCCCACTGTTGATGGGATCCCAATTGGTGACATGCAGAGGAACGACATCCATCATTAGCTATATACTGAGAAGTAAAGTATACAGTGTAAGATAAATAAACAACAATTAATGATACATGCAGATTTTTAACCAAGAAGAATACACAATATAAATAACAATATACCTAGTTGGCAATGACCAGATGGTCAGGTCAGAATGCATAGTGAATATTAGAAAATTGACATACAAATAAGGAGGCATAGTTTCAACTTTAATAGTAAGAAAAATATAATAATAAGCAATAAGCACATAAATGAGGACTGTATAGGTGCCCGATCTCCCCCACAGGGTCCAACACACCTAAGGTTATGGGCCAGAGGTAGCGACACAAGGAGGGCCCTTACATGGAAGAAAGGTATTGCATGTATAAATTTAGTCCAGGACCAGTTGCATAAGCATTATAAGCATATTGGAGAAAGTTGTATACATAAAGAAACCATCTATTGCGGTTATCGCACAAGGCTTAACTAGAGGAATGATTTGAAACTGATGTATTCATTCAAGCCCGGAAATTGAACGGCATTGAGATTATGTATCCATCTAGTCTCAAGCTGTAGGAGCTTTTCATCAATACCCCCGCCCCTAATATGTGTCTCGACATGTTCTAGTGCCGAGAAGCATATGTGCTGGGGGTCAAAGTTATGTACTTGGCCAAGATGCCTGTTGATGGCTGTGGTAGTGGTACGTTTGAGAGTGGGTTTAATGTGGTCACGAATACGTACTTGAAAGGGTCGTTTGGTTTTGCCAATATAAAAACAACCACATGTACATGTGGCAAGATATACAACACCTATAGTTCTACAGTTTACATGGTGTGCAATTTGATGAAAAGAGCCATTAGGTAACTGGGTAATTTTGGAATTTGCGATAAATTGGCATATGTCGCATGACCCACAGGGATATGTTCCATTTTCGCGATGTATCTGAGTCGCTAATGGGGCATGATGGCTTCTTGTGAGACGATCACGAAGCGAAGGGCATCTTCTATAGGTGATATCAGGTCGTGAGTCAATAAATTTGCTAACTGTAGGGTCCGCTAGAAGTAAAGGCCAAAAATTGTTCACTATTTGGCGTGTATGAGCGTGCATAGAGGAGTAGCGGGTTATAAGTCTAACTGGTTGAGTGTCATTTGAATTTTTAGTACTGTAAATTATTTTACTCCTATCCAAGTTTTTGACTTTGTTGAAAGATCGTTTCAATAATGCATGGCTATAGCCTCTATTTATTAGTCTATAATAGAGTTCTTTGGATGCTTTAAAGAAGTCAACGTCTGAGGTACAGTTACGTCTAATCCTTAAATATTGGCTATATGGAATACTGGTGTTGAGTAAGGATTGAGGGTGAGCACTTTGAGCATGTAGAATAGTGTTACCTGCAGTAGGTTTTCTAAATAAAGATGTACTAATTGCGCCAGTTTTATCGATGTTGATGGTTAGGTCGAGGAAATTAACAGATTGCTGACTGTATTCCATGGTAAATTTCAAGTTAAAGTCATTGGAACCCAAGGATTCAAAAAATTGTTCGAGATCATGTTGTGATCCTGACCACAGTAGTAGAATGTCATCGATGTATCTAAACCAGTGTAAAATCATGGATTTGTGACCTGAACCTAGATTAGAAAACACATGTCTTTCCCACCCCCCCAGGTACAGGTTGGCATATGAGGGCGCACATCTGGTCCCCATAGCCACACCCTGCACCTGGAGGAAGTGGGAACTACCAAACATAAAGTGGTTCTTTGTAAGGATAAATTTTAAAAGGTCAAGTACAAAATTAGCCTTCACGTTCAAGGAGAAGGCCACGAATGACTTCTATACCCTTGAGGTGGGGAATGCAGTTATATAAACATTCTACATCCAAGGTTACCAAATAAACATTTGGGGGCACAATCATATTTTGCAATATTTTCAAAAGATGAATGGTATCTTTAACATATGAAGGCAACGCATGAACATGAGGTGCAAGGTATTTATCTACAAGGGTGCTGGCATTTTCCGTTAGACAGTGACAGCCAGACACTATAGGACGACCAGGAGGATTTGTTACTGATTTGTGGATTTTGGGTAGGGCATAGAAGGTTGGTATAGTGGGTTCATTAATTTTCAAAAAATTCCAAGTATTAAGATCGATGATGGCAGCTTCAACAGGCATCTTGGCCAAGTACATAACTTTGACCCCCAGCACATATGCTTCTCGGCACTAGAACATGTCGAGACACATATTAGGGGCGGGGGTATTGATGAAAAGCTCCTACAGCTTGAGACTAGATGGATACATAATCTCAATGCCGTTCAATTTCCGGGCTTGAATGAATACATCAGTTTCAAATCATTCCTCTAGTTAAGCCTTGTGCGATAACCGCAATAGATGGTTTCTTTATGTATACAACTTTCTCCAATATGCTTATAATGCTTATGCAACTGGTCCTGGACTAAATTTATACATGCAATACCTTTCTTCCATGTAAGGGCCCTCCTTGTGTCGCTACCTCTGGCCCATAACCTTAGGTGTGTTGGACCCTGTGGGGGAGATCGGGCACCTATACAGTCCTCATTTATGTGCTTATTGCTTATTATTATATTTTTCTTACTATTAAAGTTGAAACTATGCCTCCTTATTTGTATGTCAATTTTCTAATATTCACTATGCATTCTGACCTGACCATCTGGTCATTGCCAACTAGGTATATTGTTATTTATATTGTGTATTCTTCTTGGTTAAAAATCTGCATGTATCATTAATTGTTGTTTATTTATCTTACACTGTATACTTTACTTCTCAGTATATAGCTAATGATGGATGTCGTTCCTCTGCATGTCACCAATTGGGATCCCATCAACAGTGGGAATTTTTTGGGGTCCCGGCTCCCTCTGCCCCCCTCTCTGCATATCCCTTTCCCCCTTTTTTGTCCCATGTCCCGGCCTGTGCTTGGTGATTGGTGCGGCGATGCTGTCAGCTTCCATGCAGTTTCCCAGTTTACATATCTAGCCATGTTTGTACCCCCCTGCTGGCGATATGTTTGGGCACCCCAGGGTTGCCTTTATATTATTATATATATTGGCAGCCCGCTTTGCCTCCATGCCTTCGCTCCTCCATGTTATTGCCATCTTGGGACCAGCCAGCCCACTATCCATCCCTTTCCCATTGCAGAAATCGGGATCTTCCTATTTTCTCTTTGTGTCCAGCGCATCAGTTCCTTTCTGCTGCCGCTGTCCATCTGCAGTTCATTTGCTGCCCATGGGGTGGAGTGTTGCGGCCCGTTCGTGTGTGACGCGCGCAATGAGGTGCGCGCGCATCCACTATCCCACTAGCATTGTGGGTGTTGTAGGCAAACGCGCATCTGCTTCTGCGCATGCGCGGGAGGCCTCTTTGCCCGCCGCCTAATCACGGATTATCGTGATTAGGTGTGGTAGGACCTATATAGCCTGCTAATCCACACCCTAATGGTGTTGGACTTTGGAGCGCCAGTATACCTTGAATGCTGTTGGAGCAGGTCTGTGTAATGTTTCCCTCTTTTCCCTATTCTTTGAAATTGATCTTTTTTTGAATTATTTTTTTATTCCTATTTTTTCTTCTCCTTGGTTTATTTTGTAGCCACGGGCATTCATCCTCTGCGGGACGGGTTCTTCCTTTCCACCAATTTTTTGGATTTTACTTAGCCCTTACAGGGCTTTTTTCCAGCATAATCTCAAACAATGTTTAACTTGGACCCGCGGTAAGCTTATCCTGTTTTCTTGTATTCCAGACAGTTGGTCCACTACGTTGGACCTATATCCAAACTATCATAAATACTTTTCTTTTATTCCCACAGTGACCCATAGCTACAATTGTTTACTTACCTCAGCTTCATTCCTTCAATCTGGCGCTCCCCCCCTTGTTTCTAATAAACCCTTTATATAGGTAAGCTTGGCACACTTTAGGCTATGTTAGCCATGCATGGAAATCAACTTAGCTTGATACCCATTTTTGTCTATATTTATGCTGCCTCCATTTTCTCACCAGGCTCCCTGTCGGTCCTCGACAGTCCCCAGCATTGGGTCTCTGCACATGACTCCAGTGGGATTATCTGCCTGGTGTTGTCATTTGGCGTTGTGGTATGTATTTCCATGCCTGGCCGGGATTTGGGAGGGACTCGATCAGTATGAGATGAGGGGGCATGCATTTAGCCTTAAATTGACATGTATGACGAACGATTATCTGACCCACATTTTCTTTTCTTATTTTTAATGATAATTTTTTTTCTTTTGTATCTCATTAGACTTATTTGCGGGTACAAATTGATACAAGTGACCCTGAAGAAGCCATAGTCTGGCGAAACATGTCGGTCAATTCTATCCTCCAGCTTCAAATGTACCCATGATCTATACAATTGTATAGACCTTTTTAATCCACTCATTAATGTGTATATTTCTTCACATGTTAGATCCCTCGGTCACTTCTGGGGCCCTCTTTCCCACCACACAGTGGACCCCACTGCGACTGATGGACTAATTTCATTTTTTTGTATCTTTTTCTTTATTATATGTTCGTATTAAGAAATTTTCTAATAAATTGTTAAAAAACTTTTTACAAAAAAGTCACGAGTATTCTATTTCATAATTTAGTACCGTCATAATCCCCTGCTCCTATCCCCGTTCACCCAATTACCATTTAATCGGGATGAGGTACATTTATATTTGAGTATCCCAAGCCTCTTTGCTCCTACTCTTTATCCGCGCTTTAATGCGCCTTTTTTCTGGCTGGACATACTCAATATCTTTTTATATTAAAAAAAAATTTTTTTTTTTTTTTTTTTATACGATGATGACCATGCCCTCTTAGTCTCGTCCACGAGATTTATAAAAAGAGACAAATCACTACGCATTCACCTTGAAACCTATACTACTGATATTATCAATATGAAAGAAAATAAATATCAGAGAGACAAATCTGCCTATGATAACAACTATGCTTATAAATGGCATGACCCAATGACCCGGAAATTTGTACCAAAATCACAAAATTTTCCTACACAACCCAATACTAATGAACCACCTAACACTCCATTTACCTCTTTTTCCTCTAGTACATCTACCATTTATCAAGATCTATCACAAGACCGTATCCTTAAAAAACGAAAGGGAGATAGATCCTCCATTCCTGATCCTTATGTCCGCACCCCCATACCTGTATCCCAGGCCTCCTCATCGACAACACGATCCAAACACATTAAAATATCCACTCCTGCTTTACAGACACTACCTAATATTCCCAATACACAAACTCACACCGTTCACTCCTCACATTTACTTTCCACCACTTCCATTCCCACTTCCTCACCAACCATCAGACGCGGTAGTGAACCAATATTACCCTCTATGTTCCCTCACAACGGCTCTTCAATGGACCCTAAAATAGCACCTATTTTTTTAGCCCTAACCGCAGACAGTTCACCCAATCCCACTTAATAACCTCACCAGCACCCCCTGCACAACCTTTTAGTTCAGACATTGTGAACCTATCTTCCATTTCGCTTACTAATGAACAGGAGAAAATCCTACAACTAGGTCTAACGTTCTGTCCATCATCAAATTTTGACAAATTTGAATTTATTAAGGATATTCATTTATTTGCTCGTAAACTTATCTATAAAGTCTTATATGACAAACCCTCTGATAAACCTACTGACATCAATTCTAGTTCCTCTAATCAAGCACCTACATTTGAAGAAATGCAGGCCATTGATGAACTCATGTCTCTCTGGGAGGAAGGAGCCATCGATGCCGACGAAGCCGACGAGTCGGCGGTCGTCGCCCTCGGTGTCTCCTCCCCCCCCCAACTACTTTTAAACCCAAATCCAAGAATTTTCCTGTGCTATCCACTAACCCCAATATTTCTGCCTTTGTACAACAAACTTGTTTGGCAATTAAAAACCTTGAATACATCTCCTCAGGTCATTCTAATCTAACACAAACAAGTTCACAAGCATTAAAATCCCTTCAAACCCATCCAGATCTGGTGATCAAACCAGCAGACAAGGGTGGAAATATCGTAGTGATGGACACGAAAGCCTATGAAAAAATGTGCCATAACATTCTCGATAATCGCGAATGGTATCGTCCTATAGCACCATCAGTAATTAAGAATTTTTCTCATCAATTTGATCAACTTATATTTCATGCACACCAAGCTGCCATCATCGATCTTAATACTTGGAATTTTTTGAAAATTAATGAACCCACTATACCAACCTTCTATGCCCTACCCAAAATCCACAAATCAGTAACAAATCCTCCTGGTCGTCCTATAGTGTCTGGCTGTCACTGTCTAACGGAAAATGCCAGCACCCTTGTAGATAAATACCTTGCACCTCATGTTCATGCGTTGCCTTCATATGTTAAAGATACCATTCATCTTTTGAAAATATTGCAAAATATGATTGTGCCCCCAAATGTTTATTTGGTAACCTTGGATGTAGAATGTTTATATAACTGCATTCCCCACCTCAAGGGTATAGAAGTCATTCGTGGCCTTCTCCTTGAACGTGGCCCTCAATTTGACAACTATGCTAATTTTGTACTTGACCTTTTAAAATTTATCCTTACAAAGAACCACTTTATGTTTGGTAGTTCCCACTTCCTCCAGGTGCAGGGTGTGGCTATGGGGACCAGATGTGCGCCCTCATATGCCAACCTGTACCTGGGGGGGTGGGAAAGACATGTGTTTTCTAATCTAGGTTCAGGTCACAAATCCATGATTTTACACTGGTTTAGATACATCGATGACATTCTACTACTGTGGTCAGGATCACAACATGATCTCGAACAATTTTTTGAATCCTTGGGTTCCAATGACTTTAACTTGAAATTTACCATGGAATACAGTCAGCAATCTGTTAATTTCCTCGACCTAACCATCAACATCGATAAAACTGGCGCAATTAGTACATCTTTATTTAGAAAACCTACTGCAGGTAACACTATTCTACATGCTCAAAGTGCTCACCCTCAATCCTTACTCAACAGTATTCCATATAGCCAATATTTAAGGATTAGACGTAACTGTACCTCAGACGTTGACTTCTTTAAAGCATCCAAAGAACTCTATTATAGACTAATAAATAGAGGCTATAGCCATGCATTATTGAAACGATCTTTCAACAAAGTCAAAAACTTGGATAGGAGTAAAATAATTTACAGTACTAAAAATTCAAATGACACTCAACCAGTTAGACTTATAACCCGCTACTCCTCTATGCACGCTCATACACGCCAAATAGTGAACAATTTTTGGCCTTTACTTCTAGCGGACCCTACAGTTAGCAAATTTATTGACTCACGACCTGATATCACCTATAGAAGATGCCCTTCGCTTCGTGATCGTCTCACAAGAAGCCATCATGCCCCATTAGCGACTCAGATACATCGCGAAAATGGAACATATCCCTGTGGGTCATGCGACATATGCCAATTTATCGCAAATTCCAAAATTACCCAGTTACCTAATGGCTCTTTTCATCAAATTGCACACCATGTAAACTGTAGAACTATAGGTGTTGTATATCTTGCCACATGTACATGTGGTTGTTTTTATATTGGCAAAACCAAACGACCCTTTCAAGTACGTATTCGTGACCACATTAAACCCACTCTCAAATGTACCACTACCACAGCCATCAACAGGCATCTTGGCCAAGTACATAACTTTGACCCCCAGCACATATGCTTCTCGGCACTAGAACATGTCGAGACACATATTAGGGGCGGGGGTATTGATGAAAAGCTCCTACAGCTTGAGACTAGATGGATACATAATCTCAATGCCGTTCAATTTCCGGGCTTGAATGAATACATCAGTTTCAAATCATTCCTCTAGTTAAGCCTTGTGCGATAACCGCAATAGATGGTTTCTTTATGTATACAACTTTCTCCAATATGCTTATAATGCTTATGCAACTGGTCCTGGACTAAATTTATACATGCAATACCTTTCTTCCATGTAAGGGCCCTCCTTGTGTCGCTACCTCTGGCCCATAACCTTAGGTGTGTTGGACCCTGTGGGGGAGATCGGGCACCTATACAGTCCTCATTTATGTGCTTATTGCTTATTATTATATTTTTCTTACTATTAAAGTTGAAACTATGCCTCCTTATTTGTATGTCAATTTTCTAATATTCACTATGCATTCTGACCTGACCATCTGGTCATTGCCAACTAGGTATATTGTTATTTATATTGTGTATTCTTCTTGGTTAAAAATCTGCATGTATCATTAATTGTTGTTTATTTATCTTACACTGTATACTTTACTTCTCAGTATATAGCTAATGATGGATGTCGTTCCTCTGCATGTCACCAATTGGGATCCCATCAACAGTGGGAATTTTTTGGGGTCCCGGCTCCCTCTGCCCCCCTCTCTGCATATCCCTTTCCCCCTTTTTTGTCCCATGTCCCGGCCTGTGCTTGGTGATTGGTGCGGCGATGCTGTCAGCTTCCATGCAGTTTCCCAGTTTACATATCTAGCCATGTTTGTACCCCCCTGCTGGCGATATGTTTGGGCACCCCAGGGTTGCCTTTATATTATTATATATATTGGCAGCCCGCTTTGCCTCCATGCCTTCGCTCCTCCATGTTATTGCCATCTTGGGACCAGCCAGCCCACTATCCATCCCTTTCCCATTGCAGAAATCGGGATCTTCCTATTTTCTCTTTGTGTCCAGCGCATCAGTTCCTTTCTGCTGCCGTTGTCCATCTGCAGTTCATTTGCTGCCCATGGGGTGGAGTGTTGCGGCCCGTTCGTTTGTGACGCGCGCAATGAGGTGCGCGCGCATCCACTATCCCACTAGCATTGTGGGTGTTGTAGGCAAACGCGCATCTGCTTCTGCGCATGCGCGGGAGGCCTCTTTGCCCGCCGCCTAATCACGGATTATCGTGATTAGGTGTGGTAGGACCTATATAGCCTGCTAATCCACACCCTAATGGTGTTGGAATTTGGAGCGCCAGTATACCTTGAATGCTGTTGAAGCAGGTCTGTGTAATGTTTCCCTCTTTTCCCTATTCTTTGAAATTGATCTTTTTTTGAATTATTTTTTTATTCCTATTTTTTCTTCTCCTTGGTTTATTTTGTAGCCACGGGCATTCATCCTCTGCGGGACGGGTTCTTCCTTTCCACCAATTTTTTTGGATTTTACTTAGCCCTTACAGGGCTTTTTTCCAGCATAATCTCAAACAATGTTTAACTTGGACCCGCGGTAAGCTTATCCTGTTTTCTTGTATTCCAGACAGTTGGTCCACTACGTTGGACCTATATCCAAACTATCATAAATACTTTTCTTTTATTCCCACAGTGACCCATAGCTACAATTGTTTACTTACCTCAGCTTCATTCCTTCAATCTGGCGCTCCCCCCCTTGTTTCTAATAAACCCTTTATATAGGTAAGCTTGGCACACTTTAGGCTATGTTAGCCATGCATGGAAATCAACTTAGCTTGATACCCATTTTTGTCTATATTTATGCTGCCTCCATTTTCTCACCAGGCTCCCTGTCGGTCCTCGACAGTCCCCAGCATTGGGTCTCTGCACATGACTCCAGTGGGATTATCTGCCTGGTGTTGTCATTTGGCGTTGTGGTATGTATTTCCATGCCTGGCCGGGATTTGGGAGGGACTCGATCAGTATGAGATGAGGGGGCATGCATTTAGCCTTAAATTGACATGTATGACGAACGATTATCTGACCCACATTTTCTTTTCTTATTTTTAATGATAATTTTTTTTCTTTTGTATCTCATTAGACTTATTTGCGGGTACAAATTGATACAAGTGACCCTGAAGAAGCCATAGTCTGGCGAAACATGTCGGTCAATTCTATCCTCCAGCTTCAAATGTACCCATGATCTATACAATTGTATAGACCTTTTTAATCCACTCATTAATGTGTATATTTCTTCACATGTTAGATCCCTCGGTCACTTCTGGGGCCCTCTTTCCCACCACACAGTGGACCCCACTGCGACTGATGGACTAATTTCATTTTTTTGTATCTTTTTCTTTATTATATGTTCGTATTAAGAAATTTTCTAATAAATTGTTAAAAAACTTTTTACAAAAAAGTCACGAGTATTCTATTTCATAATTTAGTACCGTCATAATCCCCTGCTCCTATCCCCGTTCACCCAATTACCATTTAATCGGGATGAGGTACATTTATATTTGAGTATCCCAAGCCTCTTTGCTCCTACTCTTTATCCGCGCTTTAATGCGCCTTTTTTCTGGCTGGACATACTCAATATCTTTTTATATTAAAAAAAATTTTTTTTTTTTTTTTTTTTTTTTTTTTTTTTATACGATGATGACCATGCCCTCTTAGTCTCGTCCACGAGATTTATAAAAAGAGACAAATCACTACGCATTCACCTTGAAACCTATACTACTGATATTATCAATATGAAAGAAAATAAATATCAGAGAGACAAATCTGCCTATGATAACAACTATGCTTATAAATGGCATGACCCAATGACCCGGAAATTTGTACCAAAATCACAAAATTTTCCTACACAACCCAATACTAATGAACCACCTAACACTCCATTTACCTCTTTTTCCTCTAGTACATCTACCATTTATCAAGATCTATCACAAGACCGTATCCTTAAAAAACGAAAGGGAGATAGATCCTCCATTCCTGATCCTTATGTCCGCACCCCCATACCTGTATCCCAGGCCTCCTCATCGACAACACGATCCAAACACATTAAAATATCCACTCCTGCTTTACAGACACTACCTAATATTCCCAATACACAAACTCACACCGTTCACTCCTCACATTTACTTTCCACCACTTCCATTCCCACTTCCTCACCAACCATCAGACGCGGTAGTGAACCAATATTACCCTCTATGTTCCCTCACAACGGCTCTTCAATGGACCCTAAAATAGCACCTATTTTTTTAGCCCTAACCGCAGACAGTTCACCCAATCCCACTTAATAACCTCACCAGCACCCCCTGCACAACCTTTTAGTTCAGACATTGTGAACCTATCTTCCATTTCGCTTACTAATGAACAGGAGAAAATCCTACAACTAGGTCTAACGTTCTGTCCATCATCAAATTTTGACAAATTTGAATTTATTAAGGATATTCATTTATTTGCTCGTAAACTTATCTATAAAGTCTTATATGACAAACCCTCTGATAAACCTACTGACATCAATTCTAGTTCCTCTAATCAAGCACCTACATTTGAAGAAATGCAGGCCATTGATGAACTCATGTCTCTCTGGGAGGAAGGAGCCATCGATGCCGACGAAGCCGACGAGTCGGCGGTCGTCGCCCTCGGTGTCTCCTCCCCCCCCCAACTACTTTTAAACCCAAATCCAAGAATTTTCCTGTGCTATCCACTAACCCCAATATTTCTGCCTTTGTACAACAAACTTGTTTGGCAATTAAAAACCTTGAATACATCTCCTCAGGTCATTCTAATCTAACACAAACAAGTTCACAAGCATTAAAATCCCTTCAAACCCATCCAGATCTGGTGATCAAACCAGCAGACAAGGGTGGAAATATCGTAGTGATGGACACGAAAGCCTATGAAAAAATGTGCCATAACATTCTCGATAATCGCGAATGGTATCGTCCTATAGCACCATCAGTAATTAAGAATTTTTCTCATCAATTTGATCAACTTATATTTCATGCACACCAAGCTGCCATCATCGATCTTAATACTTGGAATTTTTTGAAAATGAATGAACCCACTATACCAACCTTCTATGCCCTACCCAAAATCCACAAATCAGTAACAAATCCTCCTGGTCGTCCTATAGTGTCTGGCTGTCACTGTCTAACGGAAAATGCCAGCACCCTTGTAGATAAATACCTTGCACCTCATGTTCATGCGTTGCCTTCATATGTTAAAGATACCATTCATCTTTTGAAAATATTGCAAAATATGATTGTGCCCCCAAATGTTTATTTGGTAACCTTGGATGTAGAATGTTTATATAACTGCATTCCCCACCTCAAGGGTATAGAAGTCATTCGTGGCCTTCTCCTTGAACGTGGCCCTCAATTTGACAACTATGCTAATTTTGTACTTGACCTTTTAAAATTTATCCTTACAAAGAACCACTTTATGTTTGGTAGTTCCCACTTCCTCCAGGTGCAGGGTGTGGCTATGGGGACCAGATGTGCGCCCTCATATGCCAACCTGTACCTGGGGGGGTGGGAAAGACATGTGTTTTCTAATCTAGGTTCAGGTCACAAATCCATGATTTTACACTGGTTTAGATACATCGATGACATTCTACTACTGTGGTCAGGATCACAACATGATCTCGAACAATTTTTTGAATCCTTGGGTTCCAATGACTTTAACTTGAAATTTACCATGGAATACAGTCAGCAATCTGTTAATTTCCTCGACCTAACCATCAACATCGATAAAACTGGCGCAATTAGTACATCTTTATTTAGAAAACCTACTGCAGGTAACACTATTCTACATGCTCAAAGTGCTCACCCTCAATCCTTACTCAACAGTATTCCATATAGCCAATATTTAAGGATTAGACGTAACTGTACCTCAGACGTTGACTTCTTTAAAGCATCCAAAGAACTCTATTATAGACTAATAAATAGAGGCTATAGCCATGCATTATTGAAACGATCTTTCAACAAAGTCAAAAACTTGGATAGGAGTAAAATAATTTACAGTACTAAAAATTCAAATGACACTCAACCAGTTAGACTTATAACCCGCTACTCCTCTATGCACGCTCATACACGCCAAATAGTGAACAATTTTTGGCCTTTACTTCTAGCGGACCCTACAGTTAGCAAATTTATTGACTCACGACCTGATATCACCTATAGAAGATGCCCTTCGCTTCGTGATCGTCTCACAAGAAGCCATCATGCCCCATTAGCGACTCAGATACATCGCGAAAATGGAACATATCCCTGTGGGTCATGCGACATATGCCAATTTATCGCAAATTCCAAAATTACCCAGTTACCTAATGGCTCTTTTCATCAAATTGCACACCATGTAAACTGTAGAACTATAGGTGTTGTATATCTTGCCACATGTACATGTGGTTGTTTTTATATTGGCAAAACCAAACGACCCTTTCAAGTACGTATTCGTGACCACATTAAACCCACTCTCAAATGTACCACTACCACAGCCATCAACAGGCATCTTGGCCAAGTACATAACTTTGACCCCCAGCACATATGCTTCTCGGCACTAGAACATGTCGAGACACATATTAGGGGCGGGGGTATTGATGAAAAGCTCCTACAGCTTGAGACTAGATGGATACATAATCTCAATGCCGTTCAATTTCCGGGCTTGAATGAATACATCAGTTTCAAATCATTCCTCTAGTTAAGCCTTGTGCGATAACCGCAATAGATGGTTTCTTTATGTATACAACTTTCTCCAATATGCTTATAATGCTTATGCAACTGGTCCTGGACTAAATTTATACATGCAATACCTTTCTTCCATGTAAGGGCCCTCCTTGTGTCGCTACCTCTGGCCCATAACCTTAGGTGTGTTGGACCCTGTGGGGGAGATCGGGCACCTATACAGTCCTCATTTATGTGCTTATTGCTTATTATTATATTTTTCTTACTATTAAAGTTGAAACTATGCCTCCTTATTTGTATGTCAATTTTCTAATATTCACTATGCATTCTGACCTGACCATCTGGTCATTGCCAACTAGGTATATTGTTATTTATATTGTGTATTCTTCTTGGTTAAAAATCTGCATGTATCATTAATTGTTGTTTATTTATCTTACACTGTATACTTTACTTCTCAGTATATAGCTAATGATGGATGTCGTTCCTCTGCATGTCACCAATTGGGATCCCATCAACAGTGGGAATTTTTTGGGGTCCCGGCTCCCTCTGCCCCCCTCTCTGCATATCCCTTTCCCCCTTTTTTGTCCCATGTCCCGGCCTGTGCTTGGTGATTGGTGCGGCGATGCTGTCAGCTTCCATGCAGTTTCCCAGTTTACATATCTAGCCATGTTTGTACCCCCCTGCTGGCGATATGTTTGGGCACCCCAGGGTTGCCTTTATATTATTATATATATTGGCAGCCCGCTTTGCCTCCATGCCTTCGCTCCTCCATGTTATTGCCATCTTGGGACCAGCCAGCCCACTATCCATCCCTTTCCCATTGCAGAAATCGGGATCTTCCTATTTTCTCTTTGTGTCCAGCGCATCAGTTCCTTTCTGCTGCCGTTGTCCATCTGCAGTTCATTTGCTGCCCATGGGGTGGAGTGTTGCGGCCCGTTCGTTTGTGACGCGCGCAATGAGGTGCGCGCGCATCCACTATCCCACTAGCATTGTGGGTGTTGTAGGCAAACGCGCATCTGCTTCTGCGCATGCGCGGGAGGCCTCTTTGCCCGCCGCCTAATCACGGATTATCGTGATTAGGTGTGGTAGGACCTATATAGCCTGCTAATCCACACCCTAATGGTGTTGGAATTTGGAGCGCCAGTATACCTTGAATGCTGTTGAAGCAGGTCTGTGTAATGTTTCCCTCTTTTCCCTATTCTTTGAAATTGATCTTTTTTTGAATTATTTTTTTATTCCTATTTTTTCTTCTCCTTGGTTTATTTTGTAGCCACGGGCATTCATCCTCTGCGGGACGGGTTCTTCCTTTCCACCAATTTTTTGGATTTTACTTAGCCCTTACAGGGCTTTTTTCCAGCATAATCTCAAACAATGTTTAACTTGGACCCGCGGTAAGCTTATCCTGTTTTCTTGTATTCCAGACAGTTGGTCCACTACGTTGGACCTATATCCAAACTATCATAAATACTTTTCTTTTATTCCCACAGTGACCCATAGCTACAATTGTTTACTTACCTCAGCTTCATTCCTTCAATCTGGCGCTCCCCCCCTTGTTTCTAATAAACCCTTTATATAGGTAAGCTTGGCACACTTTAGGCTATGTTAGCCATGCATGGAAATCAACTTAGCTTGATACCCATTTTTGTCTATGTTTATGCTGCCTCCATTTTCTCACCAGGCTCCCTGTCGGTCCTCGACAGTCCCCAGCATTGGGTCTCTGCACATGACTCCAGTGGGATTATCTGCCTGGTGTTGTCATTTGGCGTTGTGGTATGTATTTCCATGCCTGGCCGGGATTTGGGAGGGACTCGATCAGTATGAGATGAGGGGGCATGCATTTAGCCTTAAATTGACATGTATGACGAACGATTATCTGACCCACATTTTCTTTTCTTATTTTTAATGATAATTTTTTTTCTTTTGTATCTCATTAGACTTATTTGCGGGTACAAATTGATACAAGTGACCCTGAAGAAGCCATAGTCTGGCGAAACATGTCGGTCAATTCTATCCTCCAGCTTCAAATGTACCCATGATCTATACAATTGTATAGACCTTTTTAATCCACTCATTAATGTGTATATTTCTTCACATGTTAGATCCCTCGGTCACTTCTGGGGCCCTCTTTCCCACCACACAGTGGACCCCACTGCGACTGATGGACTAATTTCATTTTTTTGTATCTTTTTCTTTATTATATGTTCGTATTAAGAAATTTTCTAATAAATTGTTAAAAAACTTTTTACAAAAAAGACACGAGTATTCTATTTCATAATTTAGTACCGTCATAATCCCCTGCTCCTATCCCCGTTCACCCAATTACCTATAGGACTTGTAGTGTGTTCGTGGCAGGCAGGCACTGGCAGCAAACAGAGCTCCTATATTTTGTTCCCAGAAGCACCTATAGGACTTGTAGTGTGTTCGTGGCAGGCAGGCACTGGCAGCAAACAGAGCTCCTATATTTTGTTCCCAGAAGCACCTATAGGACTTGAAGTGTGTTAGTCCCATCACACAGAGCTATATTTTCTTCCCAGAAGCACCTATAGGACTTGTAGTGTGTTAGTCCCATCACACAGAGATCCTATATTTTGTTCCCAGAAGCACCTATAGGACTTGAAGTGTGTTAGTCCCATCACACAGACCTATATTTTCTTCCCAGAAGCACCCATAGGACTTGTAGTGTGTTAGTCCCATCACACAGAGATCCTATATTTTGTTCCCAGAAGCACCTATAGGACTTGAAGTGTGTTAGTCCCATCACACAGACCTATATTTTCTTCCCAGAAGCACCTATAGGACTTGAAGTGTGTTAGTCCCATCACACAGAGATCCTATATTTTGTTCCCAGAAGCACCTATAGGACTTGTAGTGTGTTAGTCCCATCACACAGACCTATATTTTCTTCCCAGAAGCACCTATAGGACTTGAAGTGTGTTAGTCCCATCACACAGAGATCCTATATTTTGTTCCCAGAAGCACCTATGGGACTTGAAGTGTGTTAGTCCCATCACACAGACCTATATTTTCTTCCCAGAAGCACCTATAGAACTTGAAGTGTGTTAGTCCCATCACACAGAGATCCTATATTTTGTTCCCAGAAGCACCTATAGGACTTGAAGTGTGTTAGTCCCATCACACAGACCTATATTTTCTTCCCAGAAGCACCCATAGGACTTGTAGTGTGTTAGTCCCATCACACAGAGATCCTATATTTTGTTCCCAGAAGCACCTATAGGACTTGAAGTGTGTTAGTCCCATCACACAGAGCTATATTTTCTTCCCAGAAGCACCCATAGGACTTGTAGTGTGTTAGTCCCATCACACAGAGATCCTATATTTTGTTCCCAGAAGCACCTATAGGACTTGAAGTGTGTTAGTCCCATCACACAGACCTATATTTTCTTCCCAGAAGCACCTATAGGACTTGAAGTGTGTTAGTCCCATCACACAGAGATCCTATATTTTGTTCCCAGAAGCACCTATAGGACTTGAAGTGTGTTAGTCCCATCACACAGACCTATATTTTCTTCCCAGAAGCACCTATAGGACTTGAAGTGTGTTAGTCCCATCACACAGAGATCCTATATTTTGTTCCCAGAAGCACCTATAGGACTTGAAGTGTGTTAGTCCCATCACACAGACCTATATTTTCTTCCCAGAAGCACCCATAGGACTTGTAGTGTGTTAGTCCCATCACACAGAGATCCTATATTTTGTTCCCAGAAGCACCTATAGGACTTGAAGTGTTTTAGTCCCATCACACAGAGCTATATTTTCTTCCCAGAAGCACCCATAGGACTTGTAGTGTGTTAGTCCCATCACACAGAGATCCTATATTTTGTTCCCAGAAGCACCTATAGGACTTGAAGTGTGTTAGTCCCATCACACAGACCTATATTTTCTTCCCAGAAGCACCCATAGGACTTGTAGTGTGTTAGTCCCATCACACAGAGATCCTATATTTTGTTCCCAGAAGCACCTATAGGACTTGAAGTGTGTTAGTCCCATCACACAGACCTATATTTTCTTCCCAGAAGCACCTATAGGACTTGAAGTGTGTTAGTCCCATCACACAGAGATCCTATATTTTGTTCCCAGAAGCACCTATAGGACTTGAAGTGTGTTAGTCCCATCACACAGAGATTCTATATTTTGTTCCCAGAAGCACCTATAGGACTTTAAGTGTGTTAGTCCCATCACACAGAGATCCTATATTTTGTTCCCAGAAGCACCTATAGGACTTGAAGTGTGTTAGTCCCATCACACAGAGATTCTATATTTTCTTCCCAGAAGCACCTATAGGACTTTAAGTGTGTTAGTCCCATCACACAGAGATCCTATATTTTGTTCCCAGAAGCACCTATATGACTTGAAGTGTGTTAGTCCCATCACACAGAGCTATATTTTCTTCCCAGAAGCACCTATAGGACTTGAAGTGTGTTAGTCCCATCACACAGAGATCCTATATTTTGTTCCCAGAAGCACCTATAGGACTTGAAGTGTGTTAGTCCCATCACACAGAGATCCTCTATTTTCTTTGCAGAAGCACCCATGGGACTTCTAGTGTGTTAGTGGCATCACACAGAGCTCCTATATTTTCTTCTCAGCAGCACCCACAGGACTTCTAGTGTGTTAGTGGCATCACACAGAGCTCCTATATTTTCTTTGCAGAAGCACCCATAGGACTTCTAGTGTGTTAGTGGCATCACACAGAGCTCCTATATATTCTTCTCAGCAGCACCCACAGGACTACCGACTACAATGGCTGGAAGACCGCCAAGGGGAGGCAGAGCGTGCAGAGCCAAGAACACAGGGCAGGCAGGCTCTGTTTCTAGTGGACGTGGCCGTGGCCGTGGACGTGGTCGTGCATCGTCATCAGCACGTGGCCATGGGACACGCGCGTCTTTGTTTTCGGCAGCTGGACATGTGGAGCCGCATCATGCTGAAGGCTTGGTAGAATGGATGACCAAGCCCTCCTCATCCTCCTCATCCTCTCTCACCCAGGCTCAGGGTACTGGCAGAGCAGCTGCCAACGCGTACTCAATGGCATCATCAGCCACCCCTTCCCTAGACCCACCATGTCCTCCTGAGGAGTCCCCCGAACTCTTTGAGCACAGTGTTGGGTACATGCTCCAGGAGGATGCCCAACGATTTGAAGGCTCGGATGATGATACCCAGCTTGAGGAATCTGGCAGTACTGTTCCACCAGCTGCAGCTTACTGCCAGGTTTGCTCTAGTGGTGAAGAGGGAGGGGATGATGAGGTCACTGACTCCACGTGGGTGCCTGAAGGGAGAGAGGATGAGGAGGAGGACGAGGAGGAGGAGGATGCGGCGTCACATGTCCAACGAGGCAGGATGCCCCCTGGAGGCCAGGTAGAGGCCAGCACAGCAACTGTACAACACCGCAGAGCTCCGCCTGTGCAGGGCGCTGCCTCTGCACGTTATCAGAAAAGTTCTTTGGTGTGGGCCTTTTTTGAGACGAGTGCATCAGATCGCACCACTGCTATTTGCAATATTTGTCTCAAGCGTATCTCGCGTGGCCAAAACATCAGCCGCTTGGGCACCACAAGCATGACCAGACATATGTCGACCTGCCATGCAGCTCGTTGGCAGGCACACATAAAAGACCCACACCAAAGAACTAAGCGGACCTCTCCTTGCTCCTCATCAGCTGGGATCTCCATCCCCAGTACACCTTCAGTCCTCTCTGAAAGCTGCTGTGAGAGGACTGAAGGTGTAGAATTAGGTGTGTCACAACCAAGTACTTGCAGTACACCGACGTCCGATTCTACCAGGCAAATTTCCCTGCCCCAGCTGCTGGACCGTCGAAAGAAGTACACTCCCAGCCATCCACATGCCCAGCGGTTGAATGCTAGCTTGGCTAATTGCTAGCACTTCAACTGCTGCCTTTTCAGTTGGTAGACTCGGCCCCCTTCCGTGAGTTTGTTCAATGTGCGGTTCCTCAGTGGCAGGTTCCCAAACGCCACTTTTTCTCACGGAAGGCGATTCCGTCTCTCTACCGGCATGTGGAAGGCAATGTCCATGCCTCGCTGGACAGGGCGGTCAGCGGTAAGGTGCATATTACCGCTGACTCATGGTCCAGCAGGCATGGACAGGGACGTTACCTTTCTTTCACGGCCCATTGGGTCACTCTATTGGCAGCTGGGAGGGATGCAGGACAAGGTGCAGTAGTGTTGGAGGTTGTTCCGCCACCACGCCTCCAAAACGCTACTACTGCTACTGGTTGTGACACACCTCTCTCCTCCACCCCCTCCTCTTCTTCTTCCTCCAGTGCTCTGTCCTCGGAACCAGCGGTGCTCCGTAGGCGTACAAGGGGCTACGCAAGTACGCAGGCAAAAAGATGCCATGCCGTGCTTGCGCTGGTGTGTTTGGGGGACAGGAGCCACACTGGGCCAGAGGTTCTGGCAGCTCTGCAGGGGCAGGCCGAGAGGTGGTTGACGCCACGTCAGCTTAAGCCAGGAATGGTCGTTTCTGACAATGGCACCAACCTCCTCTCCGCCCTGCGACAGGGCCAGCTCACCCATGTGCCCTGTATGGCTCACGTCCTCAACCTGGTGGTGCAGCGGTTCTTGGGCAGGTTCCCAGGCACACAGGATGTCCTGAGGCAGGCCAGGAAAGTCTGTGTGCATTTCCGCCGATCTTATAATGCCAGTGCTCGGCTGACTGAGCTGCAAAAGGAGCTGAACCTGCCCAAGAACCGCCTAATATGTGACATGCCCACCAGGTGGAACTCAACGTTGGCCATGCTGCAGCGACTGCACACGCAGCAGAGGGCCATCAATGAGTACCTTTGCGACTACGGCACCAGGACAGGGTCAGGGGAGCTTGGTTTTTTTTCCCCATGTCAGTGGAGCATGATCAGGGATGCATGCACTGTCCTCTCACCATTTGAGGAGGCCACGAGGATGGTGAGCAGTGACAGTGCATGCATCAGTGACACTGTACCTCTTGTCCACCTGTTGGAGCATACGCTGCGTGGGATAATGGACAGGGCACTTGAGGCAGAACAGAGGCAGGAAGAGGAGGACTTCCTTGCCTCTCAAGGCCCCCTTTATCCGGACAGTGTTCCTTCTGTCCCACCCATCACACAGGAAGAGGATGAGGATGAGGAGGAGGAGGATTGTGTGAGCATGGAGGTGGAGCCTGGCACTCAGCATCAGCAGCAGCAGTCTTTTAGGGATGATGTACAGTCCCAACAAACCAGTGGACTTGTACGTGGCTGGGAGGAGGTGGCTGGCGATCATGTCATCCTCAGTGACCCAGAAGACTCCGGACCGAATGCCTCAGCTAACCTACGCTGCATGGCCTCCCTGATCCTGCAAAGCCTGCGGAAGGATCCTCGTGTTCTTCGGATCAAGGAGAGGGACCATTACTGGCTGGCCACTCTCCTTGATCCACAGTACAAGGGTAAGGTTGCGGACCTTATCTTGCCGTCGCAGAGGGAGCAGAGGATGAGACATCTCAGGGAGGCCTTGCAGAAAGGTCTGTGCAACGCGTTCCCAGAAACTGGGAGGTTACAAACTCCTGGTCCTGGGCGACGAGTTGCTGAGGCTTCGGTCAGTAGCAGAAGGAGCGGTGGGGAAGGTGGACGTCTGACCGATGCGTTCAGACAATGTTTTAGTCCGCAGCCCCAAGGTATGATCGGTTCCAGCAACCATCGCCAGCGTCTGATATACATGGTGCAGGAATACCTTGGGGCAAGGTCAGACTTGGACACCTTTCCCACCGAAAATCCTCTGGCTTACTGGGTCCTGAGGATGGATCACTGGCCAGAGCTTGCACAGTATGCAATTGAGCTACTGGCCTGTCCTGCCTCCAGCGTTCTTTCCGAACGCACATTCAGTGCTGCTGGAGGATTTGTCACCGATCATAGGGTGCGCCTGTCCACCGCCTCGGTTGATCGACTGACCTTCATCAAAATGAATCAGTCTTGGATCACCACCAGCTACCAGGCACCTGAAGCGGATATAACGGAATAATTTATAATGTCACATCACTTCAAGACTGCCTATGCTGATGCTGAGTGACTGTCCTCTTATGTTCACTAACTATCCTCTTCCTCCTCCTCAATGATCCATGCCACCACACCAGTGCCTAAGGCACAATTTTTCAGCCCCTGTTTAACAGGGGCGTGTACTTACAATTTTTAAAAAAAATGCTTCGCAACACGTGTGACTGCTGTGCTCCAAGTACAGTATCTGTGAGGGGTTGCAGTGTTGTGGCACCAGCACCAGTGCCTAAGGCACAATTTTTCAGCCCCTGTTTAACAGGGGCGTGTACTTACAATTTTTTAAAAAAATGCTTCGCAACACGTGTGACTGCTGTGCTCCAAGTACAGTATCTGTGAGGGGTTGCAGTGTTGTGGCACCAGCACCAGTGCCTAAGGCACAATTTTTCAGCCCCTGTTTAACAGGGGCGGGTACTTACAATTTTTTAAAAAAATGCTTCGCAACACGTGTGACTGCTGTGCTCCAAGTACAGTATCTGTGAGGGGTTGCAGTGTTGTGGCACCAGCACCAGTGCCTAAGGCACAATTTTTCAGCCCCTGTTTAACAGGGGCGTGTACTTACAATTTTAAAAAAAAATGCTTCGCAACACGTGTGACTGCTGTGCTCCAAGTACAGTATCTGTGAGGGGTTGCAGTGTTGTGGCACCAGCACCAGTGCCTAAGGCACAATTTTTCAGCCCCTGTTCAACAGGGGCGGGTACTTACAATTTTTAAAAAAAATGCTTCGCAACACGTGTGACTGCTGTGCTCCAAGTACAGTATCTGTGAGGGGTTGCAGTGTTGTGGCACCAGCACCAGTGCCTAAGGCACAATTTTTCAGCCCCTGTTTAACAGGGGCGGGTAATTACAAATCTTGATCTAATAGTTCACAGCAGGGCCCATTCCTGCGCCCAGCAAGAGTAACTATGAGGGCCTACAGTCTTGTGGCAACACCGTCCACCACCACCGCCAAAGGCCCAATTTTTCTGCCCTGTTCAACAGGTGCATGCAATTACAAATCTTGATCTAATAACTCACAGCAGGGCCCATTCCTGTGCCCACCAAGAGTAATTGTGAGAGCTTACAGTCTTGTGGCAACACCGTCCACCACCACCACCACCACCGCCAATTTTTCTGCCCGGTTCAACAGGTGCATGCAAGTACAAATCTTGATCTATTAACTCACAGCAGGGCCCATTCCTGTGCCCACCAGTCTTGTGGCTACACCAACATCTAATAGGGCAAATTTCTGCAGAGTATATACGCCAGGCCCCTACTTTCAAACATCCAACTTACAAACGACTCCTACTTGCAAATGGAAAGAGAAAACAGGAAGTGAGAGGAAATCTACCCCTAGGAAGGGAAATTCTATCCTGTTAGATTTAATTTGGGAAAAAGGTATCTCCTCTCTACTGATACTTTATCACCAATCCTTGTTTCAATTAAAACCCCACTTTTCCAAAAACATTTGTCATTGGGACGGAAAGTGAGGTGACATGTTCTGAACACATGTGCAAAGACAGCAAATGTTACAGGGGTGATAACCCCTCCCTATGTTCTCCAAAAAGCTTAAAAATAGATTTTTTTGGGATGGAGCTACACTTCATAATGTACCTGTTCAGATTCTACTTAAGAACAAACCTACAGTCCGTGTCTTGTTTGCACCACCTATATACTGCTGTTAAGAGTATATAGGGTTGTAGGTATAGGGTTTTATTTTGGGTGCGGGGTCCCCCTTAATATCCATACAAGACCCAAAGGGGGGGGGGGGGTGATGGGGTAGCCATGCCATTTTTCTCAAGGATTTTCAGCCATATGGCGGCCAGGACAAGACATGCCGCAAGTGGTTTTAAATGGCTACTTTTTTTCCTTTACAAATGTCATTTTGTGCAAGGACAGTTCTAAACACGGGAAACACATGCCACTTCACAGGCATACTTTAGACACCCCCCAGGTACCATATTTAAAGGAAAATTTCACTTTTTTTTTTTCACTTTATGCATCATTAAAATGACTGCTCCCGAAAAAACGTTAGTTTTTAAAAGTTCTTTTTGCATTGATATATGTCCCCTGGGGCAGGACCCGGGTCCCCAAACCTGTTTTATGACATTAACATGCATATTGGCCGTTGTAATTAGCACTTTTGATTTCGAACGTTCGCGTCCATTATAACGTATAGGGTTCGAAAATTCGCGCGAACTTTCGGTCGGTTCAAAGGTTCTGGTGCGAACCGAACCCGGGGGTGTTCGGCTCATCCCTAGTTCCAAACATCTTTGAGAACTAACCACATATCTTCTGTGGATGTCGGCTGTCTCAAATCCTTCGGTCTCTTTAGGTAATCCCAGACAGACTCCATGATGAGATCAGGGTTCTGTGGGGGCCAAACCATCACTTCCAGGACTCCTTGTTCTTTACACTGAAGATAGTTCTTAATGACATTGGCTGTATGTTTGGGGTCATTGTCTTGCTGCAGAATACATTTGGGGCCAATCACATGCCTCCATGATGGTATGTCATGATGGATAAGTATCTGCTTGTATTTCTCAGCATTAGGGACACCAATGATCTTGACCAAATCTACAACTCCATTTGCAAAAAAGCAGCCTCAAACATGCAAGGAACCTCCACCATGCTTCACGGTTACCTGCCAACATTCATTATGGTACCGCTTTCCAGCCCTTCACCCACAAACTGCCTCCTGCTACAGCCATATATTTCACATTTTGGCTCATCAGTAGGGTTGACACCTCATCCCTTTAAAACCAAACACATATTAAATATACAGGTTCTGTGGCTGATTAACGTGGTAATTAAACTCACTTGGTGCCGTATCTGCATTAAATTAGCCTCAGAACATGTGTAATTCATATGTGTTTAGGTTTAAAGGAATGAGGTGGCAACCCTACTCATCAGTCCAGAGCACCTGCTTCCATTTTTTTGCACCCCAGTTCCTATATTTTCATGCATATTTGAGTAGCTTAGCCTTGTTTCCACATCAAAGGTTTGACTTTTTGGCTGCAATCCTTCACTGAAGACCACTTCTGGCTAGACTTCTCCGGACAGTAGGTGAGTGTACCTGGGTCCCACTCAGGCCTGGATTTACTCCCTTTGCCGCCCCAAGGCCGGGTCCTTCAATGCCGCCCCAACCCCCCCCCCCCCCCATACACACACACACACACCACCATTCTCGTCCTTTTTTCGATGACTGATACAATAGATCAATTAAAAAACATATCTCCACACACGAGAACACTGAAAAAAACTGGCTTTAATTGTACAGACTGAAAATACTCTGTAATGCAGAAAATGCCTTTTAAAGATTATAGCAGTAAGAGGGCTTTCACACCAAGCCGCTCATAGCATCGGCGGTAAAACGCCGCTATTTTTAGCGGCATTTTACCGTCGGATTTGCAGCGCATTTCGGCCACTAGCGGGGTGCTTTTACCCCCGCTAGCAGCCAAGAAAGGGTTAAACCCACCAGCAATACGCCGCAATAGCAGCGTTTTGCTGGCGATATTGCAGCGCTGCCCCATTGATTTCAATGGGGAGCAGCGGTGAGGGAGCAGTAAACACACCGCTCCTTCACCACTCGACAGAAGCTGCTGGCAGGACTTTTCCTGACGTCCTGCCATCTCACCGCTCCAGTGTGAAAGCAGTTTGATGGCGGATTGCAGGCGCTATTTCTAACGCTATAGCGCCTGCAAAACGCCCTTGGTGTGAAAGGGGTCTAAGAAACACCCTACAATTTTTTTTGTTCTAACTTTTCTTTTGGCAAACTCATTGATAATATCTTCGTGACCCAAAGGTGATCGTAAATAGTTCTTTATCCAAATACAAATACATTTCATTCATTTTTATGCACAGCTCAGTTGCAGTGCATAGAAACAGTATGAATTTTGTACCACACTGCTCAGCATGCAGTTGCGCTGTTGCAGTGTGAACAGGACACATAGAGAACAATTGTTTTATATTGCCCTTGCAGAGACCTGTGTTTTGCTAGTGCAGAAATCACAGACCCCTTTTTACATCAGTGTCTTCAGTCCCCCCCTTCACATCACATCACAGACCCCCTTTTACATCAGTGTCCTCAGTCCCTCCTTTACATCATATACCCCCTTTTACATCACGACCCCCTTTAACATCAGTGTCCTTAGCCCCCCCTTACGTCACCCTCCCGCCTCATCACAAACCCCCATCACAGACTGACCCATCACAGACCCTCCCATCACAGACTGACCCCCCAAATCACAGACCCCTCATTACAGACTGACCCTCCATCACAGACCCACATTACAGACTGACCTGACCCACAGCAGACCCCCCATCATAGACTGACCCCCATCACTGACCCCCCCATCACAGACTGACCCCCAATCACAAACTCCCCATCACAGACCCCCATCACAGACTGACCCCCCAAATCACAGACTGACCCCCATCACAGTCCTCTCTCTATATCAAACTCCTTTACAGCACAGCACTTCCCCCTCCCCAAAGAACCCTACCTTATTCACACAAGACATGGAGCCTGGCCGCTCTGGACAACGGGCGGGACTTTTCACGTTAAAAGTGAGTGATTTATTGCTGGGACCGCCCCGCTGCCTAGCAACCAATCACCCACTTCTTAACTTAAAATGTCCCGCCCGTTGTCTAGAGCGGCCGCGCTTCATCCTCAACATTGATCGCTTCTCTGTGCTTTTTCAAAAGAGCTTTAACAGAACATCTTGAAACCCCAGTCTGCTTTGAAATCTTTGCAGAGGAGAGACCGTGCTGATGCAGTATATCTTCTATGTGTCTTGTTGCTGTGCTCAATCTTTCCATGGTGTATGACCTGTGACATGAAACGGTTTTCCACAACCTCACATTAGTAGCAGAGTTTGGCTGTTCCTCATCCAATTTTAAGCCTCCTACACGGCTGTTTCTGTTTCAGTTAACCACTGTGTTTTTAACCTACATTTAAAATTAATGATCATTAGCACCTTCTTGGGAAAATTGGTTAATCACACGCCTGACTCTAATCCTACAAGTGTGAGAATTGATGCCGATTTGCAGCCAAAGAGTAGTCACACCAAATATTGATTTAAAGCGGAGTTCCACCGAAAATATATGTATAATTTTTTTTTAAAGTCAGCAGCTACAAATACTGCAGCTGCTGACTTTTAAAATATGAACACTTACCTGTCCAGGGTGCCCACGATGCCCACGATGCCCCCCCCCCCCGATCTGTCCCTCAGCTCTTGGGTGGAGGCGCCACCATCTTAGGTAAGGGAATCTGGAAGTGAAGTCTTGATGGAGGAGAGGCCGGACATGGCGTAGATCACTGCGGAGCCTGCGGCGATCTATGCCCGGAAGTGGGAGCAAATACCTGGATTATACAGGTATCTGCTCCCCCCTCCCCCCTGAAAGGTGCCAAATGTGACACCGGAGGGGGGGAGGAATCCGATCAGCGGAAGTTCCATTTTTGGGTGGAACTCTGCTTTAAATTTTTCTTCTGTTCGCTTACTGTAAATTGATAAAAATAAATAGTTTATGTAGATGTTAATACATGTTTGATAACGTCGCTTCCACTTCTGAAGGCTTTGTTTATGATATATATTGCAACCGTACCATGTCTTTCCTCTGCTTGTCTGTATAATCCACAGTTTGTATACCAAATATCTCTGTTATGTTTGAAAAACCCAATAAATATTTTTCAAAAAAAAAAAATAAATAGTTAAAACATATAATTTTCAAAAGCATTCTTACTTTACAGCATTTCTTCACAACTGCCTAAGACTTTTGCACAGTACTGTACATACAAAATAAACCACCATTGTGTATCAAACAAATGATATAACAAAACAAAGCCCAAAACCTGCGAACACTATTACCAATATCATCACATAAAAAAAAAAAAAGTGCAAAAACTTATCACATTATCCACAATGTTTTGTGTGTAATATCTGTACACAAAACAGTCTCTTATACAGTGATCTTGAGCGTTATCCCAAAGCTTCAGTGCTCCACCACAAACTGCAAATTCGCTTGTGCCCCACCTTAGTGTGTTCAGCCTCTGACCTTAAAATTTTGACCTATAGGATACATACACTCAAGGCCACTTTATTAGGTACACCTGGCTAGTACCGGGTTGGACCCCCTTTTGCCTTCAGAACTGCCTTCATTCTTCATTGCCATAGATTCAACAAGGTGTTGGAAACATTCATAAGAGATTTTGGTCCATATTGACATGACAGCATCATGCTGTTGCTGCTGCAGATTTGTCGGCTGCACATCCACGATCCCAATCTTCCACCACATCCCAAATGTGCTCTATTGGATTGATATCTGGTGACTGTGGAGGCCATTGGAGTACAGGGACCTCATTGTCATGTTCAAGAAACCAGTGGTGAGATGATTTGAGCTTTGTGACATGGTGCATTATCCTGCTGGAAGGAGCCATCAGAAGATGTGTACACTGTAGTCTAAAAGGGATGCGCATGGTCAGCAACAATACTCAGGTAGGCCATGGTGTTTAAATGATGCTCAATTGGTACTAAGGGGCCCAAAGTGTGCCAAGAAAATATCCCCCTTACCATTACACCACCACCAGCCTGAACCGTTGATACAAGGCAGGATGGATCCATGCTTTCGTGTTGTTTACACCAAATTCTGACCCGACCATATGAATTTCGCAGCTGAAATCGACACTTAACAGACCAGACATCTTTTTCCAATTTTCTATTGTTAAATTTTGGTGGGCCTGTGTGAATTGTAGCCTCAGTTTCCCGTTCTTATCTGACAGGAGTGGCACCCGGTGTGGTCTTCTGCTGCAGCCCATCTGCTTCAAGGTTTGAGGTGTTGTGCGTTCAGAGATGGTATTCTGAATACCCTGGCTGTAACGAGTGGTTATTTGAGTTACTGTTGCCTTTCCATCTCAAACCAGTCTGCCCATTCTCCTCTGACCTCAACAAGGCAATTTCCTCCACAAGATAAGAAATGGACTGCGCTAGCTGCAAAAAAACATTCAAATAATCATATAGCTTTTGCTCTGACACTCTGTGCACATATATGCTAATACCACCAGTGCTCAACTCCAAAAGCAAAAAATATTATAAAAATAGTGTATTTGTGTGTTATTAGGTTGCCACTAGGAACACAAGCCAACAGTAAATCCAATGCTAGAAAAAAATATGTGGAAAAAAGAGATCAAATAAATTCTCGCCTTTGGTTCATTTAAGCGGATAACCACTCCTTGGCGATGATCAGTTGTCAATGGTTCAAAGCCCCTGGATATTTAAACTCATAAAGAAACATATGGGACCATCGTGGTGTAGTATTTCTCAACTAGTTTATTAAAAGGTAATTAAAACAAATTGCACTCACATATACCAGCCATGTATCAACATGTGTTCCCCTCCACTGCATGAAGTCCAAGTCTCAACCCCCTGCTACCGGCATCCGTATTGCACAACAAAAAGTCCCAGCAGCCTCTACGCGTTTTGCAATACCCATTGCGTCATCAGGAAACTTGGACTTAATGCAGTTGAGGGGAACACATGTTGATCTAAGTGGAACCCACATACATGGCTGGATAAGCTTGGTGTCGGCTCATAGACACCGCAATATGTGAGTGCAATTTGTTTTAATTATCTTTTTAATAAACTAGTTGAGAAATACTACACCATGATGGTCCCATATGTTTCTTTATGAGTTTAAATATCCAGGGGCTTTGAACCATTGAAAACTGATCGTTGGCAATGAGTGGTTATCTGCTTAAATGAACCAAAGGTGAGCATTTATTTGATCTCTGGTGAGTGGCCATTTCGGAAGGTGGTGGTGGCACTGAAAGGTGAAAAATTGATGTGAAAGCAGGAAAAACATATAAAGAGCAATTAAAAGTTGTTGAATTGTTCAAGGACTTTATTTTGGTTTTGGATTCCGAACAAAAATATTGTTACAAATTATATATGTAGCGCCCACACTTTATTAAAGTGTGCGCTATAAATGTAAATTTAGTTTTTCCAGAGCTGTAACAGAGTTCTGGAGGTTTTTATTTGGCATTAGTTTGGCTGGGCTGTGCTGGAGTTCTGCCTGGTCATAGGTGCAGTGAGGTCTGGTTGGACGTGTTAGGTACCCATCTTTCTCAGAGCCAATCAGTGGGCGTGTCTGGCCCCGCTGTGTGGTCTGGGAAGGGGTATTTAAGATGCTGAAGTCACGTGTTCAGGGTTCGGCTTGCTTTTTGCTTCCTGGTTCCGGTCCGGACCGGTCCCGTGAGGGGTCCCAGACCCAGGAGTGCCTGCCGTCCCCGCAAGCATGGTCCTGATGACCAGCCCCAGAGGCCCTCATGGCCTGGGGTGGGGATCCGTCCATTCCCGAGCCTCGGAACTGGCTAGTTTGAGGCCCAGTAGCTGAAGGAGGATTCAGAGGTGTCTCGGTGTGCTCTCGGTATTGGAGGGACCCAGCAACTCGTACAAGCGACTAGGGGAGGACTCTTCGGAGGAGGGCCAAGAAGCTGGCTGCTCGGTAAGAGCCTGGGAGCTGAGTTGTATGGACACTAGAGAATCCACACTTCTCACGGTATCGCCAAGAAGGCTGATAGATCCAGATACTGTAGGAAAGGTTCCTACTTATCTTCAGTTACAATCTAGTCTGTGGCAGAGACTTTGCAAACTTTCCGGATCACATGTTGGCTGCTAAATCTATGGTTAGAGGTTTATCAGGCAGTTGCGAGTGGCTACTCTCTGGGCTAACTAATGCCGCGTACACACGAAGGGACTATCCCGCGGGATTGTCCGCTGGACTCGAGTCCGCCGGACAATCCCCTCGTGTGTGGGCCTTCGACTGACTTTTTTTCCCAAACTAGGACTAGGTTTTAAGTTTTGTTTTAAAATTATCCGCTGGACTGGGCAGTCCGGCGGACAATACGGCCGTCTGTAGTATGGTCCGGCGGACCAAAAAGGACGCATGCTCAGTAGCAAGTATGTCACGGAATCGCTTGGTCTGGTAAAACTAGCCTTCGTATTGAAGCTAGCACATTCGTCACGCTGCTGATTCTTTGATATTTTAAGCCAGCGGAATTTGTATTTTATCGTGCTCGAAGAATGAGGTTGCCTTGCTGCTTATATTCACGCAGAGTCCTCCCGAACGTTTTTCTTCATCATTAATTTGTGAAATTAGATATATATAGAGCGAGATATATCTAGATCTCGATCTAGATATCTCTTTCTCTCTTTCTATATATATATATATATATATATATATATATATATATATATATATATATTTTTTTTGGCATTTTTTTTTTTTTTTTTTTTTGGTTGTTTTCGTTTGAAAAAGTATTTTGGATTCCACATGATTAAATTGGGTAATCAGCAGAGCTTGCCCTTAATTCAGATGTTACCCTCACATTTACAGCGACTGCACTTGCAGTGCAATTGAAGTTGCACTTTCCACTTGTATTGTCAAATGAATGTGCGTTTTGTGAATAACCCCCATATTATTTAGACATGTACCTGCCTACTCCTAAACAAACTATGTTTTTCAATTACAAACACATATAGCATTATTTTGTTTAAATTAAATTTCCATTTATTCTGTTTAAAACAAGGGGAAAAAAAATAGGAAGGCAACACTGGAGCCACTTTGAGATTTTGGGAAGGCTTTTTTCCCCCACGGCAGACATCAAGTTGGTGAACAAAAAAATGAAGATTGGGCATATTCAATACAATAGGGAGCACAACATTGTCCAGGAATCACACAGACCAGGAACAGCAGCAGATGACATCTATGTCCCCAAGCTGTGGCACTACAACAGCCTGCGTCTTCTGTCAGACCAGACTGAAGCCAGGCAATCACTTCCGACTCTTCTTTGCAGCCTTCCCACCACGCTGCCCTCCAGTCTCTCCTCCATGCTTCCTTGGAGGCTGCACCTCTGGTGGCGGACTTGTGGTAGGAGGAGGAGGAGGAGTTGCTGTCGGGTCTGCATCTGTCAGGCGGGTGGATGCAGTCAGTTCACCCCTCAAACCCCTCTGAAGAGCAAAAAATAGGCCCTCACACAGCTGCCGTTGGCCCTTCTCCATTTCCAACAACCTGCTGGCCAAGTAGGTGGCATAGGCCTCTTCAGGATTGGGGGGTCTTCTGAGAACCTCACTCGCCTCCCGAATGAGGGCGAGTGATTCCTCCTCAACCCTGCTCGTCCTCCTGGGCCTTCTTGTGGCTATGCGCAGGGGAGGAGCTTGACTTATTACAGTCTGGCTCGTGCTGGGCCCAGCAACCTCCTGGCTCGGGCTGGTCATGGCCTCCTCCTCCATACCACTTGTCCTGGCATCCTCCTGGGTGAGCTCATCCTGTGTAAAAAGAAAAAGCTAATTCAAACACATGTTTTTGTTGGTTATGGCCTCCTCAATCAGACAATTGTACATTTCTTACGTGCAAATAATTTGACCATATATCAAAAAGGCTATCATTTTGACCCCAGCATTTTACAAGCAGTTTACCAATCTGTTTTAAGGCATTTTTGGCCACTACTGTATAGTTATATGTATACATATGTAGCACCAACACTTTTTAGAAGTGGGCGGTATTTTTTATTTTTTTTTGTAAAGAATTCTGAGTTCAGGGTGTTAATTGTTTGACATTTTTACGTTGACATCAGTTTGTCTGGCCTGTTCTGGAGTTATGGCTGGTCCTAGGTGAGGTGAGGCACCTGTGACAGGCTGACAACACAGTCTGGTTGTACACATTATTAGGTTACAATTGCTCGGACACAATCAGTGGGAGCGTCTGGCCCCACTGTGTATTTCGGGAAGCGGGATTTGAGATGCTGAGGTCATGTGTTCAGGCTTGAGCTTCACTTTTGATTCCTGGTTCTGGTCCGCAACAACCCCACAAGTGTTCCTGGGCCCAGGAGTGTCTGCTGGCCCTGGAAGACTGGTCACCCTGACCAGCCCCAGAGGCCCTCGTTGTCTGTGGTGGGGATCCATCCTTTGCCGAGCCTCAGAACTGGCTAGTTTGAGGCACAGTAATTGAAGGAGGATTCTGAAGTGTCCCGTGTCCCGCTATGGGGAGGGGGCTCTTCGGAGGAGGGCAGTGTGGCTGGCTGCTTGTTAGGAGCTTAGATGTATGTCCTACTGTTTTGCTGCAACGGCTGAAAGATAAAGGTAACTTCGGAACTGTTGCAAAAAAACACCCTTTCCTTACAACATAGTGTGTGGCGTACACTTTGCTGGTTCCAAGTCACTTGTTGTTTGCTACATCTGCGGACAAGGGTATATCCAACAGTGAAGTGTCCAGTTGTAAGGGGCTACTCTCTGGCCTTTCTTACTAACCTTTATTGGGCTGCCAGCAGACAGCAGTTCAGAAGTGCCTGAGCTTTTTCACCCATGCCCTCAATTTACAACCGAGACACTGTGTAATGTTTAAACGTTGTTAAATAATGATCCAAAATCTGACCAAATTAAAGGTGCTTTGAGTATGGGTCTCTGCAATTGATGGTTACTAACCTGGGGAACCCCTAGACAATGAATGACAAGCTACAAGAAGCGGGTAATCGGTAAGCCGTGAAAAGACATAGCGGCCTGTTATAGAGTGGGAGTGGAGGTGGTTCTGCATAATAGAATTTATGAGTAAAACATACATTTGTAAGCAATTCAAATCTTTACATTTACATCATTAATATTCACCCAATCACTATTTAGGCCAAAAAAATATACCTGGCTCCAGCTGGGCGCATCAACTAGCTCCAAGGTGTAAGGGTCTTCTACTTCCGTGGAAGCCTCAGCTGGGGTGGAGGGAAGGGTGGAGGGAAGGGTGGAGGGAAGAGTGGACAGTGATTGCCTGGGTTCCATCTGGTCATCTAGAAAACGCAGTTGGTTGTAGTACCACAGCTTGGGTACATAAACCTTCTCTGCTGCTGCTCCTGATTTTAGCGACTCCGCAATCTTGTTGCGCTCCCGCTTGTACATATGCCTCAAACTTGAAATTCTGGCTTCAATAAACTTGCTGTCTGCCTTGGGGATGCGAATCTTCACAAAATCCAAAAGTGGCACCAGTGTTGCCTTCCGTACATCTCTATTACCATATAAGGTTTTTTTTTAACTCCCACAGGTTTTGGTTTTTCCTGTAGAGCACTATAAATTGGCTCATGAAAGCCTCCTCCTTAAATGAATTTAAGTTGAATGTTGCCATGTTTCTGTTTTTGTTAGTAACGTCAATACACAAGACAAAAAACACAAATGTCACTAAAAACTCACATTCAGTTTTTCTTCAAAAAATTGACACAACACACCCACACACCCACACACCCACACCCACACACCCACACACGAGTAAAAAATGCAGGCCCAAAACACAATAAACCATAGTGATGTATCCTAGAAACCCTTACCTTCGTCCAGAGCGCTCGTTACTTCCGTTCGAAAAATACGTGGCCGTCAAAATAGCCTTATATACACTGCACACGCTACACTGCGCACGCGTCGAACTCCGCCTGCGTCCTCCTCGTCGCCCGCCCATGACGTTCCTTGTGACGAGAATTCCCTGCCCCGCTTCCCCTCGTTGCACTGTGGGTGAATAATTAGATGAAGATGGCGGACACATTCTCAGCAAGTAGCGCGGAGGTAAGCCCAGAACCCCAGACATCTGCATCCAGCAGCAGATATAAGGCCACCAATATGGCCCTTGAAGAGATGGTGGAGATGGTGGACATCCTCCAAAGGGAAGATTACGACGGGGAAAATGGCCCCTACCCTCGACCCAACTTACGGAAGGACCAGATTCTCACTACAGTTGTCAGAACCCTGGAGCATAAGTTCGGTGTACGAAGGGGCAAGGATCAACTGCGCAAGCGATGGTCCGACATTAAATCCAGGGAGCACGATCAGTACAGGAGAATTAAAAAAGCGATCAAAAAAAGTAAGTAATTGACGTGCGCTACTATGCTTCTATTTGATATCTCGAATATTGCCCAGTTTTAATTAGAACTCGTACGTGAATCTTGCGAAGATTTTATTAGAACTCGTACGTGAATCTTGCAAAGATTTTATTAGAACTCGTACGTGAATCTTGCAAAGTTGTTGTAGATCTCGTACGTGAATCTTGCGAAGATTTTATTACAACTCGTACGTGAATCTTGCGAAGATTTTATTACAACTCGTACGTGAATCTTGCGAAGTTGTTGTAGATCTCGTACGTGAATCTTGCGAAGATTTTATTACAACTCGTACATGAATCTTGCGAAGATTTTTTACAACTCGTACGTGAATCTTGCGAAGTTGTTGTAGATCTCGTAGGTGAATCTTGCGAAGATTTTATTACAACTCGTACGTGAATCTTGCGAAGTTGTTGTAGATCTCGTACGTGAATCTTGCGAAGATTTTATTACAACTCGTACATGAATCTTGCAAAGTTGTTGTAGATCTCGTACGTGAATCTTGCGAAGATTTTATTACAATTCGTACGTGAATCTTGCGAAGTTGTTGTAGATCTCGTACGTGAATCTTGCAAAGATTTTATTACAACTCGTACGTGAATCTTGCGAAGATTTTATTAGAACTCGTACGTGAATCTTGCGAAGATTTTATTAGAACTCGTACGTGAATCTTGCGAAGATTTTATTAGAACTCGTACGTGAATCTTGCGAAGATTTTATTAGAACTCGTACGTGAATCTTGCGAAGATTTTAGGCAATTTCGTTTGTCATTATAAAGTTTGTGGAGTTTAACTGGCAGTGGGTTATTTTAGTTGTAATGTTTTTTATTATTGTCAGGATATATTGTATTACTACTGTAGTAATGGTTTTGGGGGTAACTCACACAGGGACTGCAGAGGATGGTTTGGGGGGGGCTCCATCTGTTAAAGAGGGTGTCCGGCTAAAAATTACAAAGAAAAGGTCAGCATCTACAAATACTGTAGCTGATGACTTTTCGAATAATGACACTCACCTGTCACAGGGTCCAGCGACCTCAGCACCCGAGGCCAAACCGTCCCTTGGATGCTGCAGCCACCATCTTTGATATTGGAATCAGGAAATTAATCTTTGCGGCTTCACTTGCCGGTTCCCTATTGGGCATGCGCCAGTTGCGCAATACAATAGGACTGGTCCGCGCTAGCTCTGGGACCCGTGTGTGTCCCAGCAGACAGCACAGTGGGACGGGAAGTGGCGTAGACTTCTGTGGGAGTCTATGGCCGGATGTGTGTGCAAATACCTGCCTTAGACAGGTATCTGCAACCCCTCCCCCCTGAAAGGTTCCAAATATGACACCGGAGGGGTGGAGGGATCCAATGAGCGGAAGTTCAACTTTAGGGTTGAAGCCGCTTTAAGTATTGGAGTTTGATTAGATAGGGATTTCAATTATGTATTCAAGTAGGATCTTGTAACAAACTGCTAATAATTGGACACCACTTTGAACCAATGTTTAATATTCCTATTTAGGGACTCAAATATCACTGTGCTTAAAAGTGTACCTTTGTGTTCCATTTCCATAGGGGGAAAAAGACTCAGACCTCACTCAGGACATCCCAGGACCTCCCGGCCTCACCAGCCTAATTGGGCAATTAGCCCAAGCCCACGTGGGGATGTGGAGGAAGAAGAGGTGCTTGAAGTCGAGCACATCTGCACCCCACCAAGTGAGTGTCTGAGAACACAGATTGAGCTACTAAATTCATGTCTGCATGTTTTTGACCTTTTTTTTGTTTGGTTTTATCTACCCAACTTTAAGGTGATGATCTGGTTGTGGAAGGCCAAGCTGCGGAGCCATTTTCATCAGACAGTGCCCACAGGCTTATTGGGCAGATCATGGCCTGGAATCTGCAGCTGGAAAGGATGCAAAAGCAGTTGCAAATCATTCAGAACGAGATGGCCACCATGCAGCAGGGAATGAAGGACATGATTGATGTTTTGGGAAGAATCTAATACCCCTTTTCCAGTTCAAAGCATCAATCATGTCCTTCATTCCCCTTTTGATACGCTAATTTTTCCCAATTTTAGAGGTCAAATTTTGAAAATGCACATGGTGTGTCAACATGTGCTATGTGCCATCAGGGGATCTCAATGTACGCATTTTGTGTTTGCAACCCCTTTATCATAATGCTAGTAGGTGAGAGGAAGGGGTTTCACACACAAAACACGTCCATTGATTCCCCATGATGGAAGATAGCACATGTTGACATTACCCATTTTGAAGTTCAATTGGTGTGCATCTTCAAAATTTGGCTTCTACTGTACATGGGTGACATCAACAAGTTGAACTTTGTAAGTTCCGTAAATATTTAGTTTTTTTTAAAAAAGGTTTAAACTGTTTTAAACCATGTTTTAATAATTTTTCGCAAAAAAAAATTAAAAAAATGGGATTCACCAAAAAAAAAAAATGTAAAAAAAAAAAAATGGGATTCACCAAAAAAAATGTTAAAAAAAAAATGGGATTCACCCAAAAAAAAAAAAGGAAAAAAAAACCCAAAATGTTTGGATGTGCACTATAATAAACCAAAAATGTTTGCACTAATGAAACAACGTGTGTGGCTTCTTCTTTTTCAATACTACCAGTTTGATCCAAAAATGTGGGGGTACATTGACAAAGGGGCTTATTTAATAAAGTCCCACAAAGTATTTCACTATAAGAAGTGCAATAGGAGAACATAGAAAACAGACAAAAAGAAAAGCAAACAATACGAAAAACACATTTTTATGGTAAAAATAAATGTATTTATTTTGTAAAAATAAAGTAATTTTTAAGGGTCTGCTGCCATTGCAATGGCCCCCCTACCATTAAAATAGGTGACATATCTGTCCCGCACTTGCTGTGCTGATTGGGGGGCCAAGCCAAGACGGCCATGATCCAGCCCTGTCATCTCGGGGTCAACTCCGGCCTCAGGCCCGATAGGTAGCATGTAGCTGGCCGAATGCTTGCGTAGATAATTATGCAGTACGCAGCAGCTCAGAATAATCGTGTTCAGTTTGTATTCTGCCAGATGTAGAGAAGTTAAAAACAAACGGAAACGGTTGGCCATAATGCCGAAGGCATTTTCAACCACCCTTCTTGCTCTGACCAACCGAAAATTAAAAACCCTCCTTTCAGGGGTGAGGGATCTTTGGGGAAATGGCCTCATCAGGTGTTCACCCAGACCAAACGCCTCGTCTGCAATAAACACAAAGGGGAGTCCCTCCACATTCTCCGCATCTGGTGGCAGCTCCAGGCCACCAGTCTGGAGACGACGGCAGAACTACGTCTGGTTAAAGACTCCTCCATCAGACATCCGGCCGTGTTTCCCCACATGAACATAAAGGAAGTCATATTGTGCCGACACCACCGCCATCAACACAATACTATTGAACCCCTTATAGTTCCAATAGTAAGACCCCGAATGGGGTGGGGGCACAATTCTGACATGTTTGCCGTCAATCGCCCCTCCGCAGTTGGGAAAGTCCCAACGGGCAGCAAACTGGGAAGCCACAGTCTGCCATTCCTGTGGCGTGGAAGGACACTGTGGAGTCAAACAGAAAGATACAATTATAAGTAAATACAAACCAAAACCCAAAACTAAATCCAAGAAATTAACAAACAATTTTGAGCAACATATGTATTTTTTTAAGTAGTCGTTTAAAAAAATATAAAATATGAACGATAAGGGCCAATTCTCTGATTGATGACCCCTCTGATGGCACAGAGAACATAATAATGGGGATGTGGGTGGGGAGTAATTAATTCTAAAAGGCCACACACTACACATGAACAGAATTTAACCAGGTGGGGGTGGGGGAATTAATTATAAGGCCACACACTACACATGAACAGAATTTAACCAGGGGGGGGGGGGATTAATTATAAGGCCACACACTACACATGAACAGAATTTAACCAGGTGGGGGGGGGGGGGAATTAATTATAAGGCCACACACTACACATGAACAGAATTTAACCAGGGGGGGGGGGGGAATTAATTATAAGGCCACACACTACACATGAACAGAATTTAACCAGGTGGGGGGGGGATTAATTATAAGGCCACACACTACACATGAACAGATTTTAACCAGGTGGGGGGGGAATTAATTATAAGGCCACACACTACACATGAACAGAATTTAACCAGGTGGGGGGGGGATTAATTATGAGGCCACACACTACACATGAACAGAATTTAACCAGGTGGGGGGGGGGATTAATTATAAGGCCACACACTACACATGAACAGAATTTAACCAGGTGGGGGGGGGGATTAATTATAAGGCCACACACTACACATGAACAGAATTTAACCAGGTAGGGGGGGGATTAATTATAAGGCCACACACTACACATGAACAGATTTAAAAAAGAGGGGCAAAGGGGGTGAAAGGGGGGGTGAGAAAAGCAGTACAATGGAGCTGTTAAGATACATTTTAGTTATAATAAAGGGACTAGGCTATGGGTGTATATGGGCCCAAGATTGCATGCTGGGGAGGTTGGTGCAAGCAAATATGCATGTAGGCCACTAAAGAAGAAATTCCAAACAAATTTCTAAGTAAACCGCCCAAAAAAACAATAATAACATTTCAAAATGCATGCATGAATAGGGGACATTCATAGAATAGTCCTATCATGGTAATTAGCTAATGATGAAATTAATGCACTACGTTAGCAAACAGACAATACATATTATGTCATTTTAAAAGGAGAAAACTTACCTTAATATATTCCTCCTGCAGGACGTGAATAATGGCAGAACAGGTCTCTGCAATAATGATCCCCAGAGCCTGGGGGGAGATGCCTGTCGTGAACTTGAGGTCCTGCAAGCTTCTCCCCGTCGCCAAGTAACGCAACGTGGCGACTAGCCTCTGCTCCGCAGTGATGGCTTGCCGCATGCAGGTATTCTGCCTGCTGATAAAAGGGGACAGCGAAGCCAACAGGCGGTGAAAAACGGGGTCCGTCATCCTGAGATAATTCCTGAAATCATCAGGATTATTCTCACGGATCTCACGGAGCAAAGGCATATGTGAGAATTGGCCATGCTGGCGCAGCCAATTCTTGGTCCATGAACTCCTCCTCACCCTGTTCATGGACTGGACTCGGGCCAAAGTGTTAACCGCAACACCGAGCCCCTGCACAGCACGAACTCGTTCCCGAGTACGTCCACACTCCATGGCTTCAAAACGGTCGGCTGGTCCAACAAACTTAACAGAACGCACTGAAGAACAGCAAGGCCTATGAAGAACGACCTGAAGAACAGGAGCGAGCGGACCAGAGCGGCCTGAGAACAGGTACGAACTGATCCACACGCACTGAAAGACAGATACAAACCTCACAAGCACAAACTGAACGGCAGAAAACGAGCGAATTAAGCAGAAGTCTGAGAAGCGCGAATCGGTTCTAACCAAACGTCAACTAACACGAGATACACACGAGATTAGCTGACGGTGCCCAAAGGGTGTAGTTTTGGATCTTGAGCTTCCTTTTTATAGTGCCGTCGTACGTGCTGTACGTCATCGCGTGAACCGCCGGACTTTTAGCGTGATCGTGTGTGGTCAAGTCCGTTCGCTTTCAAGTCCGCCGAAGCCCAGCTGGAAAGTCCGGCGGATTGTCCGCTGGACTAGGTCCAGCGGACAAAGTCCCTTCGTGTGTACGCGGCATTAGAGACATTCAATTGATGTCAGCGGTTCAAAGTGCCTGAGTTTCATCACCCGTGCCCTCTATTCCCACCTGAGACTGTGTTATTGTTGGATGTTACCCCTGCAAAATAAAAATCCTCAAAAGGACTGTTGTGTGTCAGCTTCTGAAGTTACTAAGTACTAACCCTGGCAACCCCAAGACAACAACTGACACGATACGAGGAGGTAATTGGTAAGCCCAGAAAATGTAAGTTCGTCCCTACGGGTTATGGCCTCTACATATATATGTCATATGCACTTGTGTATATATATATGTATCTTTTTTTTTTTTTTTTCCAAGCATTTTTTTCCACGCATGATTACTAGCATTGGGTTTACTGTTGGCTTGTGTTCCTAGTGGCAACCTAATAACACACAAATACAACACTATTTTTATAATATTTTTTGCTTTTGGAGTTGAGCACTTGTGGTATTAGCATATATGTGCACGGAGTGTCAGAGCAAAAGCTATATGATTATTTGAATGTTTTTTTTAGCTAGAGCAGTCCATTTCTTATCTTTTTTTTTAGCCCCGATTAAAGTTTTTTTTTTTTTTTTTTACTGCAGCACACCTGTACATAATATATATAGTTTGAGCGCTGGTATTTTCTTAGTTTTTTTTCAATTTCCTCCACACAACTTCCAGTCACTGGATATTTTCTCTTTTTCAGGCAAGTCTCTGTAAACCCAAGAGATGGTTGTGCATGAAAATCACAGTAGATCAGCAGTTTTTGAAATACTCAGACCAGCCCGTCTTGCATCAACAACCATTAGGGTGCCCAGACTTCCCCGGTTTCCGTGGACAGTCCCCGGATTTAAGACTCTGTCCCTGGACCAAGTCTGTCCCCGGTCTTGTCCCCGGATTGTATTTGAACAGGGGCTGGGACAATTTCAAAGACAGTCAGTGCAGAATTTAAAAAAAGAAAATTCTGAATTACACACCCCCGCTCCGTCGCTCCTACTAGCTTAAGAAATCATTATCTGTGCACCTTTCTGATGATCATGTGCTAGTCGGAGTGGAGGGAATATTTCTTCAGTTTCAGGTGCATACCCATCAAGCTCCGCTTGCATGTTCTTTTACCTTGGCTCAAGTCACGGCCAGCCGCCTGCCTGCTTATCTCCTTGCCTTCCCTGGCGGAGTGATCTTCCTCCTCTCCCCGCCCAGTAGTACCCGGGGGCCCAAAGAGTAAGACTTGACAGGCTGTGAGGCGGGAGGCAAGCGGCAAAGGGCAGAGAGTTGCTGATTGCCGCCATTGCTAGTAAAAAAAAAATACAGACATACCCCACTTTTAAGTACACAATGGGGTTTATTTACTAAAGCTGGAAAGTGCAAAATCAGGCTCACTACTGCATAGAAACCAATGAGTTCCAGGTTCAATTACCAAAGCTTAATTGAATAATCTGGGGTTAGAAGCTCATTGGTTTCTATGCAGAAGGGAGCCTGATTTTGCACTTTCCAGCTTTAGTAAATAAACCCCATTGTGTACTTAAAATTGGGGTATGCCTGTATGTCCCCGGATTTAATTAAAAAAATCTGGTCACCTTAACAACCATGCCACGTTCAAAGTCACTTAAATTCCCATTTCTGATACTTGGTTTGAGCTTCAGCAAGTTCTCTTCACCAAGTCTAGATGCCTAAATGCATTGGATTGCTGCCATGTGATTGGCTGATTAGCAATTTGTGTTACCAAGCAATTGAACAGGTGTACCTACAGTGGGCAGTGAGTGTAGGTCACCGTGTGCTGTACCTCCTAGAAGGTAAAGAAATTCCAACGCTCCTCCTTTACTAGCAGGATAGAAACCATGGTATGTGCCCTTTTAAGGGAGGGGAAAGGACCTCTTGCTCCACCACGCTCACTCTCTCATTTTCAGAGAGCGAGTGAGCACTTTATATACTAGTGGATGTGGGAAAACATAATAGGGACTTCTAGCAGCTCATCGGAGTTGAAATCATGTAGGCAGCACAAGAGTATTAATTCCTTTTTTTATATTTTGCTCAAGATTCCGGCTGCTCCAGTTTTGATAAATACAGTCTATAATGTTTTTTTAAGCCTGAAAAAAAAAATGCTCTGGCAGCTTAATTGTTAAAAGCAAGCCTTTTACGAAAGGATAAAACCTAGTAAATAACCAATTTCCATTACTAAACCTGTTTTATACCAGTATAAAAATATCCAAATGTCTATTACCTTCCTGGAAATGTATGGTAATCCATATACTACTCTTAAGTCTAAGTAATTATCTGCTAGAGCTTTTATTACTTATGCTAGATCATGTAATTGTCAGCATGTGTTCCTATTCATCATGTAAGAGCGACTGTTCACTACCTTCCATGCCTCAATATGACAGAAGGATTTTTAATGTTCTGCACATACAAGCGATTACCTCATTCTGCGGAGAACAGTTTTCATCTAAAGAGAGTCGTTGAGAACAAAGCTGGCCATACGCTAGTAAGAATTTAATTAGAAAATTTTGGTTTTGAGAAAGTTTTTTTCATTTTCTAATTTTCAGTGGGGTCTAAGACTTGGTTCACACCAGTGCGACTTGTCATGTGATGGCAGCCAGTAACTGTGCCGGGAACGCGCTTTCAGCCCAGCTGTGTCGGCTAATTGGTATGCAAATATGCGTGTGCTCGACTCCAATGCCCACCCGCTGAGAGGCCGCATAGGCCTAGGGGTTAATTATATGTTGATATGGCCTTTTTCTTAAGTTTGGGGTGCTCAAAGTTCGTTTGCTGCATACCACTATATTATTTAAAAAAAAAATTGATGGCTGCTGTGTCTGAGGTCTAAAGATGCATCCTCCTAGTGTCTCAGTGTACCTTTTACCCAAGAAAAGATGATCCCAAAGAGTGAGGTCTCACAATGATAATAGACCTAACCAGTGTATGCCTAACTTTTATCTATGGGGATAGGGGGGTGCAGTGAATGTGAGCGAAAGATTGTAAGGTTGTTTAGGCGCACAATGCTCTTATATTTATTAGGGATGCACCAATACCATTTTTTAAAGACACTTTTCCTCAGGTACTCGCTGATACCAATTACCAATACCTATTTATTTTCTTTCATTTTTTTTTTAACACTGTACCTCTAACTTTTTTTATAAACTTTATTGCTATTACAGGGCATGAACAACATCCTGTGTAATAGCATGGGCCATGAAAGGTCCTCTTTATGGAGAGATCTTGGGTCTATTAGACCCCAAATCTCTCCTCTGGCTTCCAATACAGCCAACTAAAAAGGGAGATAGGTTAAAGGTGCAATGGTTAGGTCACTATACCTAATCTGCTATGAACAATGTTTATGAAAGTATAACATGTGAGTCCATAATAAGTCCAAGTAGATCTTACACTAGGGCAAGCATCTTGTAGAGCTGTAGCAGACTCTAAATACATGAAGAACAAAAAGAAAAAGGAGAGAAGTGTCTCCAAGTGCAGCAGAACATGTAAATGCCTTAATTACCCCAATAGAGGGCTACTCACATTTAAAAAGTTATAACAGGCACATCAGGAAGTGTAGATCCAGAACGCCAGGTGAGCTGAGTCATGGGAGCTGCTGGTGCCGCTAAATGTCTGATAAAAGCCCCAGGACACCTAACCCTACACACAGTGATGGGGTCTCCTCTCCAGCTCCTCCTTCTCATGATCAGGTGACCTAGTCTCTGCCCCACGGCCCTGAAGGCCGTGCAGTATATTGAATGGGTGGCCGGCTAACCGCAGGGATGAGCAGCCCAGCCACCGCAGCTGGCTGGGACATGCAGGTGGCGGACGTCACCTGGGTGTGGCCCATACCCCCCAAGCAACGCCAATGTCCGCCCCAAGACGATATCACTTCCAGTATTGGTCTCAGGCATCGGATTATTTTCACGAGTACTGTTATTTGCGAAAATGCTTAGTACCGGTGCAACACTAATATTTATTATATATAATAGAAAAAATGTAATGTAAGAGCAGTGTGCACCTAAACAACCTATCTATTCCCATAGATAAAAGTTAGGCATACACTGGTTAGGGCTATTATCCTCGTGAGACCTCACTATTTTGGAATCACCTTTGCTTGGGTAAAAGGTACACTGAAACATTAGGATGATGCATAATTAGTCTTCAGACACAGCAGCCAGCTTTATTTATTTTTCTTATAAATAAATGGTCCCAAGTAGGAAATTAACAAATGAAACAAAGTAAATCCTAGCCAGTTGGGCAATGACTAAATATAGAACTACCCATGAATTGAGAATAAGACTGAGAAAATACATTCATTAATATCCAAAAAGGTTTTAAACATCACAGCCTCTCAGAACATTTCAGAAAGCGTCATAATAGGGATCCATCGTATTTAAAAGGTCTGTGAGATTGATAAAGTAGAGAATCATTGACAAGGCACAAAAATAAAACAGGCTGTATCATTTTGGATTTATAGATTGGGTACTATGATGCCCACAGGTCTCAATGTAGAAATACACATCAATTGTTTCATTCAAAATTTTTAATTGCACATTAAACTTAGCATTAATAAATCACTGGAACTAGGTGGCTTGCACTTGAGAGTCCTTAAGGAACTCAGTCAAGTAATTGCCAGACCATTGTTCCTAATTTTTATGAACAGTCTACTGACTGGAATGGTACCAGCTGATTGGAGAAAAACCAATGTAGCACCAATATTTAAAAAAGGGCCGAGATACATCCCTGGGAATTACAGACCAGTTAGCCTAACATCAATTGTATGCAAGCTCTTGGAGAGGATAAGGGACGAGCTACAAGATTTTAGTAAAGAGAAAAGTATCATTAGTAGTAATCAGCATGGATTATGCAAGCTCTTGGAGGAGATAAGGGATGATCTACAAGATTTTAGTAAAGAGAACGGTATCATTAGCAGTAATCAGCATTGATTTATGAAGAATCGTTCCCGACAAACTAATCTATTAACCTTCTATGAGGAGGTGAGCTTCCATCTAGATAAAGGAAGGCCCGTAGACATGGTGCATCTGGATTTTACAAAAGCATTTGATACAGTTCCCTATAAATGTTTACTGTACAAAAGGTAAGTTGGCATGGACCATAGGGTGAGTACATGGATTGAAAACAAGTTCAGTTCAGGGGGTAGTGATAAATAGGGAGTACTTGGAATGGGCAGGGGTGGAAAGTGGGGTCCCTCGGGGTTCTGTGCTGGGACCAATCTTGTTTAATTTATTCATAAACGACCTGGAGGATGGGATAAAAACAGCTCAATCTCTGTGTTTGCAGACGATACTAAGCTAAGCAGGGCAATAATTTCTCCACAGGATGTGGAAACCTTGCAAGAAGATCTGAACAAATGAATGGGGTGGGCAACTACATGGCAAATGAGGTTTAATGTAGAAAAATGTAAAATAATGCATTTGGGTGGCAAAAATATGAATGCAATCTACTCACTAGCAATGGCTGCTGCAAACAAAGCAAACAGAATATTGGCATGCATTAAAAGGGGGATTAACTCCAGAGATAAAAACAATAATTCTCCCGCTCTACAAGACTCTGGTCCGGCCGCACCTAGAGTATGCTTTCCAGTTCTGGGCACCAGTCCTCAGGAAGGATGTACTGGAAATGGAGCGAGTACAGAGAAGGGCAGCAAAGGATATTAGTTATGAGGAAAGGTTACGAGCACTGAACTTATTCCCTCTGGAGAAGAGATGCTTGAGAGGGGATATGATTTCAATATACAAATACCATACTGGGGACCCCACAATAGGGATAAAACTTTTCCGCATAAGGGAATTTAATAAGACACGCGGCCATTCACTAAAATTAGAAGAAAAGCGGTTTAACCTTAAAGCAGAGTTCCACTGGTTTTTGAGTTTATTAAAAGTCAGCTGCTACAAAAAGGTATAGCTGCTGACTTTTAATAAACAGACACTCACCTATCCCACAGCCCAGCGAAGCAGCCGCCCAAAGCCTCTGTTCTCTCCCCCTCCTCTTCGCGGCACCGACATTGTGAGTGTGGGCGCCCAGCTGCGACAGTTTGCGGCTTCACAGCCGTGCACGCACTGCACATGCGCGAGCCGTGCTGCGCTCCGTCAATGGGCAATGTTCTGGGACCGGTGACGTGTGGGGCAGCCTAGGAGTCACATAGGTGGCCAGAAGTCGGAAGGAGGAAGTGGGATAGGAAGTCCCACTCCAAACCAGGTTGGCATGTCAGAGGGCGAGGAGAACTTACAGCGGAAGTTCCACTTTTGGGTGGAACTCCGCTTTAAGCTGCGTAGAGGGTTCTTTACTGTAAGACCGGTTAGGATGTGGAATTCTCTTTTACAGGCAGTGGTCTCAAAAAACTATTAGATAAGCACCTGAACGACCACAACATACAGGCATATACAATGTAATTGTTAGGATTAATTTTGCCTGCTGGTGGCACTATCCTGCTCTGGGCTGTTTGCTGCAGTTCCAGTGTTTACCAGCAGGTGTCACCCAGGAACCTGCAGGCTGGTGTAATCAGGCTAATTAATGTCCACCTGCCTGGGGGCTACTTAAGGCCTCTCCTCCCTTCCCCCGGCGCGTCACGATTCTGGTCCCTTCCTTGCTGTGCCTAGCTTGATCCAGTCTGTACCTCGCTGCCTTGCTTCTGTTCGAGTACCCTGTTGAGATCCCCCTTCCTTACAACCTTGCATTCCCTTATCCTTGTCCTTTAGATGGTTTTTGCATATAGTTAGTAGTTAGGTTCCTTTGTTATTTGTCTTTTGGGGTTTGTTTATGTTCACATTTACTGTGTGCTGTGTTTGCTGTGTTTTACTATAAATAAATATCACTTTAATATATATATCCTTTGTTTGGTCTCAGTTCCCTTGTGTAGCTACGTGTCTGGTCTCCCTAGCCGCTGATCCTGACAGTAATACTGACATATAATCACACACATAGGTTGGACTTTATGGGTTTGTGTCTTTTTTCAACCTCACCTACTATGTAACAAGGTTGTAGACCTAGACATGGGTGCATTTTGTGGAGTGGCGCTTGAACATGAATACAACCTAAGTAGATTCTATTGGAAGGATGGGATTCATATAGATCGCCTAACCCAAAATACCCAGAATACAAAATAGTATTGCAGACATGGACATGCGTGTACAATACAAAGTCATGCATGAACATGAATGCAACACAAATGGCCACATTTAGAAGAATAGGGTGCATAACATTTGTAAACTAATACTGAGAGTATATGCCTAATAAAATGTTTTTTTTACAAACCATTTCATTTTAGGTAGGTAGGGGTTCTCATAATGAGGTTATAGAGGTAGAAGTATGTACATGTTTTGGAGGAATAGGGGGGTGGCAACATGCACATGTAAATGTATATAGGAACACCTGATTGCCAAGGGAAATACTCAATTATGTTTTTTTGATTCGATTCATACATTTTAATTTGGTTCTAAAATGTTATGTTATTACGACTAATGTATCAGGTAAAGTCTACAGGCTTGGAAAGATCAATTTGTAAATGGATAGAAAACTGGCTAAAAAAACGAATTCAGAGAGTAGTGGTTAATGATTCTTACTCTGAATGGTCTAAGGATATCAGTGGTGTACCCCAAGGTTTAGTGTTGAGACCCTTACTTTTTAGTATCTTTATAAATTATATATGGTCTGGGATTAAAAGTACCGTATATACTCGAGTATAGGCCATCCCGAGTATAAGCCGAGGCCCCTAATTCACCACAAAAAACTGTGAAAAACGCATTGACCCGTGTATAAGCCGAGGGTAAAAAATGCAGCAGCTACTGTAAGTGGAAAAGAGGGTCAGCAATGCCCATCTGCAGCTGCATGTCCCCTGTACAGACCCCCCTCTGTGTCCCCATTGCAGCCTACCTGTGCCGATCTGCGGGTCCTCTGTCATCCGTCCTGTGTCATCCGTCCTGTGTCATCCGTCCTGTGCCATCCGTCCTGTGCCATCCATCCTGTGCCATCTGTCATCCGATATCTGTCATCGGTCTTCCGCCGATGCAGTCTCGCTCTGTCCCCCCACAGCGTGTAAGGCGCCATTCTAAAATTACAAAAGCCGCGCCTCCTCCTCCTCCTCGTCCGTGATAGGAGGAAACGCTGTTTTCCCAGCAGTCAGTGTGCAGTGTTCCGCCTATCACGGACATCCTCTCATCCTCATCCATGAGATGAGAATGACAGGACGCCCGTGATAGGCGGAACACTGCACACTGACTTACTGCTGGGAAAATTAGTGTCCGCCTATCATGGACGGGCGGGAGGAGGAGGCGCGGCTTTTGAAAACTGCCGTCTGTCTGCATGACACGCTGTTCATGTAGGCAGACGGCGGTGACTCGAATATAAGCCGAGGGGGGGACTTTCAGCCCTAAAAAAAGGGCTGAAAATCTCGGCTTATATTCGAGTATATACGGTAATATTTCTGCCGATGACACCAAGCTATGCAGTGGAATAACGTCCGTCTCCAATTTACAAGCCGACCTCAATGCTCTGTCTAATTGGGCAACTACCGTAAGTGAAAAATTAAGTTTAATGTTAATAAATGTAAAGTTATGCACTTGGGGGCTAAGAATATGCATGCATCATACATACTAGGGGGAGTACAACTGGGAGAATCCATAGTGGAGAAGGATCTGGGGGTTTTGGTAGATCATAAGCTCAATAATAGCTGGCAATGCCAAGCTGCAGTTTCCAAAGCAAGCAAAGTCATTTCTTGTATTGAGAGGTATGGACTCCAGAGAGAGAGATATAATTTTGCCCCTGTACAAATCATTAGTAAGACCTCATCTGGAATATGCAGTTCAGTTTTGGGCACCAATTCTCAAAAAGGATATCGGGGAACTGGAGATAGTGCAGAGAAGGGCAACCAAACTGATAAGAGGCACAGAGGAGCTCAGCTATGAGAAGATTAGAGGAACTGAATTTATTCTCTCGAGAAGAGGAGATTAAGGGGGGGGGTGGATATGATCAACATGTACAAATACATAAGGGGCCATATAGTGAAATTGGTGTTGAGTTATTCACTTTAAGGTCATCACAGAGGACAAGGGGGCACTCTTTACGTCTAGAGGAAAAGAGATTTTATCTCCAAATACGGAAGGGTTTCTTCACAGAGGTGGTGCTGGCAAGCTCAGTAGATTGCTTTAAAAAAGGCCTGTATTTTTTCATAAATGTACACAATATAACTGGGTACTAACATTTATAGGTAAAGTTGATCCAGGGAAAATCTGATTGCCTCTTCTGCTGTAGCAAATTGGATCATGCTTTGCCGGGGTGTTTCACCTTCCTCTGGATCAATTGAAGATGAAGGATTGTGTAATATGGGATTGTATGATTTTTTTATTTTTGGTTGAACTAGATGGACTTGTGTCTTTTTTCAACCTGACTAGCTATGTTACTATGTTGTATAACATGCTTTTTAGAATGTTGGGAGCAGAAAGCTATTATGAATGTGTAGCACCCTCTTAGGTAGGGTTTCCCTGCTAAACAGGGGGTCTGTTAGGTAAATTTAGGTGCTCTCTGCCTACCAGAGAGCAGTGATCCATTGATAGGGTCTGCTCAGTGTGCTCAGATGCTGCTCATGTTGTCTGTATTTCACACTGGTCCAATAGGATGAGGCGTATTGGACAGTGGGAGGAAACCTGACAAATGGGAGCATAAGATCTGCATCTAGGGGCCTGTTCTGTGAGGGCCAGTCTGAGTCTGCTGCGAACAAAGGACTTATTCTCCCACACAGCTATAGTGTGGTCCAGCAGAGAATCTTCTATTCAATTCAATGGGGTCAAGTGAGAGTTGTCCTCATCTGTGCATAGTTTAAGTTTGAGTATCCCACTAATCCCTTCTCCTATCCAAGTTCTACCAATAAATACCAAAAAAAACAAATACCCTAGACTGATCATTGGATAAAGAGCGTAAGAGTGTGCGAGTAATAGTGTGAAAATACTCAAGTGTCTGACCACAGGATAATCAGAGGGAGGCCAAGAGAAGGCTATACTCAGCAACCACTATGGGGGCAGTGCTACAAATGTAATAGCAAAGCATGTAATAGCATACCAACTCTTTCAAATGGTACTTCAACAATTAGAAAAGCTACCAGCAGGCCGAGATAATAGGAGAACTGGCCAAGAACATGTAGCACAATACTCCTTTACATCTACGTGCAACCCAGACCAAAAGAGACTCTGGGTAATTCTTATTCTAGTTTTCTCAATTCCCATGTGTCCATCCAATATATGACCATAAGGCGATAGGGTTTAGGGAGGTCCAATTTCTTCACCACTTAAAGTGGCTGTATACCCACCTTTTTGAACAATTGAATTTTATTGAAAAAATAACAACATACAGGATATTTCACATTACAATGAGAATAGTCGCTCAAAACTTTCAGCGATCGTATGAATATCCTTACAGAACATTTAAAGTAACAAGAGAGGGGAGAAGGAAGAAAATAATAATATGAATACAATCCTATATTGATTTAAGGCATACATTGTCTAGGACTGATTAAATTATGAGGTCTAAGTAAGATAACCAATTAGAGCTTTACCATAAGGTCAAAAATAATGCGTTAGGTTGCATCTGGTGAGGTCTATGAAATAGGAGCATTCATTAGGAGGGGGTGGAGGGGGGGGGGAAGATATGGGGAGGGGAGGGAACGAGAGGTGGGTGGTGTTGAAAAAGAACCAGGCTATAGCAGTTTGGGGGTCATTGTGTTGTCAAAGTAAATATTCAACCTATCTATGTTTGCATGTAAGCCACAGTCTTCTATGTTTAAGAGAACTGTACATATCATATACCTTTCTATCAGTAAGAAATAAAATCTGCTTCTATTAATATAACCATTTCATCCTGTATCAAGTTGTATATATTGATCAGAATACCGAAAGATCACCCATGGTGACCATGTGCTATTAAATTTCTCAGTAGTTTCTTTGGCCATGGCGGCTGTTTCTTCCATGTAGTATATGTCATTTACTGCATTTAACCATTCTGGGATGGAGGGAGCGATTCTGGATTTCCAATGTCTCGGTATCAGAATTTTTGCTGCGTTCAGCAGATGTCTTGTTAGGGATTTTTTGTATCGTTTCATAGAGCAATCAGCCATATGTAATAGACAGCATGGAGGAGTGAGGGATATTTTCGTGTCTGTAATTGCTTTGATCAGGTCGCGCACCCCGTTCCAGAAGGGTTGTAGTGTGGGACAGTCCCACCAGATGTGGAACAAGGTGCCTGTATCCTTCTCACATCTCCAGCAGGAGTCCGAGGACAGTGGGTACCATTTCCTGAGCTTAACTGGTGTTGCATACCATTGCGTCAACAATTTATAGGACGTTTCCTGTAATTTCGTCCCAATGGAGCACTTGTGTGCAAAAATCGAAGCTTGACGCCATTGGTTATCTGTAATATTGGTGCCGAAGGCACTTTCCCACTGTACTCGTGCTCCCGCTGTTTCTCCCCTCCTGCCCTCTTGTAGCCAAGCATACATTAGCGAGGTAGATTTAGTTACTGGGGTTCCAGAGTGGCATGAGTCTTCGAACGGGGTGGTCTGTCTGCTTAGTTGTATTTTGTTTGGGGAGGTTTGCACGTAGTTGTGGATTTGTCGGTAGGTCCAGTATGTGAGTGTTTGGGGGTGCAGGTCCTGTATCAAAGACCTGTATGGTTTTGTTCTGTTTGCAGTAATACAATGCCGCATTAAGAGAGGTACCTGTCGGTCGTGGGGAGAGGTTAGTTGCAAGTCCATGCCTGGTGTAAAGTCTGGATTGTGGGTTATGGGTGTAAGAGGGCTTGGCGATGAGGATAACTTGTGATGTTTGATCAGTGTTTGGAAAGTCTTCAATGTCGTTCCTATGAGTGGGTGACGCTGTAGTTCTTGTGGTACTTTATTCCAAGGGATCCAGGGGAGGAATCGCAGGTGCAATGGGGACGATGCCTCTTCCAATGAGACCCAGTCTTTTTGCTTCCTGTGGCAATTCCAATCCAGGATCCTAGTTAGATGTGTACTATAGTGATATAATCCAAAGTCGGGGAGTCCAATACCTCCTTCCTCTTTTGGTAGTGTAAGTGTTTCAAGTTTGATACGTGGTCTTTTCCCAGCCCAAATGAAGGTGCGTATGATGGTTTTGAGTTTCTTAAAAAACTGACAAGGGAGTGAGATAGGTAAGGTGTGGAAGTGGTATAGGATTCTGGGCAGTATTACCATCTTAAGTATTGCCGCCCTACCGAACCACGAAAAGTGTTTTATTGTCCAGGTCTTAAGATCTGTTTGTATTCTGTTCAGTAATGGTAGGTAGTTAGCATTGTATATGTCAGACAGGTTGCTTGTAAGTTTGACTCCAAGGTAGGTGATAGAGGAAGATACCCATTTAAATGTGCTTGCCTTACGTGCCATTTCTAGGGAGTCAGGTTGTAACGTCAAGTTGAGGGCTTCTGATTTAGCGTAATTAATTTTCATATTGGATATGTAGCCAAATAGTTGGAAAGCTTTTATCAGGTTTGGGATGGAGGTGTGAGGTCGCGTAAGGGCAAAAAGAAGGTCATCTGCGTATGCAGCTATTTTGTAATGGCGGTCTTTTATCTGGAAACCAGTCACGTCAGGGTTGTTATTGATTGTACGGATGAATGGTTCAAGGGATAAGATGAACAAGAGTGGAGATAAGGGACATCCCTGCCTCGTGCCGTTGTGTATGTTCACTGCTTCGGAGAGAGTGCCATTTATTTTAAGTTTTGCTTGAGGCTTATGATATAAGGCCGCCAGCCAGGCCAACATGTGATTGCCTAAGCCAATGTGTCTGCATGTGGCGAAAAGATAGTCCCAGGCTACTCGGTCGAAGGCCTTCTCCGCATCGGTGGACAGGAGAAGGCCTTCAATGCCCTTTGTGTGGGCACAGTGAATTAGGTTGAGTGTCTTTGTAACATTGTCACGTGCCTCCCTACCCGGCATAAACCCCACCTGTTCTGGGCCTATAAGTTGAGGGAGAAAAGCTGTAAGTCTGGTGGCCAAAATTTTGGCCAGGAGCTTTAGGTCCAGGTTCAATAATGAAATTGGCCTGTAATTCGAGCAGTCTGTGGGGTCCTTTGCCGGCTTGGGGAGCAATGCGACATGTGCTGATGTAAAGGTGTTTGATGTCGGCGGTGAGGTTTTGAGATGATTTAGGGCACGAAGGAGGGGGCCCTTGAGTATATCAGTAAACGTCTTATAGTAATGGGCCGTAAACCCGTCAGGGCCTGGGCTCTTGCCTGCTTTGAGATTTCTGACTGCTAGTGTGAGTTCGTCTTCTGTGATGGGTAGATCTAATGATTCGCGTTCGGGCGTAGTTAATGTGGGCATGCCGCTGTCCTTAATATATGTATCTAAATTGCGTTCTCTGGTGTCTTCAAAGTCGGGGGGTTTATGTGGTGGAGGCAAATTGTATAGCTTAGAATAGTAGTCATGGAATTGTGCTGCAATTTGGTCTGATTCATGTAGTGCTTGCCCCTCTCGGTTTTTAATGGACAAAATGGAATTGGAATGTGTGATTTCTTTGAGGGCCTTTGCTAGGAATTTGCCACATTTGTCCCCATGTTCGTAATAAAAACCTTTTCTAAAATAGAGAATGCGCTTGGCTTTAAGGTTGAGTAATGAATTTAACTTTTCTCTAGTTTCAAGCAAATCTGCAGATACATCTTCTGCTCTGGACTGTTTGTGTTGAGTTTCTAGTAGTGTGATTCTGTCTGCTAGTGAGGCGATGTCTTTGTTGGCCTCTTTTTTCTTGTGTGCACCCAAGCGAATCAGTTCTCCACGTATGACACACTTGTGTGCCTCCCATATAGTCATGGGTGACATATCCCCTGTTTCGTTGAGCTGAAAGTATGTTTTGAGTGCTGCGGATATTTGTGGGCATATTGTAGGGTCAGTTAGTAGCGCAGGGTTCAGTCTCCAATTACAAGGTCTATGATGTTTGTCTGTTTGCGTCAGGGAGATTGATATAGGGCAATGATCTGAAAGTGTTTGTATGCCAATACAGGCTGAATGCAATATGGGCAAGTCACGTTGTGTGATGAAGACATAGTCAATACGAGAGGATTTTTTATGTAATGCCGAGTAGTAGGTAAAGTCCCTTCCTGTCGGGTGTGCCAGGCGCCAGGTGTCTACCAAAGTTAGGGAGTTCAATAGGGATTTAATTTTCTGCAGAATGGGGTATGATATGCTGGATTTGCCGTTGGACGTGTCCTGTAAAGGTAGTAATGGGATATTAAAATCCCCACCCAGCAAGATACATCCAGAAGCAAAACTTTTAAGTTCATCAACCATGCGGCGACAGAACGCTAGATGTCCTGTGTTGGGGAAGTATGCGTTTGCAAGTGTAAGTGGCTTGTTGTGCCAGATCCCTTTAAGGAATAAAAATCGTCCCTGAGGGTCAGCATAGCGGTGGGTTATTTTAAAATTAGCGTGCTTATGTAGTAATATCGATACTCCCTTGGATTTATTGTCTGGGTTTGGCGCATGGAACACCTCAGGGAAATGTTTGTCAAACAATCTTGGGATAGCTTGGGTGTAGAAATGCGTCTCTTGCAGGAACACAAAGGTAGGTTGAGCTTTCTTTAATTCCCTTAGTAGAGACACACGTCTCTCTGGTATATTAAGGCCTCTTATGTTGTGTGAGATCAGTGTAGGGCGTTTGCCCAGAGATGAGTATGCCATGTTTGTCTGTCTCAAGACTGCGACGTTAGCTTATCAATATACGGGTCTTTTATTTAGGTTGAAGGGGGAGACTTAAGATACAACAAAAAAAAAAAATAAAAAGGAGAGGGAAGGGGGGAGGGTTGGGTGGGAGGGGTTGGGGTGGGGAAGAGTGATAAGGTGGTGGGGCAGAAAGATAGAGTCCTCCTGGTGTACAGGAGGATTAAGTTTAAAGATTTAGAACGAGCACACCTCTGTTATCCACAGAGGGGCTCCTCCAATTGTGTCTCTCTTGGAGCCCGCGGGTCAACCAAGTGAGAACACAGGATAGGGTGCGTGGGAGTAGCTTGCGGATATATCAAAAAACCTGAAAATAACTGTCTATGAGTTAGATCTGCAGCATACTCCTCCCGCAGCCAATAGAAGCACATTATTTACGTTTAACTGAAATACTGACCACTATAGATAAAGCCTACAGTGATATTGTCTAGAGATCCGGAAGTGCAAATAAGCTCTTGTGCATATATCCTTCTTGTGAGTATGCTGTCTCTGGCCCCCTCACAAAGGGAGGGGAGCACAGAGACAGCATAGCCACCGCAAGTAAATAGTGCAAAAAAAAACAGAGAAAATATGAATAAAGCATAATAACAGTTGGAACATATAACATCTATAAACGTGTACCTGGTGAGCCAGAGAGAATACCTGAATCCCCTAGGGGGAAGTTTCAAAACTTACAATCGTTCAGGGTTGTGTGGCTAGCAAGCCCCTTTAGGTCATACCTGTAACAGTGTGCAGGCGGTAAGTAAAAGGAAGCAACGTTCGTGTGCCCGCCTGGGTAAACTTTGGGTGACAGAAGGCCCCTCAACAAAAAGAAGGGGAGCCCAGGATAATGGCGGTTGGAGTCAGGAAGCAACGTACATGTGCCCGCCCTGGTATTAGCCAGATAGCATGTGTGGGGGCCCTTCGTCCATAAGAGACGGGTGGGTGCTCCAGGATGGGAGTCCGGTCAAGCAGTAGGGTTACCGCCTTGATAACAGTGCAGGCTTCCATCCCACCCGCTGACCGTCAAACACAAAAAAAAAAAAAAAAAAAAGAAGAAGAGTTGTCAAACAGGTACTTGCCATATCGCACTCTCAGGTGTATTCTTTAGCCCTTGTGCTCCTGGACACCTGCGAGGACCTCGGTGGTGCTGTGTCTTGCCTCCTCTGGAATTTTCCCTTCTTGGAGTCAGGCTTGGTCGGCGTGGAGAGTGGAGAGGTCGGTGGGCTGTGGGGCTCTGGTGGGTGTCGGAATTCTCTGTACCAGTCGGGCAGGTCCACTGGCGGTAGTTGTAAGGCTGAGCAGAATATTGGCAGATCCTCTGGAGATCTGAGTGTGTGTGTTGTTCCATCCAGTGTGACTGATAGAGCAAAGGGGAACTTCCATCTGTATGCGAGGTGGTGCTCTCTCAGAGATTCTAGCAAGGGACGCAGGGCCCTGCGGTTATTGAGAGTGATTGGGGACAAGTCCTGATACAGGCAGATTGTTTGTTCATTAAAGGTGATTAGTTCATTTTGCCGGGCATGAGATAGAATGTCCTCTTTGAGTTTATAATCAGTAAGACAACAGATTATATCCCTGGGTGGTGCAGGTTCGCGCGGCTTGGGACGGAGGGCCCTGTGCGCCCTCTCAAATTCAATGTTGGTGTCTGCTGGCCTCTCTAGCAGATTGTTGAAAATGGAGGTCAGAGCGGGGATTATTTGGTCCGGCAGGACTTCTTCTGGAACCCCCCGTACCCTAATATTGTGGCGTCTGCCCCTGTTGTCTAAATCTTCTAAGTGGCGATTAACTGCGATCAATTGGGCTGTGTGTGTGTCCGTGACATGTTCCAGCCTAATGAGTGTTTTGTCTCTCTTCTGCCCCGAGCGCTCCAAGTGCCGGGTCTTTTCCGTCAGCGCCAGCATGTCGGCCTTCAGTTCTGTGACTGCCGATGAGAAGGCATTCTTTATGTCTGCTACAAATGCAGACATGTCTGCGTATGTCAGGGGTTGGTCAGAGGAGGAACGGTGTCTTACCCGGTTCTCGCATGTATCCTGGGAGTCCTCGCTGTCCTCGTGCTCGTCCGGCGCCATCTTGGAAGCCTCCACGTTCTGGGTCGGCTGAGGCCTGGATCTGAAGAGATCCGGTATGCTATGAGATCGTTGCACCGCCGGTGAGTTCTTGGCTAGAGCACCAGTTAGATGTCTGTTCGTTTTGCCCATTATCCGGATCGATATGGTCAGTATTGGGCTAAAGGGCCGCGGGAAGAGCGGAGCCTCGTCACTATGCTTCCATCCGCGTTGCGTGCCAAGCCACGCCCCCTATACCCACCTTTTTGGACTTCTACCTATAGGTAAGCCTAGAATAAGGCTTACCTATAGGTAGTGGAAATATCTCCTAAACGTGCGCCGTTTAGGAGATATTTCACTTGTAGTCCATCGAAATTTCCAATAGTGCATGCGCGGGGGAGAAACTAAACTAAGTGCAGTTTCTTCCCTAGCCTGTGCCGTTAATCGTGGCCCCGGTGTGCATGCGTGGGAGTGACGTTATACGGCTCTGGTGAATCACAGAGCCACGATACATACTAGCCCATTATTCTTTTCATTTGTAGGCTTTGCAGCGAGCAAAAGAGGAAGTAAAACCCATCAGGGTTTACTTCCTCTTTAATTCAACTAAAAACCAAGTATGGGAATGACAGCCTAGTGCACTGATGGCGAACCTCGGTACTCCAGATGTTTTAAAACTACATTTACCATGATGCCCATGTACTCCATGTACTCTGCGTGTAGTTGAGCATCATGGGAAATGTAGTTTGTAAACATCTGGGGTGCCAAGGTTTGCCATGACTGGCCTAGTGTCATGATTAACGGGTTTTCCCAGCTATAATTTTTTTTACATTTTCTAAAACCAGAATTTTTTGATTACTAGGCACGTAAAATTGTCCTCATTCCAAACAGTGCCGGGCATGTACATTACTCCCAACATCAAGGTCAAACTCTGCCTCCTCTTCCTCACACACAACCATTACTGAAAAAGGGAAGGATTTAATGCCCTCATTGGTCACACTGTTTCCCCTTTCATATTGCCACCCAAGGGGTCAGGGCTGATTTCAAAAGGTTTAGATGTATGCTCCTGACTCGTGTTATTTTCCAGAAGAGCAGAAAATCCCTCCCCTTGGTCGTTTCATAACATATTGAAGGCACCAGGCCCACTGTATGTATCGCAGTACCCCAGGGTACAATTTTTAACCACAGAAGTTAGGTGGTCACAATCATGTTTGCAAATTACCCCAGTAGTGTTGGTCTAGTACTTAGGGAGACAGAGGAAATCAGCTTTCACTAAACCCAGAACACTATCCTGCTGTAGTACATACCATCTGAGTAAACAAACTCATGTGTATCAGCACATCACCATAACCTTGCATTGGCTCAGTAATAGCAATGACCTCAAGGGTTTTTGAATTGTAGTCCAAACTCACTTGAGTAAGTCTGCCAGGAAGTGGTCACCTCTACTGGGCCAATCTTAAGCTGCCATGGCCCTACTCACCCCACTGCTGCACGTATACAAGGGGCATGTATATGTGCAGCGGCAGGGCATGCCTCAGCCACTTCTGATTGCTTGGGTGGGTTTAAACTAGGAGCTGAGTATGCTTGAGCTCATCACTATTTATTACTTATTGTTTAGTTATCATTAATGAGCTCCATTCACGGAACGCATCTACTGCGATAATATAGCTCAACCGTTTTTCAAAAAAAAAATTTTGCAATTCACACACAAAAAAAAACGCTACTAAAATACCACATGCCCTATTTCATGAAGTGATGCAGTATTTTAGTAGTGCACACTGGCGCCCTTAACCACCAGGGAACAGCTGGTTGTTAAGGACCTGGCACCCGCCGTGTCCTTAACAACTATGACTTATGTGCTGTCAGTAGGCTTCCCTGCTGATAGCAGAACGTAAACAAAAGAGGAGCCAGAGAAAAAAAATGTAAAATAAAACCCTGTGGGGGTCCTTTGGGTCTGGTATGAATTTTAAGGAGGAACCCGTGCCAATAAAAAACAAAAAGGCATAGGGTTCCCCTCCCCAAAACCAATACCAGACCTTTATTCAAGCATGCAGCCTGGGAAGGTGGGAGGGGGGGGAATGAGATAGCACCTCCCCTCCTGAATCATACCAGGCCACATGCCCTCAACATGGAGGGGTCTACCCCCCCCCCAAAACACCTTATGCTTATGTTGATGACAACAAGGGCCTCTTCTGCATGACCCTGGCCCGTTGGTTGTGGGGGTTCGGGGTGAGTGACTTATCTGAATCTTTAAGCCCCCCTTTAACAAGGGTGCCCCCACATCCCAGGCACCCCATATGAATGAGTATGGGGTACATAGTATCTCCGCCTATTTTTTTTGGTGAATAAGTAAAGTAAATAAAAACAAAGACAGTTTTTGACAAGTCTTATTTAAGAAAAAAAAAACCTCCAAAAAAATAAAAATAAAAATAAATAAGTGTTCCCCAAAGTAGATTCAGCTTCAATCATGATGAACGCCAGCCGCTGACCCACTAGAAAAAGAAATCTGCACCAGACACTTGGCTTCTGGCGAACGACAGCTTCGCTGCCTACCTGCTGCTTGATAAACTAAAGGGCAGGGTCACCCAGTGATGTCACCTGGTGACCCCACCCCCATTTTGATGTCAGCGACGATGGAATGGTGGGTCAATGACTTCACAAGGGGGCGGGGTCACACTGTTTTCTCTTAATTTTTTTGTTTATGTCAGCTCTTTTGTTTACATTTTGCTGTCAGTGGATAATCCCACTGACAGCAAATGAGTCATAGTTGTTAAGGGAGCGGCAGGTGTCGGCTTCTTAACAACCAGCCATTTCCTGGTTGTTAAGGATACCCGTGGGTCCAGCTCCTTGACAACTAGCTGAAATAAAACTCATTCTTTAACTATTGCATACCTGGACTACTTTTTTAACACATGTATTTATTTTTAAATTATATAATCTTTATTTGTTTTCTTCATACATAAAAAAGCAGCAAAAATACATACACACATTTAATTTCCATAAACTCGTTTTCTCACAGTTTGCTAAAAACGAAAAGAGAAGAAAGGAAAAAATTGCCATTAACCTGCAGTTCTTTTGTGCCTCCCTCCTTTCTTTTGTTACTTCTACTGTGTTTCCTTCTTTTCTTGTCTCATTCCCCTTTCTTCTATGCTCTCTTTATCCCCTCTATTTTACCTATACAGTATTTTTCCCTGTTTAGTCTCCCACCCCCTTATCCATTACATTGGGCATCCCTGCTCGTCCATCCATGTTTTCCACAATTTTACAAATTCTTTCGTATTTCCTCTCCTCGTATATACCGTTCTTTCCCTCCATATTGTTTCTGTTATTAATCTCGCCCATTCTCTTTCCGTTGGGGGTTTTTCAGCCTGCCATCTTTGCGCTATTAGCTTTCTTGCTTGGAATAGACATCTCGTCACTGCCTTGGTTACCCAGGGGCCTCCGACTATTCCTTCGTCCAGCCCTAGTATACACAGTCTAGGACTCATTTCTAACCTCGCGTTGTAGACTGTGTTCAGCGTATCGAGAATTTCTGACCAGTAACGAAACAATTTCGGGCATTTCCACATCATATGTGCTAGGTCTCCAGTGTCTTGGCACCTGGGGCACCTGGCGTCCTTTCTCCACCCGAAATCAAAGAGTCTCTTAGGAGTGTAATATGTCCTATGTAATAACATCAGGTATGAGACCCTTTGTGCGGGCGAGATCGACACCATGTGTCCCTTCTCAAGTATTCTCAGCCATTGTTCATCTGACAGGGTTCCAAATTCTTTTTCCCACTTCCTTCTGCTCTTAAGTCGTACTGGGCTTTCTACACTGCCTTCACATATGTATGGGTAAATTTCTGCTATGAATCCTTTGATCTTGTCTTGAGAGCCTATTCTTTGATATACCGGAGAGTTGACCCAATTTGGTCCTTGTTTCGCAAATTGCCTATTTAAGGCATGCCTGATTTGTAAATATTTATAAAATGAGTGTTTCGGTAGGTCATAGTCTGTTCTTAGTGCAGTGAATGTCTTTAGTATCTTTCCCTCGTATAGTTGAGTTAGTTTAACTATCCCCTTTGTCTCCCACTCTTTAAACTTCCCTATCTTCTCCACTTCCTCCAGGTTCTTATTATTCCAGAGGGGAGTATGTTTTGTCATGCCCTCCAGCCCTTTTACTGCTTTTAATGCTTTCCAGACTTTTAGCCCAAGCCTCACCGTGGGGTTTCTATAATAAAATGAGTTTGCCTCAAGAGCCTCTATTATTGATCTATGCGGAGTACCTGCAATCATTAGATCCTTATTACCTCCTCCACCCCCCCCTATATGTTGTAGTTGGGCGGCTAGGAAGTAGCTTCGTGGATGCGGCAATGCCATCCCGCCCTTTCTTGTTCCTAGTTGTAGTATTTGTAAACCTATCCTAGGCTGGCCTCCTTTCCATATAAGTTCTCTAAACAGCGTGTCGATTTTCCTGAACCATTTTTTATCTATCCATGTTGGGCAGTTGTGCATCAGATACAGAAGCTGTGGCTGCCACAGCATCTTAATCAAATTACATCTCCCCGCGACCGATAATGGGAGGCGTCTCCAGATTGCAATTTTAGATTTAAATTTAGCTAGTAATGGTACAATATTATCATTGATGTAGTTATTAGGGTTCTTCTTTATATTTACACCTAGATATTTAATTTGTTCGACCACTTCTAGCTGTAGGCTATCCGGTGTCCTCTGGTTCCCTAGGGGATCTATGGGCATTAGTGCAGATTTTTCCCAGTTTATGGTCAGCCCTGAAATTTTCCCAAAATCTATGAGGATGTTCATCACCTGCCTGGGGGATTGCTCCGCATCCCCCAGGAAGAGGAGGACATCATCCGCATATAATGCGATTCTCTCTTCTCCCCCCCTTCTTCTAAACCCCTGTATATTCGTGTCTGATCTAATTACGCTGGCCAGCGGCTCCATTGCCAGAGCAAAAAGCAAGGGGGATAGTGGGCACCCCTGTCTTGTCCCCCTCTCTAATTGAATTTTGTCAGAGAGATCATTGTTAACCCTGATCTTAGCGCTGGGGCCCGTGTACAAGGTTTTAATCCATTCAATGAATGAGGGGCCAAATCCAAATTCCCCCAAAACCCGCCACAGGTATCCCCATTCTAAACTATCAAAAGCTTTGACCACATCTAGGGCCATAACCACCCTTGTCCCTGTATCCTCTGTTGGTATCTGCATGTTGAGATACAGCCTCCTGATATTTATACTGGTAGATCTACAGGGGATGAATCCTGTTTGGTCCGGATGTATAAGTCTAGAAATAATTTTATTTAGTCTGATTGCCATAACTTTCGCGAGTATTTTAGCATCCGCACAGAGCAAGGAGATAGGTCTGTAAGACTTAGTCTCTAACGGGTCCTTCCCCTCCTTATGTAGAACTATTATTGTTGCTTCCGTCATAGACGTTGGCAACCTCCCCTCCTCTTTCGCCCAGTTGAATACTTTGAGAAGCTCTGGCAGTAGTACTTTCCCATATTGTTTATAGGTTTCTGCTGGGAGGCCGTCTGGTCCTGGTGATTTCTGATTGGCCATTTCTTTCACCGCCAGTTGGATTTCCTCCAATGTTAGCGGTGCCTCCATTATCCCTCTTTCTTCATCTGTGAGAACCGGAATATCAACGTTTCTGAAGAATGTGTCCATTTCCCCTTCCTCCACCGTCCCACGCGATCTATACAGTTTTTCATAATATAGTCTAAAAGTTTCTGTAATTACTGACTTTTTGGATGATATTTCACCTTTTTCAGTCTTGATCACAGGGACGCTGGAGGGAGGGGAATTGGTTCTCACTAAATGTGCCAACATTTTTCCAACTTTTTCCCCCTCTCCGTAAGCTACCTGTTTCTGGAACAATCTCTTATTCTCTGATTTCTTAATGACTATATCTTTATATTCCTGTTGTTTAGTTAACCATACGCTTTGTGTATCAGGTGTGGGGTTATTGACGTAATCTCCCTCTGCTTTCATCAGCTCTCTCTTACTCCTACTTTCCCATTCCCTTGTGATCTTTTTAATTTTTGATACTGATTGAATGAGAATACCTCTTAGATATGCCTTCAAAGCATCCCACATTATACCTCTTGTCACTGACTCATTATTAAATTTTATAAATTCTTCCAATTTTAATAACACCTCCTTTGGGTCCCCTATTAGTTCGAACCAAATTGGGTTCATTTTCCATACTGCAGGGGATCTTTTCCCTTCTAAGTTTATTGAGACAACCAGTAGTGCATGATCGGATACTCCTCTAGGGTGATATTCTATATCCCTTATGATTTGGCATGCTTCTTCGTTTCCCAAAGCTAGATCTATCCTTGAGAGCGTGGAATAGGAGCTTGAGTAACATGAAAATTGCAACACACCTGGATTCCGCGCCCTCCACATGTCAAAGAGCCCTGTTTCCTGTAAAAACTGGTATAATCGACTCTCATCTACTTTCTGGCCATGTACACCCAGTGGGAACCTATCAAGTTTTCTATTGATAACCTCGTTAAAGTCCCCTACTGCTATAACCGGTACCCCAGCTTTGTCAATTAAAAATTCCAATAGCCTATACATTACATCAAGTTTAAACGGAGGGGGAATATAAATATTTGCTAGAACATATTCTCGGTTTTCAATTATACAGTGCAAAAAAATATACCGTCCGTCTCTATCTATACTGATCTGCCGACAGGAAAACCCCAACTCTTTCCTTACCATCACAGCCACTCCTCTTGAATAAGAGGTGTGGACTGAGTGGAATTGACATTGGTATTTCTTACTTTGGTTTTGTAACTTAGAGTCTTGAGTTAGGTGCGTCTCCTGTAGGCAGACCAGTCCTACCCCACTCCTCTCCAGGGTCTCTGCCACTGCTGCTCTCTTTGCCGGTGTGCCCAGCCCCCGTACGTTCCAGGAGCCAATACTCAGTATCTTAGTCTGCATGCTTCAACGTGGGAGAAAAAGAAAAAAAAAAAAAGGGGAAGACAGGGGGGGGGGAGAGAAAAAAAAAAGAAAAAAAAAAAAAAAAAAAAAAACAAAAAAAAAAAATAAATAAAAAAAGGAAAAAAGGGAAAAACGGGGAAAAAGGATACATACCCAAAAAGACAATGCTATGTCCCAAACACTCTACCCCCCTGCCCTTATTAGAGGAGAGGATACTGTAAGGGGTGAAAGATTTTAATGCAGAGGTCAGTTGATCCCATCTTATACCCATACTATACTTAGATTATAATGCTCACCCATCCTACCGCCACATAGGACCCGGAAGAGAGGAATAATAAAATATAAAAAGTTTAAAGAAGAAAACCGAGGAAAGATGAGAAGAGAGAGAAAGGTAACCTGGCCTTTAGCCAAAATAACTACCCCTTGTGAACAAGAAAATCTTTCACCTATCTTAATATTCTTTTCTACGTGAAAAAGTGCTAGTCTTTTTACTAAGTGTTTATCTAACAATATTTTTCGTTTACTGTTTACCTCCGTGTAGATTAAATATTTTTCCCATGTTTTACTTTGTTGCATCTTCACCCCCCCCCCCCCTTATACCATTCTAGGTTATCCCTAAGGACTTTTTTTGTGACCGTTACCACACACCCTTTACCCACATACTTCCCCCCCCTCCCCCCCCTCATGCTTATATGCAAATCCACTCCCACCCTCCTCCCTCCTCCCACCCCACCCCCATCCTTACACACACTGATAACTGTGTTTCGCCCCTCCCCCCGCCCATTCATTCCTTGCTTTTGTGCTATGTGGCTCCTTCCACCCTCATGTCCCTGTGCAAATAATTTCCCATGCGGCACCTCCCCCCTCCTCCCTCTGTATTATTCCTCTATCCCTAAACCCATCATCCCCTCGTTTTAATCATTAATTGGTCTTTCCGGTCTTCCAACCATGTAGTCACGTTTGCTGGGGAATCAAAAAAAAAAGTCTCTCCCATTGCTACCACACGTAGCCTAGCTGGGTACAATAAAGCATAAGTAACATCAAATTTCTGAAGTTTGCGTTTGATTTCTATAAAATCTGCTCTACGCTTCTGCAAGTCAGGTGAAAAATCAGGGTACAGTGAGATTTTGGCTCCCTTGTAGAAGAAGATGCTCCCCATCTCTCTGGCCCTACGGAGGAGCATAACTTTGTCTTTAAAGTTCAAGAATTTCATTAGTATGGATCTGGGATGCCCTCCCTGGGGTGGGGGTCTAAACGGGGCCCTATGTGCCCTTTCAACTGAGAACTGTTGTGAAAAAGTCTCTCTTCCAAACATTTCGATAAGCCATTTTTCCATGAATACAATTGGATCCGTTCCTTCACTTTTTTCCGGGAGGCCTACCAGCCTCACATTGTCCCTTCGGAGTCTGTTCTCCATTTCGTCCAGTTTCCCTGCAAATTTATCTGATTGTTCTTTTAGGGTTTTAACCTCTTGGCTTATTGGGTACATGTCATCCTCTATTTGACTAATTCTCCCTTCTGCTGCTGTTATTCTATCAGCCGTCCTTTCCAGCTCATGGCGCATCAGGGACAGTTCCTCTTTGATATTTTTCATTTGGTCACATAACTCCCCTAGGGACTGTTTACATGTGTTAACTGCCGCCAGTACGTCCTTTAGTGTCGGCTCTCCTTCAGCCATTGGTGCCTGAGCTGAAGCCAAATCTGGTTTTCCAGGGGCTCCTACGTTTTTATTGGTTGTACTCTTTGCTCCTCCTATAGCGGCCCCCGCAGCGGCTGTCTGGTTGTTTGTTTGCCCTTGGCTCTTTCTATCATTTGACACTTTCGCCTGGATTTGCTGTCCCCCTTTAGTTGGACTATGGACTGGGGTATGAGCATACTTTTCCAGCTTCGCTGCAGCTGCTGATGCCCCATTTGTTAAAGTGGGCTGGGACCCTTTTTCCTTATCCTTGGCTGATCTTAGTGATTGTGTCCCAACACTCTCCAGGTTGGCCTGCTCTTCTCCTCTCCTCCTTGCTGACATGTTGCCTCTCCTGGGCCTTTCTGGGGTCCAACCCAATCAAATACCAGCTTTAGAGTAAGTTTTCTAGAATATAAAAAAGCAGTCCTCTAGTGGCCCTAAAAAAAAAAAAAAAAAAAAAAAAAAAAAAGGGGGAAGGGGGGGGGGGGGATGAGCCAAAAAAAGCAGGACAGGGGGGGGCAGTCCTATATATATATCACAGCCTATGACCAGGGCCAGAATAATTGAGAGTAGTTAAGATTAAGGGAGGACACAAGTACAAAAGTGTATAGAAATGTACGTATATATTCACGTATATTCACGTATATGTGCACAGCCCAGCGTTTCTGTTTACAGTCCTTAATCGCAGCGGAGCATATAGAAGACAGATATGCAGATCACGATGTTTTCACACTGTTTTATATATTGCTAGTATCAGTCCTCAGACTGCGTTTACAGTTGATAAGAAGTTTTTTTGGGGGGACGCCAGTACGCCAGTACCCATGCACAGCGCAGCCATAGAAAAAGAAAGAAAATTCAGTCCTCAAGGTTCTGGCTTACAAAAAGCTGGGTAACATGCACAACACCTCTTATCCTGGATATTGTATCACACAGTTTGTACAGCACAGCCAGCGCAGCCACAGGCAAAAGAAGAGAAGCAATCCTCAGACTCCTGTCACTAAAAAGCCGGATGCATATACACAGCTCATCATAGGACAGCTTATGCCTCAAATAGTCCTTAGTTGCAGCAGATCAGCAGATCATAAAAAGCAAATATGCACATCACCATTTATATTTATTTTTCTTTTCCTTTTTCTCAATCCGAAAGAAAAAAGGGGAAGAAGAAACACCAGGCCACTATTTGCAATGAGGGGGGATGGGGGAAATAAACTGTAAGCTGTCTTCTCACCTCTCCTGGCCGTTTTTATAGGAGTTCTTCCAGGACCGTCTGAGAGTCTCCTTGGGGCCCCCTCCCCTCCTCCGGTGTTCAGTTTCCACTGTTCTTTCCCCCGCTGTGTGGGCGCTGTTTTTCACTGTTTTTTCCCCCTCTGTGTGGGCGCTGTGCGGGCAGCTCTAAAACGACCGGCTTGTGAACTTAAACTTCCCGCCGCTCTTCCTCTCTCCCAGCGCGGACGAGGCAGGGGATAGCGTGTGACGTCACCCTCGGCTGTTCGGCTGTTCGGCTGTTCCCGTATAGACACGCTGATATGCTGATTAAATCAGACTGGCCGCTAGAGACTTTACACAGCTTGCGGTTGTTACTGTGGGAAGGCAGCCACAGGTCTCAGCTTCGGTATCTCCATATCTCCATAGGACGGGACGGAGGGTGGGAGCGAGCACACACACGCCTCTCACATCTCTCACATCTCACCGCACCTCATGTCCGGTCACGCCCCCAACTGCCACACATGTATTTATTTCATGAAACAAAAAATATTTGGGCAAGATTTGGTAAAGCTACAAATGGTCTATCGCATCCCAGGTTGTATATAATAAATTTTGATAGGCTAAAGTGCGCATATACACTGGCCAATACCCCTAGGGGATGCTTAGGGTAAAGATAGACACTGAAAAAAGTATATGCATTTAGAAGGTAAATGTTTATTCAAAAGAACATGGGTAGATGCATATGAAGCATGGGAAATATTCAGTATGTTGCACAAGTATAGATAGAGAGCATACAGTTTTTTATCAAGTCAACAGCATGAACATACAAAGTTGTTGTGACAGAAAGAAACCTTGCTTGATACATATATAGAGGTTCAGGATGATGCCAACATGTTTCGGACTTTGGTCCTTTTTCAAGGCAACTAGATATCCTTTGATTCACATCTAAATTATGTGAGAATCAGAGATTAGTACATATAGTGTATGACAGTCGAATACAGTCTTTACAAGAACATTGCCAAGAGAGCCGGTATAGTATATGGGTTGTAGGTACTCACATGTATTGCCAGTTTCAAAAAATGCCACGAATATGATCCCAAGTTGAGTTGGTTTGAGACAGTATATGCATTGAGTGGGAGTAGTAAAAACACAGTGGAGGTATCCACAAGTATGAAAGACTTGCTGCGATAATTTCAGGTAGTTGCAAGGTCCCATACAGAGCTAGGGCATATGGCCCATAGTCTGTATCAATAGACAGGCCAGGCAGTATGTTAATGCTGTAATAAGAGAGTATATAGAGTATAAGTGTTGAGGGATAAAATAAAATTGTGTGCAGACGCTGAGATTAAGGGTCTGCTTACCTTGGTGTTGTACAGCCTGATATGGGACGTCCGTACGCTCCAGAGAGTAGGCAGCATGTGTCAACCTGGTTTGGTCTGTAAGTATATATCTATTTAGATAATGGCAATAAGCTGGGCAGAAAGCCTGTGTACGCTGCGTAGGGGGCTGATTGGATGGCTGTCTATGAGGGAAAAGGCGCCGTGGCGCGCTGTGTGTATTCCCATGGGGACCTCTGACGGGGCGGCGCCGGGCGTGAGCACACCCATGAAGGCGGGGTCACGTCCGGCGTCGTGACGTCACCGACGCGGGTACGGACCGCCGCTGCAGCATGCTGCGTTCCACAGTGGAGCGCAAACAGGAAGTGGACGGATGAAGGAGTCCGTAGCAGCGGGAAAGGGGCGCATGCGCACTAAAAGATATGACGCATGCGTGCCAGGTCTTACCCGCGCCGGGTAACTCACCTAATTTGGAGCAAGCCTATTGGGTTAAACTGAGCTGTGGAGAAGTATATCTAAGTGGCAGTGAATCTGGCGGGCATGTGATACATATATACATTGAGGCACAGCAAATATACAATACTGTGGCAATGATGTCAAAAATGTAGTTCTAGTGTTGTAGGGCATACACATTGAAAATAGGACTGGGTACAGCATAAACATTCTATGCATATTGCGGATAGTGAAAATTATTACAGATAGGTTGATTATGTGGATGCGTACATGTGGGAAATAAGGTCAAAGGTCAAGTTCACAGACTCCAGATTCGAAGTCTTCAAGATAAGGTTTAAAATTGAAGGCCTCATTGAGCCCAGGGGGCGAGGTGGCATTAAGATGGAAAATCCATCGAAGTTCGCTTTGTAATAAAGCTTTGTTATAATCACCACCTCGAGTAGGGGGTGGGATATAATCTAGGGCTTTGAAAGAGATCTTGGGAATAGCGTCGTGATGGACATAAATGCAGTGTCGTCCCAAGGGTAATTCGGGATCTCGTTTATTAACACTGCAGATGTGGCCATATATGCGCTTCCAAAAAGGTAATTTGGTCTTGCCCACATAGAAGCATCCACATTCACATTCAAGTAGGTATACAATGCCTATGGATCGACAATTCACATAGTGTTGAGGAAAAAAACGTTGACCATTTGGTAGGACATTGTGTATGTTAGATTTGGAAAGATATTTGCAATAATTGCAATTGCCACAAGGAAAGGTGCCTTTGAGCTGCTTATGGGACCTATTGCTAGATTTATATTCACTAGTGATAAGTTTATCTCGGAGAGATGGAGCACGTCGATAAGTAATCAAAGGTTGTGGCGGGACAAAGGGTGAAAGAGATTTGTCAGTGGCAATAATGTGCCAATGTTTAGAGAGTATTTGAGTGATTTGATTGTATTGTTGACAATAATTTGTAATGATTCTAAGGGGAGGTTTGGTTGATGTGGACATTTGTTTGGTAGCGAGTAAAGTGGAACGTGATTTAGATTTAGCTTTTTTGTATGCGTCTTTTAAAACGCTATTTTTATAACCCCGTGCACGTAACCTGCTACGTAAGACGGAAGCCTCGTGTTCAAAGGAGGTATCCGTCGAGCAGTTGCGTCGGGCACGGAGATATTGGGCAAAAGGAATAGATTTGAGTAAGGGCTGTGGATGAAAGCTGGAAGCAGCCAAAATGGTATTGCCAGCCATTGGTTTTCGGAACAGGTGGCTTTGTAAGTGCCCATGTACGTCCTTGATGAGCGTTAGATCAAGGAAGGAGATGGAATTAGTGCTGTAAGTCATGGTAAATTTAAGGTTTAATGAATTAGAGGAATTTAGGAATGATAGGAACTGATGTAATATATCAGTGGGACCTTGCCATAAAATTAGAATGTCGTCGATGTAACGACGGAAGGTAGCTATATATTTGGTGTAGATGCTGGCAGTATCATCTAAAAAAAGTCTACGTTCCCACTCCCCCAGGTACAGGTTGGCGTACGCCGGTGCGCAACAAGTGCCCATGGCGACGCCCTGTACCTGGAGGTAGTGGGATCCGTTGAAAGAAAAAAAATTGTGAGTAAGAATAAATTTGAGAGCTCTAATGATGAATGTAGGTAAGTCATAAGGGTAAATGTTAGTAGTAATTAGGATATGTTGGATGGCTGAGAGGCCTAAAGAGTGAGGTATCGAACTGTATAGGGCCTCCACGTCGATGGCGACCAGGACAGTGTCGGCATCGACATGGAGGTCCGAGAGACCTTGGAGTAAATGTGTGGTATCACGTATGTATGAGGGCAAGGCCTGTACTAAAGGCTGAAGTAATTTGTCTACATAACGACTAAGGTTGTCGGTAAGGCAGCCGTGTCCGGAGACGATGGGTCTGCCTGGTGGTCTGGGCAAGCATTTATGCACCTTGGGTAGTGCATAAAATGTTGCCTCTTTAGGAAATTTGGTCCTGACATATTCCATAGTAGACTTGTCAATGGTACCCTGGCTAAAGGCATCGTCAACAAGTGTGTAGAGTTCTTGTTGAAAAGATTTAATTTGTGTACTGGGGATTATAGTATACCAATCACGGTTGCGTAATATATTTATGCACATCTCAACATAGTCAGTTCTATCTAGGATAACTATGTTTCCACCTTTGTCCGCTGGTTTGATTATTATTGACGAGTTTGTTTTGAGGTTTTGTAGAGCAAGGTGTTGATTGTAAGAGAAGTTTTTGATTTTGGAATGGGCCGGAGTAGTTTTGAGATTACGGATTTCGTTAGTCACTGATTGTAAAAAAAGTGCTGCACGTGGGTTGGTGCTGGGTGGTGGAAAAAAGCATGATTTTTTCTTAATAGAGACATGGTGAGAACAGTGTTGAGGGTGACTATTGGTGTCATCCTCAGGATTCTCAAGAAGATTATCTAGATCAATAGTGTCGATCAGATCTGGCGGATCGTTTTCCTCGAGGAGCTCAATGAGCTGCTGGAGGGCAGTGGTTTCTGTGGCAGTGTGTGTGACTGTGTCAGAGAAGGGATTGGGAGTGTATATACTATGTAATATTAATTTGCGAATGAATAAATGTATATCTTTAATTGCAGTGAATTTATCAAGTTGTGATACTGGGCAAAAAGTGAGTCCTTTTTCAAGGACAGAAATTTCGTGGCAAGTGAGTGTATAGGAAGATAAGTTGATGATGTTACAAGAGGATGACATCAACGTGTTGTTCTTTTGGGTTTCGGGTTTTGTGACATGTGTTGCTGGTGAGTGTGTAATGATGCCCTCATTTTGTCTAAAAAATCTGCATTTTGAGATGCAGAAGGTAGAGAGTGCGACCTAACTGTCTTGGCAAGGGAGGGGGCAGCCGGCGAGTCCCCAAGGGGGGAGGCGCCGGGAGTCCCCTCCATGTCAGACACATCGTCACTCGAAAAATTAGGTGTACGACCTCGTTTGGGTTTGCGAAGACCCAAGGGGAGGTTGGTTTTGTGAGAATACTGTGATGGAGTGTGAGTCCTATCAGTGGTAGAACGAGAAGTAGGGACCTTAGAAGAAGGCCGTGTGGCGGCTGGGGGGCGGGCCACGCGGCTTGCCTCTGTCCATTTGTACGCACGTTCTTCATGAAATGCTTTCTTGTCACGAAATAATTTTTTGTCCTTTTGTGCAAGAATATCGTGGTTAAATTTATCAAAGCGAGTTTTCAATTGTTCATCCAATGAAATGTATAGAGGATGGTTTTTGAATTGCGCAAGTTGTGTATTAATCAACTCAAGTTTAGTATCTAAAAGGGTCATTTGTGACTCATATTCAGAAATGAGTAGTTTCATAAGCTCGTTTGAGCATTGTTTCAGGGCATTCTCCCAGGACAATTTGAAATCTGGGCGGATGTCCTGAAATGTGGGAAAGATTTGAACCCTAAGGCCAAAGGGGTTAATACCATGGGCAATGTATTCTTTAAAGGATTTGATGTGCCAAAATAAAGAAGCTTTTTTTTGAACAGTGTGAGTGAGATTCAAAAAGGTATATTTAAGTTGTGACTGAACATATTCATTTGACTCAAAATTATGCATAGTATTTGTCATGCGAGTATCCCACTCATCTCCAAGGTATAGTGCCATATTGTACTAGAGAGAGAGTGTATATTACCGGCCTTAGATGGCAGTGCAATATGGACTGTATTGAGTAAGACAAAGATTATTGTAGTATGGGGTATGTGGGATAGATAGGAAGTCCACAAAGGACAAATAGTAAGAATGACCACAAAGTGGTGAGATATGGTATAACCAAAAGTTGCCCGTGTAGGGGATTTGGATAGGGTAACCATAGATTGTAGAAACAAAAAATATTTGGGCCAGATTTGGTAAAGATACAAATGGTCTATCGCATCCCAGGTTGTATATAATAAATTTTGATAGGCTAAAGTGCGCATATACACTGGCCAATACCCCTAGGGGATGCTTAGGGTAAAGATAGACACTGAAAAAAGTATATGCATTTAGAAGGTAAATGTTTATTCAAAAGAACATGGGTAGATGCATATGAAGCATGGGAAATATTCAGTATGTTGCACAAGTATAGATAGAGAGCATACAGTTTTTTATCAAGTCAACAGCATGAACATACAAAGTTGTTGTGACAGAAAGAAACCTTGCTTGATACATATATAGAGGTTCAGGATGATGCCAACATGTTTCGGACTTTGGTCCTTTTTCAAGGCAACTAGATATCCTTTGATTCACATCTAAATTATGTGAGAATCAGAGATTAGTACATATAGTGTATGACAGTCGAATACAGTCTTTACAAGAACATTGCCAAGAGAGCCGGTATAGTATATGGGTTGTAGGTACTCACATGTATTGCCAGTTTCAAAAAATGCCACGAATATGATCCCAAGTTGAGTTGGTTTGAGACAGTATATGCATTGAGTGGGAGTAGTAAAAACACAGTGGAGGTATCCACAAGTATGAAAGACTTGCTGCGATAATTTCAGGTAGTTGCAAGGTCCCATACAGAGCTAGGGCATATGGCCCATAGTCTGTATCAATAGACAGGCCAGGCAGTATGTTAATGCTGTAATAAGTGAGTATATAGAGTATAAGTGTTGAGGGATAAAATAAAATTGTGTGCAGACGCTGAGATTAAGGGTCTGCTTACCTTGGTGTTGTAGAGCCTGATATGGGACGTCCGTACGCTCCAGAGAGTAGGCAGCATGTGTCAACCTGGTTTGGTCTGTAAGTATATATCTATTTAGATAATGGCAATCAGCTGGGCAGAAAGCCTGTGTACGCTGCGTAGGGGGCTGATTGGATGGCTGTCTATGAGGGAAAAGGCGCCGTGGCGCGCTGTGTGTATTCCCATGGGGACCTCTGACGGGGCGGCGCCGGGCGTGAGCACACCCGTGAAGGCGGGGTCACGTCTGGCGTCGTGACGTCACCGACGCGGGTACGGACCGCCGCTGCAGCATGCTGCGTTCCACAGTGGAGCGCAAACAGAAAGTGGACGGATGGAGGAGTCCGTAGCAGCGGGAAAGGGGCACATGCGCACTAAAAGATATGACGCATGCGTGCCAGGTCTTACCCGCGCCGGGTAACTCACCTAATTTGGAGCAAGCCTATTGGGTTAAACTGAGCTGTGGAGAAGTATATCTAAGTGGCAGTGAATCTGGCGGGCATGTGATACATATATACATTGAGGCACAGCAAATATACAATACTGTGGCAATGATGTCAAAAATGTAGTTCTAGTGTTGTAGGGCATACACATTGAAAATAGGACTGGGTACAGCATGAACATTCTATGCATATTGCGGATAGTGAAAATTATTACAGATAGGTTGATTATGTGGATGCGTACATGTGGGAAATAAGGTCAAAGGTCAAGTTCACAGACTCCAGATTCGAAGCCTTCAAGATAAGGTTTAAAATTGAAGGCCTCATTGAGCCCAGGGGGCGAGGTGGCATTAAGATGGAAAATCCATCCAACAGCCATCCAACATATCCTATTTACTACTAACATTTACCCTTATGACTTATCTACATTCATCATTAGAGCTCTCAAATTTATTCTTACTCACAATTTTTTTTCTTTCAACGGATCCCACTACCTCCAGGTACAGGGCGTCGCCATGGGCACTTGTTGCGCACCGGCGTACGCCAACCTGTACCTGGGGGAGTGGGAACGTAGACTTTTTTTAGACGATACTGCCAGCATCTACACCAAATATATAGCTACCTTCCGTCGTTACATCGACGACATTCTAATTTTATGGCAAGGTCCCACTGATATATTACATCAGTTCCTATCATTCCTAAATTCCTCTAATTCATTAAACCTTAAATTTACCATGACTTACAGCACTAATTCCATCTCCTTCCTTGATCTAACGCTCAGCAAGGACGGACATGGGCACTTACAAAGCCACCTGTTCCGAAAACCAACAGCTGGCAATACCATTTTGGCTGCTTCCAGCTTTCATCCACAGCCCTTACTCAAATCTATTCCTTTTGCCCAATATCTCCGTGCCCGACGCAACTGCTCGACGGATACCTCCTTTGAACACGAGACTTCCGTCTTATGTAGCAGGTTACGTGCACGGGGTTATAAAAATAGCGTTTTAAAAGACGCATACAAAAAAGCTAAATCTAAATCACGTTCCACTTTACTCGCTACCAAACAAATGTCCACATCAACCAAACCTCCCCTTAGAATCATTACAAATTATTGTCAACAATACAATCAAATCACTCAAATACTCTCTAAACATTGGCACATTATTGCCACTGACAAATCTCTTTCACCCTTTGTCCCGCCACAACCTTTGATTACTTATCGACGTGCTCCATCTCTCTGAGATAAACTTATCACTAGTGAATATAAATCTAGCAATAGGTCCCATAAGCAGCTCAAAGGCACCTTTCCTTGTGGCAATTGCAATTATTGCAAATATCTTTCCAAATCTAACATACACAATGTCCTACCAAATGGTCAACGGTTTTTTCCTCAACACTACGTGAATTGTCGATCCATAGGCATTGTATACCTACTTGAATGTGAATGTGGATGCTTCTATGTGGGCAAGACCAAATTACCTTTTTGGAAGCGCATATATGGCCACATCTGCAGTGTTAATAAACGAGATCCCGAATTACCCTTGGGACGACACTGCATTTATGTCCATCACGACGCTATTCCCAAGATCTCTTTCAAAGCCCTAGATTATATCCCACCCCCTACTCGAGGTGGTGATTATAACAAAGCTTTATTACAAAGCGAACTTCGATGGATTTTCCATCTTAATGCCACCTCGCCCCCTGGGCTCAATGAGGCCTTCAATTTTAAACCTTATCTTGAAGGCTTCGAATCTGGAGTCTGTGAACTTGACCTTTGACCTTATTTCCCACATGTACGCATCCACATAATCAACCTATCTGTAATAATTTTCACTATCCGCAATATGCATAGAATGTTCATGCTGTACCCAGTCCTATTTTCAATGTGTATGCCCTACAACACTAGAACTACATTTTTGACATCATTGCCACAGTATTGTATATTTGCTGTGCCTCAATGTATATATGAGATATATATATATGAGTGGGATACTCGCATGACAAATACTTGCTTTATTTTGGCACATCAAATCCTTTAAAGAATACATTGCCCATGGTATTAACCCCTTTGGCCTTAGGGTTCAAATCTTTCCCACATTTCAGGACATCCGCCCAGATTTCAAATTGTCCTGGGAGAATGCCCTGAAACAATGCTCAAACGAGCTTATGAAACTACTCATTTCTGAATATGAGTCACAAATGACCCTTTTAGATACTAAACTTGAGTTGATTAATACACAACTTGCGCAATTCAAAAACCATCCTCTATACATTTCATTGGATGAACAATTGAAAACTCGCTTTGATAAATTTAACCACGATATTCTTGCACAAAAGGACAAAAAATTATTTCGTGACAAGAAAGCATTTCATGAAGAACGTGCGTACAAATGGACAGAGGCAAGCCGCGTGGCCCGCCCCCCAGCCGCCACACGGCCTTCTTCTAAGGTCCCTACTTCTCGTTCTACCACTGATAGGACTCACACTCCATCACAGTATATATATATATATATATATATATATCTCTATCCCTTCTCTGACACAGTCACACACACTGCCACAGAAACCACTGCCCTCCAGCAGCTCATTGAGCTCCTCGAGGAAAACGATCCGCCAGATCTGATCGACACTATTGATCTAGATAATCTTCTTGAGAATCCTGAGGATGACACCAATAGTCACCCTCAACACTGTTCTCACCATGTCTCTATTAAGAAAAAATCATGCTTTTTTCCACCACCCAGCACCAACCCACGTGCAGCACTTTTTTTACAATCAGTGACTAACGAAATCCGTAATCTCAAAACTACTCCGGCCCATTCCAAAATCAAAAACTTCTCTTACAATCAACACCTTGCTCTACAAAACCTCAAAACAAACTCGTCAATAATAATCAAACCAGCGGACAAAGGTGGAAACATAGTTATCCTAGATAGAACTGACTATGTTGAGATGTGCATAAATATATTACGCAACCGTGATTGGTATACTATAATCCCCAGTACACAAATTAAATCTTTTCAACAAGAACTCTACACACTTGTTGACGATGCCTTTAGCCAGGGTACCATTGACAAGTCTACTATGGAATATGTCAGGACCAAATTTCCTAAAGAGGCAACATTTTATGCACTACCCAAGGTGCATAAATGCTTGCCCAGACCACCAGGCAGACCCATCGTCTCCGGACGCGGCTGCCTTACCGACAACCTTAGTCGTTATGTAGACAAATTACTTCAGCCTTTAGTACAGGCCTTGCCCTCATACATACGTGATACCACACATTTACTCCAAGGTCTCTCGGACCTCCATGTCGATGCCGACACTGTCCTGGTCGCCATCGACGTGGAGGCCCTATACAGTTCGATACCTCACTCTTTAGGCCTCTCAGCCATCCAACATATCCTATTCCTTTTGCCCAATATCTCCGTTCCCGACGCAACTGCTCGACGGATACCTCCTTTGAACACGAGGCCTCCGTCTTACGTAGCAGGTTACGTGCACGGGGTTATAAAAATAGCGTTTTAAAAGACGCATACAAAAAAGCTAAATCTAAATCACGTTCCACTTTACTCGCTACCAAACAAATGTCCACATCAACCAAACCTCCCCTTAGAATCATTACAAATTATTGTCAACAATACAATCCAATCTCTCAAATACTCTCTAAACATTGGCACTTACTTTGATTACTTATCGACGTGCTCCATCTCTCCGAGATAAACTTATCACTAGTGAATATAAATCTAGCAATAGGTCCCATAAGCAGCTCAAAAGGCACCTTTCCTTGTGGCAATTGCAATTATTGCAAATATCTTTCCAAATCTAACATACACAATGTCCTACCAAATGGTCAACGTTTTTTCCCTCAACACTATGTGAATTGTCGATCCATAGGCATTGTATACCTACTTGAATGTGAATGTTGATGCTTCTAATGCCCGCCACATTCACTCACGATGCCCGCCAGATTCACTGCCACTTAGATATACTTCTCCACAGCTCAGTTTAACCCAATAGGCTTGCTCCAAATTAGGTGAGTTACCCGGCGCGGGTAAGACCTGGCACGCATGCGTCATATCTTTTAGTGGGCATGCGCCCCTTTCCCGCTGCTACGAACTCCTCCATCCGTCCACTTCCTGTTTGCGCTCCACTGTGGAACGCAGCATGCTGCAGCGGCGGTCCATACCCGCGTCGGTGACGTCACGACGCCGGACGTGACCCCGCCTTCACGGGTGTGCTCACGCCCGGCGCCGCCCCGTCAGAGGTCCCCATGGGAATACACACAGCGCGCCACGGCACCTTTTCCCTCATAGACAGCCATCCAATCAGCCCCCTACGCAGCGTACACAGGCTTTCTGCCCAGCTGATTGCCATTATCTAAATAGATATATACTTACAGACCAAACCAGGTTGACACATGCTGCCTACTCTCTGGAGCGTACGGACGTCCCATATCAGGCTGTACAACACCAAGGTAAGCAGACCCTTAATCTCAGCGTCTGCACACAATTTTATTTTATCCCTCAACACTTATACTCTATATACTCTCTTATTAAAGCATTAACATACTGCCTGGCCTGTCTATTGATACAGACTATGGGCCATATGCCCTAGCTCTGTATGGGACCTTGCAACTACATGAAATTATCGCAGCAAGTCTTTCATACTTGTGGATACCTCCACTGTGTTTTTACTACTCCCACTCAATGCATATACTGTCTCAAACCAACTCAACTTGGGATCATATTCGTGGCATTTTTTGAAACTGGCAATACATGTGAGTACCTACAACCCATATACTATACCGGCTCTCTTGGCAATGTTCTTGTAAAGACTGTATTCGACTGTCATACACTATATGTACTAATCTCTGATTCTCACATAATTTAGATGTGAATCAAAGGATATCTAGTTGCCTTGAAAAAGGACCAAAGTCCGAAACATGTTGGCATCATCCTGAACCTCTATATATGTATCAAGCAAGGTTTCTTTCTGTCACAACAACTTTGTATGTTCATGCTGTTGACTTGATAAAAAACTGTATGCTCTCTATCTATACTTGTGCAACATACTGAATATTTCCCATGCTTCATATGCATCTACCCATGTTCTTTTGAATAAACATTTACCTTCTAAATGCATATACTTTTTTCAGTGTCTATCTTTACCCTAAGCATCCCCTAGGGGTATTGGCCAGTGTATATGCGCACTTTAGCCTATCAAAATTTATTGTATTTATTTCATTTAGTGAATTGTACTATTATACTCTTTTATACGGTATTTACTAAGCGCTTTTTGAGGTAAATAACGCTTAAAGGAATAGTAAATTTACATTTTCAGTATCGCAAGGGGTATTTAGGGAAAAAAAGTGTCACGTGATCCAAATACCTCATACAATAGGTTTTAGTAAATGAAGGCCAATATGTCCTAACCCTTGGCAATGGAAACATTGTATGGGTTCTGGACCCTTTACCAGGCAACATAGCAGGGGTCAAGTCCTGGGTAAAAAAGTGTGGGAACTCTCACCCAAGATCCACTCCCCCACCAAAAAAAAAAAAAAAAACTGATACGCTCATATGCACGAACGCTTCAAAGGTGGTATTTTTCATCCAATTTTCGTATTATGTGTATGAAGCTTAACTGAATCTTAACTGAATCTTAAAAAAAAACAAAAAATACTCAATAAACATAAATACGGTAATTCTCTGAATAATCAGCATTCATTCAGTTGTGCTTCCATGCAAATGTGAACATCATGTTCTGATCTTTATTGGGGAATTTTATTTTGTATATAGAGTGTTTATGTGGTGAGTTTACACTTTTCATTGAACAGAGTTTGGATAACACAGGGTTAAACGGAAAGGTCATAAATTAACTGTACATTATCTGGGCAGAATTATTGGGGAGATAGTGATGTGTTCCTGCTTAGGAGATGTATGTTAGCTTGGGGGGCTGCAAACTCTGCAGGGCTCCAACACACACTCACTGCTATTCCAACCCTTCACATATTTCCACATAAACTTCCCTCCTGGCATTAAACTTTGCCAGGTATTGTGCTCAGCTTACCAACCCAAACTGATGTTCCTCCCTCAGCTCACCTCTCTCCCTGCATGTCCTCTGAGCAGAATAGCTGTGCTCCTCCTCTGGGTTCTCTCATCATATGGCACTGAAGAAAAAGGAGGGGGGGATTCAGCGGGACACACAGAGCAAGTATGCAGGAGACTGGGGGGGGGGGGGGGGGGGAGATGAGGAGACAGAAAATCAGGAGGGGCCGGCGGGGAGGAGCGCATCACGAGAAGTCGGACTAAACATAATCTCTTAGCAGCAGGGACCTGATCTACCCGTCAGCTAGCTGTGATTGACAGGTAGATCGAAGAGGAAGCTGTCATGGGGCCTGCTACTGGCAATGCCTAAATGGTCAGTCCACCCCTGGTGTGCGTACTTACTATTGCGAGCTGTGTCGGCGGCTGCTGGTGTAGCACCTGCCACACAGCTCGCATACTTCAAAGTCTTGCAGGATACAGCTGCTAATGGGAACTGAGTTCCTGTTGTGGAAAAAGTACAGGAACTCCGTTCCCATGCGTTCCCGCAGGACTTGATCCCTGCAACATAGACTTTCTTGACCTTTTTGGCCAGTCTCCAGGTCTCCTCACCTTTTTGCAACAGTCTTATGATTTTTCCCCAGACCCTTAAACCCAATCTTACCAGAACAATCTTACCAGAACTCCAGAAATGTTCCCTCTGGGAAACCATGTTCAGGCTGTCGAGGTCCTTTGCCGCATTATACCTTTCCCCCGTTTCCACAAGCTGGTCTGCCATTTTAGGATCTCCATGGCTTACCCCACTTCCTCAGAGTGGTAGGTAGTGCTGACAGATAGCTGTCCATGTCCATATCCATGTCAGGAATTGATAAGGTCTCTGGTTGCAACCACTTTCTGATAAGATGAATGAGACCATACATTTGGGGGGCTTTTCGGCTTTATACACCCAGCGGAGAACTTGCTACACCCAGACTGCAAGGGTGACCCCCTAACCATACAAGGATCTCTGCTTTACATTTCTCAGTCCTGAGTAGCATAAGATTCCAGCTCAAGGTGGGCCTTTTGGGGTTCACAAGTTAGATAAGGTACAATGAGTCCCACCCACTTTGCTCACTGCGATCCTTTCAAATGTGGCACAATAGACATAATCCAACTCTGTCATTTATTGCAGAAAATTACTTACAGACACCAGGTTGTGCATGGCAGGTACCGGAGCAGCACTTATCTTCTCCAGGTGCTGGGTCACCTCCTTGAAGGCACCTTGATCCATTTGCTGGGCCTCTGTATCAGGACCACTCTATCAGTCCAGGCAGCTTCAAACACAAGCTTTCAGCTCCATCTCTGCTAGACACCTTCACTTCTATCTCACTTGTATCACTAATTAGAGGCCAGCTGGAGCAAAACCTGGCCAGGATCAGAACCCAACATAAGTGATGTAATACAACCTAAAAACAAAAACCTGGCTTGGATCAGAGCCTGACAAAGGCAACACCATACAAAGTAAATCACGTTCTTATTTACGAAAATTAAACTCTCACGTATGGCAGAAAACAAGAACTTCCCCTCAATGATCCCTTTATGTGTAATGTATTTTATTGTGTATTTTATTGTGATTAACCACTTCAGTCCACTTCCTGACCCGAGCACTTTTTGCTATTTGGCACTGCGTCGATTTAACTGACAATTGCGGTGTGTGTGTGAACCCAAGTCAGAGATCCTGACTTGGTGGTATTTGATCACCCCTGCGTTTTTTATTTGTTGCGCTATAAACAAAAAAATTGCGACAATTTTGAAAAAAACGCATTTTAAACTTTTTGCTATAATAAATATCCTCAAAAAATATATAAAAATTTATTTTTTCCCTCAGTTTAGGCCGATACATATTCTTCTACATATTTTTGATTGGTTTGCGCAAAAGTCATAGCGTTTACAAAATAGGGGATTGTTTTATGGCATTTTTACTGATAATTCGTTTTTTACTAGTAATGGCAGGAACCAGCGTTTTTTATCGTGACTGTGACATTATGGCGGACACATCGGACAATTTTGACACATTTTTGGGACCATTGGCATTAATACAGCGATAAATGCAAAAAAATTGCATTGATTACTGTAAAAATGGCATTGGCAGGGAAGGGGTTAACCACTAGGTGGCGCTGTAGGGGTTAAGTGTGTCCTAGGGAGTGATTCTAACTGTGGGGGGGGCTGTGTGTGACACATCACTGATCACTGCTCCCGATTACAGGGAGCTGTGATCAGGGACAGTGTCACTAGGCAGAATGAGGAGATGCTTGTTTACATTAGAATCTCCCTGTTCCTCCTCTCTGTGAGACGATCGCCAGTATGCCCATGGACATCGAGTCCGCGGGACCCACAATCACGGTCACAGAGCTCCCGGCGGGCGCGCGCGCCTGCAAGCCGCCTCTTAAAGAGCAACGTACAGATACATTAATCTGCCTGTAGGTGACCTTCTGCCGCAGTATATCTGCGTGAGGCGGTCGGAAAGCGGTTAAAACAGTCCTGCTGCTGGACAATTTTTTATTATTGCATTACGCTGGTCGCTGAGACTGTCCATTAAAATCGGACTGTTACGTACAGCGTTAAGACCCCTTTCACACTGAGGTGCTTTTCTGGCGGTTTAGCCCTAAAAATAGTGCCTGTAAAGCGCATGAAAAGCGCCTCTCAAGGCACCCCAGTGTGAAAGCCCGAGAGCTTTCACACTGGGGTGGTGCGCTTGCGGGACGGGAAAAAAAAGTCCTGCAAGCAGCTTCTTTGGGGCGGTTTGGGGGCGGTTTGGGAGCGGTGTATACACCACTCCTAAACCGCCCTGCCCATTGAAATCAATGGCCAGCGATGTCTAAGTGCCTGAAAAGTGCTTCGGCAGCGCTGCAACACAGGCGTTTTTAACCCCTTGTTAACCCCTTCTTTGGGGTTAAAAGGGCCCTGTTCCCGCCCGCAAAGTGGCTCTGCAGTGCCAGTAAATCGCTGCTAAAACGAGCAGTGCAGTCTAGGTGTGAAAGAGCTCTAAGGCATCCTCCAAGCATATTATTTGACCCCCTTCATGTCAGAGAGTAAAACAAATCCTAATGCCTGAACACAGTTTTGCAACTTTGACCTATATTAGCAAAACTGTACATATCATCCCAACTACTTAGTGCATCCACAAAAAAGCGCCTCTAAAGCATCGTAGACACGATCGGATTGTTCTCCAACAAAACCGTGGACTTTTGTCCGAAGGGCGTTGGCCCAAACTTGACTTGCATACAAACGGTCAGACAAATGTTGGCCAACAATTACGAACGTAGTGACGTACTACGTTGTTTTTCAGCTCTTTAGCGCCACCCTTGCTAATTTCGTGTTAGAAGTTTGGTGAGTGTTGATTCGCGCTTTTCATTTAGCACTTTTCAGTTTCGTTCGTCCACCAGACATACTGCGGAATCGGAGGAGATAACATGTTATTTATTATTGCCCTTGGAGTTATTGCTTTGACATTATTTTATGGTTGAATAATGATTTGATTTGGTATATTTTCTATATTTTTGGATGCATAGAATGCACTTTTTGGTTAAGTTCTATTGGTAGATAGCATGTCTAATTTTATTTGTTTCCTTTTTTTAATGCAGAATAAAATAATTGTGTAGAATAATAGTTGGCTATGTGTTTTACTTCAAATGACAGTTTGGGAGTAGGCAGTTACATTTTAAAAAATACAATGTAAAATTAACAAGGGACCCCAACATAGTTGTATCTTTGATCTTAAAAACTACGGGATAATGGTGTTGTGGTAACTTGCCCAAAAAAAAAAAACACAATATTATTCTTGATATCACTAGAAAAAAAAAAGACTTTGAAAATTTGTTTGCAATAACTCCATCAGGATCACCAGCAAAGCAACTTCATTATTATCCCATTAAAGAAGAAGAGAATGTGCACTGCATTTCGACATTTCATAATTTGCCGCCTCACGAATGTTAATTCTCCATTACGAACGCTAGTTTACAAGACTGACCGCTTCTGCTTCCGAGCATGCGTGTTTGTACTTTTGTCCGACGAACTTGTGTACACGCTCAGAAAATTCAACAACAATTGCGGGGGCGTGACCGGATGGAAGAGGACGTGTGTGAGTGAATGAGAGCGTAGATCTCTCCTCTCCGCTCCCTGTTCATGCAGAAAATGCCCACAGCTGGGGAGTGCAATGGCCGAGAAGATTGAGAGGCGCTGGAGGTCAGCTACCTAGTTGAGATATACATTTTTCAACAGCAAAGATGCAAATCTGAGGAATAGTATCCGGCGGCTGCTTAGACCCTCTCTCCAAAGAACTTACCTGCCACTTTATCCTGTGTGTTGCGCCTGGCGCTTGGACTTCCCGGGGAGGTGGGGTTTAGCGAACTCATGTGAGGTTGAGTGGCGTCTTTACTCTCCTGTCGCTCTCCTCTCACCCCCGAGGACCAGTGCTCCGGAAGTGGTCGGGCCGGCTCGGAGACAGCGTGGTGTGTCGGAGAGGCTCCGGAAGAATCATATGTGGCTAAAGACACAGAGGATCCCGTGGAGACGCGGCGGTGATGACCGGGCAGAGGTGCGGTGAGTGCGGGGTATGTTCTGTACCTGATGGGGGTCGATAACTGCTTGGGAGAGAAGCAGTGGTGTGAGCCTGCATGTACCTGACTTACTCGCCCCCCCCCCCCCGCATATATCCGCCGGACTTTAGAACTAATACAGCACCTCTAAGGAGTATATGTCTGCAGGTTACCTCCACATTGGCAAAAGTTGAATAAACCTACTAGGAGTGTAGTGGTGAGAACTACATCTTATTGACTTACCCGACCCTCACATACACTTCTTAGATAGCGGCCCGACTGCAGAATTTACAAAATACCTACACTGAGTCTATCTGCATCGGACATCTCTATTGTTACCTTGAGCCACCCAGGGAAAATTTAAAGAGCTACAGGGAGACAGCCATAAGGGCACTGGAATCCAATACACGTGGGGGAAGCATAGGACTGCATTTACATGACTTTGTCGACTCTTTTTCTTTCTTTGCCTGCGGTGGAGGAGGATGGAGAAAACAACAGGGCTGTAAACTGGCATATACGAGAGCCCCCCCACCTACTAAGGTGATCCAACGGAATCTGATCTGCAACCCCAAAGTGTTTTATAGAGTGTTCAACAATTTAACAGCATTTATCAGTGACATATGAGATATCCAAAGGGGGAGAGTTGAGGTCGAGGTTGTCTACGTCTTCACCACAGGTATATGCTGGACTGAGGACAATTTGTAGTGGATTGACTACACCATACTTTACAGGATCAAGGCGGAAAGTCGACGAGGGGATACAACCCAACCCCCCCCCCCTTTTTTTTTTCTTTTGTGTCTCTATATCTGCTATCAGGTGTGATATCTTCGGCTAAGACTGATACCAAGATCAATTAAAGCCACAAGCCGATGAGGGCCAAAGAAAAGTTTGGTGGGATTCTATAGAAGATATAGGGAGAGAGGGCAGTGGTGAGAGCCTGCACCCCTAATTTATATAACGGACTCCCCCCAAACATAATGGCTGGATTGTCTGAACAGAGATAGATTAACTTACCACTGTTGGTGGGCTCCGTGTTGGTTAATCCCCTCCCCCCCTCTCTACCCCCCCTTTTTTTTTTAGTTTCCCTTTCCCCTTTCCCCCATCTTTCTGTCCCATAGGGGAAGATATGGACTATTAATGGGGGTACTGAGTAATTAAGTGGTGGATTATTGGGTAAACCAATGGTATACGTGGGGATTGGGAGGATGTATGAATATTGTTGATGTTGCTCGCTCTGTAGAACATGATGTATTATTCTGTTGTGTAAAATTCTCCCACTTTTCCCTTTTTTTTTTTTTTTTTACTCTCTATTCCTGCGATCCTTCATCCTTTCTCCTCTCTGAGGGAAAGTAGGAGCTGTATAACTTTAAACGTTTTTTGGGATAAACTATGCCAAGTCAACATACTACTAAGGCTAGCCAAGCGGCAAGCCAAGCAAGCCAGGCAGCTGCTAAACTCGAAAAATGTGCCCACACCCCCGGTCAAGTTTCTCAGACTCCCCCCCAAAATAACCAACAAACACAGCAAGCCCAGAATAAGGCAGGGACTTCGGGGACAAGAAAAAGTCAGGGCCAGAGCCAGAGTCAGACGGTAGGTCAAAGTCATCTACCAGTATCCGTGGGAGTGGGGACCCTGGGACAAGATCAGAGACCTGAAATGGCACAGGGGATACCAGCAGGAGGGGGGGGGGGGTCTAACTGATCCTGAACTATCACTAAAGGAAGTTCTACAGGCAGTCAACCTATGTAGAGATTCTCTAACGGAAATGACTGCCCAATTAAAATCGATACAGGCAGATCTTCTATTGGTTAGACAAGATATACAACTAGTTCAGGAAAGGACTACAGCTTTAGAGACACGAGTCGCCCTAATAGAAGATGACCTGGATCCCCTCAAAAAAGAAATGGCAGCTATAAGAGTACAATTAAATAAACAGGAGATAAAGATGGATGAAATGGAAAATAGGATGAGGAGAAAAAATGTACGAATCCTTGGATTTCCAGAACAGAGTGAAGGCACAGATCCAGTTGCCTTCCTGGAAAAGTGGTTTCGAGATACACTCGGCCAGGAATTTTTTACACCACTTTTTTCAATAGAGCGAGCACATAGAGTCCCGACAAGACCCCTCCAATCTGGTGCCCCTCCTAGACCCCTACTAGCTAAAATACTACACTTCAAGGATAAGGTGACTATCATGCGTAAAGCAAGGGAACTGGGTAATATGATGTATAATGGAACTAGGATTTCTATATACCCGGACTTCTCACCGGAATTGCAGAGGAGATGAGCTAAATTTATTGAAGTTAACTACGCCAGGCACATATAATATATGCATTGATCTACCCGGCTAGATTGCAATTAACAGTTAATGGGGGGAATATATTTTTTGATTCACCAGAGGGGGTAAACGAGTGGTTGACTACCCATGATGAAATACGGTGATGGGGCGGCTGCCGGGGGGAGATGGCTTTGGTCCCTCTCCCTCACGGCGGTTACCCCACTAGTGGTTCTTTTTCTAATACGAAATACTGTTGTGGGGGGTCACCAGGGGTGGGTGGGGGGAGTGGAGGGGGAAAATGGGGACATTGAATATGGATTGTGTTGTGGTTGAACTTCTTAGACACTCCCCAAGCCTGTTTCTCAACTTGTGGGTGGTCTTTTACCTTTAAGGATTTATTTTGAGGGAAACGGGGAGGAGGGAAGAGGGGTATAGAAGGATGGGAACTAAGAGCAGGATACCCCTGCTTACTCCTTGTTTGAGGGGCCCTGTAAAATGTTCTCAAATTTTTTATGTTGTATTTGTGAGGTTTTTTTTTGTTGGTAGAGGTGAAGGGGATTGGGAAGGGAGTGAAGGAGGGAGGGAAGGAGGGAGGGATATGGGAGGGGGTAAAATGATTGTATTAAGTATGTGGAACGTATGGATAGGTCACAATAGGAAGTCCCCGGGTAGGCCTAGGAAGGCAGTGAGGAAGCAAGAGATGATATATGGTATGTATGGTTTAGTGGGGGGTTAGGTATAAAAGGAATTTATGAATGTATAATAGATAGGGATGAGTGGAAGAAGCATGTCTCTAAGGGGAAAGAGAGGGGTTTAACACATTTGTTCACTAAAATATCTAGAACTGAGTGGGTGAATAGATATGAAAGGTTGAGGCAGAACAGAAACATGAAGTTCTTGAGTAATAGATTTCACTATCAATTATATCACACCAACACTATATCACAGGAAGTTAAAGTTAATGGGGGGGGGGGAAATATCACAAAATATAAATAAGGCTTATAGTGCCATAATGAACAGACACTTTCAAGTATATGGTTAGTAATGCACGGCTAGAAAGGAAAGCTATTACACTTTGCTCATGGAACGTAAGGGGTTTGGGGGACTTAGGGAAAAGAGCAGCAGTGTTGAACACAGTAAGGGCACACGGGGTTTCTATCCTGTGTTTACAGGAAACACATTTTTCAAATATCTCTTTATCTCACTTGGGGTGGAGGGATTTCCAAATTCAGCATCATTCGACACACGTCCTATTCAAGGGGGGTTAGTATTTTTGTCAAGAAAGGGGTAACATTCAACTGTTTCCAGAAAAGGATTGATGAAGATGGGAGATATGTTTTTGTCCATTGTAAGATAGAGAATAGGGTACTTGTCCTAGCCAGTGTCTATGTGCCGCCACCTTTTAAGCTGGATATTTTTTCGACCTAGCGGAATTTGTGCTGGATAAACCTGATGCCCCGATATTTATGGTGGGAGACTTTAATATGGTCATGGACCAGGACCTGGACAGGTTTCCACAAACAACCCAAGGGAGAGGTCCAACAGACAAAAGACTTGTCCAGATAATGGGGGAAATGGGTTTGAGGGACCTGTGGAGATTACAGAATCCAGAGGATCGGGTGTATTCATGTTTTTCCACTACACATTCCACACTCTCTCGAATTGATATGATGCTGGGGAATGACGAGGCAACTATTATGTCAGGCAACTCTAAATATTTGCAGAGGGGTCTTTCTGACCACTCACCAATGACAATATCTTTGGAGATCGGTGGGGGGAACCAACCTAGGGAATGGAAAATCAGTCCAGTCTGGCTGGAACTCATTGGGGAACCCCAGGAACTTACAAATGCTTTGACAGAATATATAGATCTAAACACCGGAACAGCACCACAGGGGGTCATCTGGGACACTTTAAAGGCTTTTCTCAGAGGCCTCTTAATTCAGCAGATTTAAAGAATTAAGAGGGAGTCCAATAGAAGGGAGGTTGAGGCAGCACATAGAGTGACACGTCTGGAAGAGCAATACATTAAAGAACCATCAGTAGGGAATCTGGGGGCTTGGATAGAGGCACAACGTGTGTACCGTTGGATAATGATGGGAAAAGCGGAAAAAATACATATTTCAAAAACAAGTTAGGTTTGGGGAAGGGGAATGTGTAGGCCAGATGCTGTCACAACTGGTGAAAGTTAATTTACCTTCATCATTGGTACCAATGATCAATACGACTACAAAGGGAACAACTACCTACACTCCAGATATTGTTGATTGTTTTAAGGACTACTATAAAAATCTCTATAGCTCGAACCAAGAAGAACCGGGAGATTCAATGGAAAACTTTTTTAAAGACCTGACTATCCCCCGGCTCTCCGAGGATAATAGGGATAAGCTAGATGCCCCCATCACACTAGAAGAGATACAACACACGGTACAGGCAATGGCGACCCAGAAATCTCCCGGGCCGGATGGCCTACCGGTAGAGGTCTACCGCCATTTTGGAGGAATTCTTCTCCCTGAGCTATTGAAAACATTTAATTGGGCGTTGGCTAATGGGGAACTCCCTCTTTCCATGAGGGTGTCAACCATAATAGTTATACCAAAAGAAAATAAGGATCCACTGGACCCTTCCTCGTATAGACCTATCTTCCTGCTTAATCTGGACGCCAAGATTTTAGCAAGGTCTTGGCATCCAGATTGAATGGGGTGATAGAGAATTTAGTACATCCTGATCAATCAGGATTTATTCCAGGCAGATCAACTAATATAAATATTAGACGAGTACATTTAAACATACAAATTCCAACTGATGACAAGGGACATAGAGCTATTCTCTCTCTAGATGCCGCTAAGGCTTTTGACACCTTAGAGTGGGGATACCTTTGGAGGGTGCTGAGGGAGTTTCAAATAGGGCCAATCTTCGCTATGTGGGTAAAAATGATGTATAGCTCACCGGAGGCTAGGGTGAGGGTGAACAATGTACACTCGACAGGATTTCAGTTGCTAAGGGGGACGAGGCAGGGATGTCCCCTATCCCCCCTCTTGTTCGCCCTTGCAATTGAACCCCCGGCCCTTATCTCTTCGATCCTGTATAGAGATTAGGGGCTTTAAAAGAGGTATGGAGGAAGAAAAACTAGTCCTGTTTGCAGATGACTTACTTATACTTTTAGGGGATGCACAGAACTCGTTAAAACAAACAATGGGTAAAATCAGAGAATTTGGCGAATTCTCCGGTTTAAAGATTAACTGGGGAAAATCTACTCTATTGCCAATCGACCCTTTAGACAGTCCACTACCTCAAGAAGCAAGACGGCTGCAAGTAGTAACTCAGATGAAGTATCTGGGTGTAATTATTACCAAAGACCCCAAAGCATATATAGCAAATAATTTGGCCCCATTATTAACTAGGTTTAAAGAGAAATCTAAAATCTGGAGGAGATTTCCCCTCTCTACGATGGGTCGATGCAATTTAGTTAAAATGATTTTCCTGCCACAAGTTTTATATATTTTAGCCAATTCCCCAGTATAGGTCTATAAAAAATGGTTCTCTAAATTTGATACCACGTTTAGAGAATTGATATGGAAGGGCAACGTGGCGCGTATTAGTTTAAAAATGTTGCAACTCCTGATAAATGAAGGGGGAGTGGCATTTCCACACCTGTTTAAATATTTCCTAGCATCTCAGCTACAATATATGAGGAATAGCGGGGCAGGGGGAAATCTCCTCCAGATACTTTTAAAAAGACAAATTGTCGAAATTTTGGAGGCAGGTATGGTAATGCGTGGAATACCCACGTTGGATTTAATGAATAAAACATGGGCAACGGCCAAGGGAATGCTGGGATACAGAGGCTATACGGAATACTCTCCACTGTGGAAAAATAACAAACTGAGCGAGGTACAGAAAATAGTACCGATTAGAGAGTGGGAACGACGAGACATAAAATATCTACATCAGCTTTATATTAATGGGCAATTAAAAACGTTTCAGGAGCTTAGAGCGGAGTTTGCAATACCGAGGAAATCTTTTTTTCGATACCTCCAGCTCAGACATGCACTCACAGTACAATTTGAAGACTCGCCATTAAACTGGTGTAATATTCCGATCCTACTGCGAATAACGCGAACAGACTCAACAAAAGGGTTGATCTCAGGCATATACTCGAACCTACATAAAGACGCTCGGGGTAGTCACTATACCTCTGTTTTTAGAGATAAATGGGCAATGGATGTGGGTAGTATCACAAACACCCAATGGGATAGGCTCCTTGAGTTAGCACCATGGGTCTCCCTTTCTCCACCCCAAAAGATGTCGCATTTGTTCCTCTTATATAGAGCCTATCTCACACCGAAAAAACTTTTCAGCTTTGGACATAGAACAGACTCCTCCTGCCCTAGATGTGGAAGGACAGAAGGAGACATGATCCATATGTTTTGGAGATGCCCCAAGTTGCATCGCTACTGGATGGAGGTAGTGGAAATAATTACACAGGTCTTTGAAGTTTCTATTGAGATGGAACCTAAGGTCTGTGTATTGGGATGGGTAGATGGGAAGGGAAGGCCCAAAGATACTAATTTGGCAATCTTGCCTATTTCAAGCTCGCAAACTTATTGCTCAAAGATGGCAATCCTTCGCCCCTCCATCCAGTAGGAAATGGGAGCAAAGTGTGAATACCATGATACTAAAGGAAACAACACTTTATACTAGACAGGGATGTACTATGAAACTTGAAAAGATGTGGAGAATGTGGTGTGAAAAAAAGAATATAGATATACTATAAGGTGTGGGGAAAAAACTAAAAAAAGAATACAGATATACTTGGATTACAGATATATTACAGATATATTTGGATTAAATAAGGAGACATGCGGGAAGGATGATGTGGGTGGTGAATGGTTAGGGTATGAGAGTGAATGAATGTGGGGAGTATAGTAAACAAATGGACCTATTTGGAGGGATAGGAGGAACATACATCCGGGAATATTAGCTTTTTCTGTTCCCTATGTTTTACTGTTTTTCCTGTTTGGACAATGTTATGTCTTTTTATCTCCCCTTCTTAACAAAATGGAGGAATGTATAAATGTAAGAATGTGATGTTTATTTTGTGAAACTGAAAAATGATCAATAAAAATATAAAGTTAAAAAAAAAAAAAAGAAAATTCAACATCAACCATATATCGCGGAAAATTTTAAAACCTGCTATCCAACATTTGTCCGTGGAAAATCCGACAATTGTCCAATGGAGCGTGCAAACGGACGGATTTTCCATCAACAGCCTGTCATCACACAATTCCCATCGGAAATTTCGATCGTGTGTACGAGGCTTAAGTGCAATGTTTAATTTGCAACATAATAAAAGTATCCAACACTTACATCTAGGTAAGGACTGGTATGCTCGTGGGAGATTGAAATTTTTTCCAGCGTCTAAAGCGTGTCCTGAGCGTTCATTGAGTCCAGGCTGGGAGAGCTGCAAGTCAGAGAGGAAGCCGGTTAATCCCTCGGAGGAGATGATGACAGTCAGCTTGTGGAGCAACGCTTCTGGGTGTGAGACGTCAGCAGGATCGGGGAAACCACAACGCATGAGAAAGGAGCGCCCATGCTCTGTACGACCCTTGCAAATGCTCTGAAACGCGTTGTGGTTTCTCCCGATCCCGCTGACGTCACACGCCCAGAAGCGTCGCTCCACGAGCTGACTATCATCATCTCCTCCAAGGGATTAGCCAGCTTCCTCTCTGGCTCCTTGTGGCTCTCGCAGCCTGGACTCAATGAACGCTCAGGACATGCTTTAGACGCTGTAAAAAATCCAAGGAGATTTCAATCTCCCATAAAAATACATTTTAATGAATTACAAAAAACAAAACATAATATACATGCCCCATTTTATTTGTGAATAATGGGAAAGATTATGTTACGCCGAGTAATTAGATACCTAACATGTTATGCCTTAAAATTGTGCACACTCGTGGAATGGTGGCAAACTACAGTACTTAAAAACATCATTACCTGTTTATAGTTACGGAGCAGGTAGAGTGCTAGAATTATTGCTTTTTCTCCAACGTTCGCAGCGATACCTCACATATGTGGTGTGATCACCGTTTGCATATGCAGGCGCAACTTACGTATGCATTTGCTTATGCGCATGAGAACAAATGAGGGATGGGGGTGCTTTAAAAATGTTTTTATTTATTTTGCTTTTTATTTTTACACTGTCCTGTTTTTTCTTTTATCACTTTTTTCCTATTACAAGGAATGTAAACATCCCTTGTAATAAAAATAAGGATGACGGGTCCTCTTTATGGAGAGATCTGGACTCAAAAAGACCATAAACCTCTCCTTTACCTTTAAAAACAAAAGATCAAAAACATTTTTTGATCTTTTGCTTTATAAAAAAACGTACTTCCAACCTGGACCGAAAGTGACGTCATCACGTCGCTTTGGTCCTGAAAGGCTACAGAGGCTATCAAAGAGGATCTACTCTTTGATCGCCTGTGTGACCAGTCGGGCAAGCAAGCGTAAACGGTAAGCCCAAGAGACACTGGCGAGAGGTGGCGGGGGGAATGGCGGTCCAGCGGCTCATGGGTAAGTCAACCGCCGCAGAAAAAACAATACCGGGGTGATGGCTGATATACTTGCAGACCGCAACATATAAATACGTATTGTGGTCGGCTAGTGGTTCAAATGCACCGGTGCTCAGACTAGCGGTCCTTTTTTATACATAGGAACAATACGAGGAAATCCACAGAAAAAGGCCAACGCGTTTCGGCTGTTCAGGCGAGCCTATTGGCAGTGCGGCGCCTTATACTGCATGATCAGAAAAAATACCACGTCAATGGCCACTAAAATGGAGCCCACGATCATAGTTAGGAAATATTTATTTCCTATGATCATCAACTCCATCTAGAGGCAAAAATGTGGTATTTTCCTGATTTACTCTGTTTTGGATAAATTAATAACATTCGACCTGGAGAGAAAATAGCCAGGTATCTTTCGATTCAAACAGAAATGAACATACATGCATACATGTTTCACAGAGCTATTACGTTCTATATTTTTTTTTTATGCACACACTGCAGAAGTTTTAGACCAATCATTACAATGGGCACTGCCTAACTGGAGAACAGAGGCAAGTAAGGCTCTACAATAAAGGTTGAGTTGACTTGAAGTGGATTGATTTTTCTCAAAAGGTCTTTCATTTTAACTATCAAGAGGTTTAAGTAACTACCAAGAGGTTCAAGTAACTACCAAGAGGTTCAAGAAGCAATTAGAAAATTCTATAGATAATGTAGAAAACCCTTTTAATAGTCTCCTCTTTATGTTCAAACACGTGCCAAATACTTAGACGTAAAAAAAAAAACACGTTGGCTATAAAAAAAAAGTTTATTTTTAAAAAAATTGGTTTTCTGTACATTTTGATCACATAAAACAAATTGGTACAAAACAAGATTCACAATGAGATACAGCAACAGTCTATTCTTTACAATTTAAAAGCAGAAAATATGTCGCATGAAAAATTTTTTATTTTTCTTACACAAGTGCAAATGTATTTCAAGATCTTGCACATTTTTATTGATTTTAAATGAAAACATAACCTCATGTGTTTCCATCCCTATTATATTCAGAACTGGAGAGAGCAACAAGGGTGGGACTTTAAATGATGTGCGAATTTGCAATAAGATAGATTGGTGAACAATTGGGAAGATTTAATGAGTTCATATACAGTATAACATGCATATAATAATAGTAGCAGTTACAAATAGTGAACAATGTTGACAGTAAGTATGATAGCAACATAGATACATAATAATATGAACATCACAATATTCCACAGTGCACCAAATTGGAGTTGATATAAAACCATAGAACATAGGGTAATGCCTGCATGGCAAATAGCCACAAAATCCTGTGGGGTAGATTGTTGTATGACAGCTGTAGAAATTTGAGTAAAATTAATGACCAACACGACATTTGGTAGCTCTACGCGTTTCGTGGCTGAAGCACCACTCATCAGGAGCAAGCACGTGAGGTATCTAGAATAAATAAATAAGTCCCAAGGGATGGAAATAGGTGGCCTTACCAGGCCATAATTTCACGTAAAGTCCCTAAAACCCCCCTCCAATTAATCATTGATTGCTTGTAAACATCATTCACAAAAAAAATCATGTACACATATTTAAATAAAAAAAAAAAAAAAAAGGGGGGGCTTCTCTTGCCCATGATCAAACATTTATCAAAATTAGCCTCAAATTTTGCAATGCTAACTGCTTAGGTAAAGTTTGCTTCAAAATAACAATTATGTTATATATATCACTGACAGCTCCAAATGAGAGCACCCAATTAAAAATATTAACAATAGTTGTTTTTTAAATAAAATATATTATATATTAATAATAATAATAATTATAATATTTTAACTGGATGCTGGTAGCACAACACAAACTCCATAAAAAAATATATATATATTTTAAATTAAAAACAACTTTTATTATTAATATATATATGTATTTTTAAACTGGCATCCCTAACAGTCGCTATGAAAAAATAATTATTTTTAATTGAAAAACGAAAAAAAAAATTCATGGAGTCACTGTTAAGAATGCCAGCACTCAGTTAAAAATAATACTACTACTAATACTAATAGTTTGGCAATTAAAAATTATGTGAATTTGTAATGTGATCACCATGTCTGCAATTATATGGTGATCATATGGCTTTGTTGTTAAATAAAGACATATCTCTGACAACTGCAATTCTTTTTCTTGGTACACTTGATGAATATACTACTCCAAATGAGGGCCAGCACCCAGGTAACATTTTTAATAATAAAAGTTGTTTTTAAATTTAAAATAAATCCCATCTTAGGCATGCCAGCACCCAGTTAAAAATAATATATATTTTTTTTATTTAAAAACATTGTTTTCATAGGATCCTTTTCTTAAGGACTGCATTAAGGGCGCCAGCACTCCGTAAATAATTTTTAAATAAATAATTGTTGTTTTTTTAATCAAATGCATTGTTTTCATAGGATCCGTGTTAGGGTTCCCGAATTCCTATCCCTCCCAGGGGCCAATTTTTGGCACAAGACCGGGTACAGATGGATTAAAGGAGTTTCTGTAAACTTTAGGAGCCTTTGGATTTCTCTTTTTCAATTGACTCCAGTGAATTTTGCCAAAATTTGCCATTTAAAGCCCACTGTACCCGTAAAAACCACCAAAAAGTCCTTAAATTTCTCTTTATCCAGTGTCTCCAATGCATTTTGCCAAAATACTGTGTGCCACTTAATGCCTACTTTACCCTTAAAATCCACCAAAAATTCCTTGAATGTCTATCTACAGTGACTATCTACAGTGACTGAAATTTGCCATTTAAAGCCCACTGTACCCATAACAACCTACAAAAGACCTTTACATTTCTCTTTCACCAGTGACTCCAATGCATTTTGCCAAAATTTGCCATTAACTCCCATTGTACCCTTAAAAACCACCAACAATTCTCTATAGACTGCAACGCATTTTGCCAAAAATTTTAATTTAAAGCCCACTGTGCCCCATAAAAACTACCAACTACCCACTGTACCCATAACCTCCAAAAGGAATTTGAATTTCCATTTCTCCAGTGACCAATATATTTGGCCAAAATTTGCCATTAACGCCTACTGTACCCTTAAAAAACACCAAAAATCCCTTGAAATTCTCCAGACTCCAAAGCATTTTGCCAAAATTTGCAATTTAAAGCCCACGGTGCCTGTAAAAACTACCAAAAAGCCTTTACATTCCCCTTTCTCCAGTGACTCCAATGCATTTTGCCAAAATCTGCCATTTAAAGCTTGGTGTGCCCCAAAAATCCACCAAAAAATCATTTGAAATTCTATTTCTCTACTGACACCAATGCATTTTGCCAAAATGTTCCATTTAAAGTCTACTGTTCCCCTAAAATCCATCAAAAGAAAAAATCCTTGAATTTCTTTCTTCAGTGACTCCAATGCATTTTGCCAAATTTAGAAATTTGCCAAAATTGTGTCCCTATGCCACAAGTCTACCTTGGTACAACTGGGATAGCTACAATGATATTGAGTTGGTGTATAATACTAAAATACTAATACTATAATCTAATACCTGCCATTACCAAAATATACTGCTATTTTCTCTGCATTCCTCCATGCCGCACTCTTTGTGCCACCATTCAACTCTTTAGTTTGCTACGGCATATTATGCATGCTGCCCTCATCCCTTAAATTTCACCTCAGCTGGTAAGGGTGATTTGGTGGAGGAAGGTGGATGGGGGAGAGGTCAAAGGGCTTGCAACCCAACATGGGCAGGTTTTCCTAATGGTAATTTTTTTTTTGCCCAAATTTTGCCTAAGACGTATGGCGAAACAAGAGGCTAATTTCAATGAAGGAAACATCAGTATTATCATTTTATATTATTTTTGTTTCCTATATACACACACAACACTCTAGGCCAGTGATGGTGATCCTTGGCACTCCATATGTTTTGGAACTACATTTCGCATTGATGCTCAACTACACTGCAGAGTGCATGAGCATAATGGGTCTCATCAATGCTTATAACAAAGATCGAACCCCTTCCAATCCAGCATTGGTGTCCCTTTAAATGGGTCTTTACATCCGGAGCACATGGCAGATGGGCCATCGAAGTGGTCACGTGACCAGGGGAGCCCGTCCCGCTGGCTCCCTATCATGAATAGAGACTTCAAGCTGTCTATGGCAGCTTGAGAACCGTGCTGGGAATGTGCACGCTCTCAGCACAGGAACCTTGGCCATCCATGGAGATGTGGGCTAATGGCGGTTAAAGTGGTTATCCTCAAAGATGAACAAAGCCTATCCCTCTATAGTGTGTACTTGTCTCAGTCCAAAGCATGAAGTGTAATTTCTGCCTACTGCCTCGTTCCTCTGCTATTAGCTTGAGTTCCTTCGGAGACGTTTTTCTGACACCAAGAGGGAAAAAAAAGGTGACTGTGGAGGGTGTTCCAGCACGCAGCCTGTGATTGACAGCCTCAGCTCTGTTCCTGTGTGCTGTGTGAAGGGGGGGCGTGTCCCTTCTCTCCAATCAGCTCTCACTGAGCACTGCAGAGTAACTTAGGCTCTCCGCCCCCTGCATTCTGAAAGCTTTATAAAGTCTGTGCTTTCAGGAGCCTTCAGGAGTCCATCACACAGCCTACCACCTATGTACACAGCACTAAACAGGAACTGACAAAACTGCATGCAAAATGGTAATACTTTGCTGGTTAATGTGGAAGTAAACCCAGTTACCAAAATCCAATATAAGTTTTACTGTGTAACTTCATAAAAAAATCTTCCTGTTAGAGGGTGACAACGCTTTGTGCCTGTCTCCCAATTGTGCTTCTGCATTGTCACCCTGCCACAGGAGCTTTCAACTGAGACTTTCAAAGTGGACTAGACGTGTGCAGTTACAAATCGAAATTCGGAAATTCAGACAAAATTTACGTTCTTCAGAAAATTGGATGTATCTGAATTACAATGGTAATGAATTTAAACAAATCCCAAATAACTAAACAAAATTTGAATCAAATTCAAAATGTTTTTAAATTCTATTCAAATACTTTTATAATTCGATTCAAATTTCCGAACACAATAAAATAGAATAGAAAATAAAAGAATAACCATGTTACGAAAATTCAAATATCAAATAGAATAAATTTCAAATTGGAATAGAATAGAAAAAAGGAGAATAGAATAAAAATAGAAAGAATACAACCAGCTGCAGAAATTTGAATTTCCAATAGAATTAATTTGAAATTGAAAAGAATGAAATATTATAGAAAATAATTGAAAAACAATAGAATAGAATAAAATAGAAAGAATATAACCAACAGAATGAATTTGAATAGAATAGAAAAGAATGAAATAGAATAGAAAATAGAACAGAATAGAAAAGTGAAAAAAAAAAAAACAATAGACTAGAATAAAATAGAAAGAATATAACCATCTTCTGAAATTCAAATTTCAAATAGAATACATTTTTAATTGGAGTAGAATATAAAAAAAAGAAGAGAATAGAATAAAATAAGAATATAACCAACTTCAGAAATTCTAATTTACAATAGAATGAATTTGAATAGAATAGAAAAGAATAAAATAGAAAAGAATAGAACAGAATAGAACAGAATAGAAAAGTGAAAAAAAAAAACAATAGAATAGAATAAAATAGAAAAGTGAGAAAAAAACAATAGGATAGAATAAAATAGAAAGAATATAATCAACTTCCGAAATTCAAATATCAAATAGAATAAATTTCTAATTGGAATATAATAGAAAAAGGGAGAATAGAATAAAATAGAAAGAATACAACCAGCTGCAGAAATTTGAATTTACAACAGAATGAATTTGAATAGAATAGAAAAGAAAAAATAGAATAGAATATAGAACAGAATAGAAAAGTGAAAAAAAAACAATAGACTAGAATAAAATAGAAAGAATATAATCAACTTCCGAAATTCAAATATCAAATAGAATAAATTTCGAATTGGAATATAATAGAAAAAAGGAGAATAGAATAAAATAGAAAGAATACAACCAGCTGCAGAAATTTGAATTTTCCAATAGAATGAATTTAAATTGAAAAGAATGAAATATTATAGAAAATAATAGAATATAAAATAAAATAGAAAAGAATTGAAAAACAATAGAATAGAAAAGAATTGAAAAACAATAGAATAGAATAAAATAGAAGGATTATAACCAACTTCATAAATTACATTTTACAACAGAATGAATTTGAATACAATAGAAAAGAATAAAATACAATAGAAAATAGAAAATAATAGAACAGAATAGAAAAGTGAAAAAAAAAAACAATAGAATAGAATAAAATAGAAAGAATATAACCATCTTCCGAAATTTAAATTTCAAATAGAATAAATTTTGAATTGGAATAGAATAGAAAAAAAAGAAGAGAATAGAATAAAATAAGAATATAACCAACTTCAGAAATTCAAATTTTCAATAGAATGAAGTTGAATAGAATAGAAAAGAATAAAATAGAATAGAAAATAATAGAACAGAATAGAAAAGTGAAAAAAAAAAACAATAGAATAAAATAGAAAGTAAATAACCAACTTCAGAAATTCAAATTTCCAATAGAATGAATTTGAATATCATAGAAATAAATAAAATAGAATAGAAAAGAATAGAATAGAAAGTAAAATAGAAAAGAATAGAAAATAATTGAAAAAAACTAAACAAAAAAACAATAGAATAAAAAATAGAAAGAATATAACAATCTTCCGAAATTTGAATTTCAAATAGAATAAATTTGGATTAAAATAGAATATAATAAAAAAGAATAAAATAGAAAAAAAGCATAGAGTATAAAATAATAGAATAGAGTAGAAAAAAAACAATAGAATGGAATAAAAATAATATAACCATCTTCCAAAATTTGGATTTCAAATAGAATTTGAATGGAATTTGCATTTTCCAAATTCGGTTGAATTGTGTTCAATTCGACCAAATTTGGAGAATTTGAATCGAATTCAAATAAACAAAACAAATTTCGAAGATGAATTAAATGAATTTAACAAAGTTAACTAAACAAATTTATATAAATAAGGAAACAAATTTTTCTGTTCTGCACATGTCTAAAGTGGACATTTCAACATACATTACACAGGCATGATCAATTGCTGCCACCATCAGGAAACATGGCATGAGGATGTCATGTAACCATCACTGGCACGCATGTAGACAGGAAGGCGCTGTCAAGAGTCTGCAGGAGAACAGCAGCACTGAGATATAACAAAGGATTGAAAAAGAAAACAGTAAAAACAAGTATTTTATATAAAAAAAGTAAAGAAAAAAATGGAAATTGAAAACCGTTATTTACCAATCTATACATTTACTTACAGTGTACAGCTATGTTAAACAGCTGTAAATACCATAGTGTATGAAATATACAGCAAAACACATTTTTCTGTACCAACACTCAATTGGTGTAGAAAATGTCACATAATACTAATATAAAAACATCACATGCATCACGTGGCTTGGACAAGAATTTGTCCGCCAAACAATCATTGACTTTAATGTACAGATATAATATATTCTAGGTCTGCCATCTAGTGGTCCTTAGTGAAATTACACTCAGTTCATGCACAAAAAAAAAAAAAATTCCCCTATGCCGGTGTGGAATACACAAAACACTAGTATTAAAGGATAACTAAACACAAGAAAAAAAAAGTCATATATTGCAGTTTACCAGTCCTTAGATGTGGTGGCTGTACTCGTTTTTTTTTAAGGCTTTAAAAAATGTTAGCAAATGCAGATAATGCTTACTGATCCTGCCAGATATGCAGTGTCCTTCCCATGATTATTATTATACAGGATTTATATAGCGCCAACAGTTTGCGCAGCTACAACATGAGGGCAGACAGTACGGGAAAAATACAATTCAATACAGGAGGGATCAGAGGACCCTGATCGTTAGAGCTTACAATCTAAGCGGGAGTTGAACAGAAATCTTAAAGCAGAACTTAACTGTATCTGAGCACCAGAAATTGAAAATGCTATTTATTTCATTTGAAATATTCATAGCAAAACCCCCATCATCTATGTCTCCATCTTTTATTTTGTTGGTAAAGCACTTTAAAAAACAAGCGCCTAGCATTTCTAGCAGCAGCCATCCTAAAGCGGAGTTCCACCCAAATTTTTAAGTCCTCTGCATCCCAAGCCGCTGTGTGCGCTTAAAACGAATTGGCATATAATTTTTTTTTTAAACTCAGTGTTATATTGATGATTGTAATCTTCACTTCCTCCTCTCGGCCACTGCTAGAGCGCTTCTTTTCCGGTCTGCAATGCCTTCTGGGAGATGTTTGTCATCAATCCCAGGAGGCAATAGGCATCGCTGGGCCGTAGCATTGCGTTATTTTAAAACCGGAAATTACACGATGCAAGGCAGCGGCCAGCGCCATTTTTTAAAAAGGGTAACCAGGCTTTTGTTGCCATGGTTAACAAAGCTTCTTATACACAGTGATGGGCGTGGCGGAGGCGGCTGGAACATCTCAGCTTCTGATTACATACAGAGCCCGGGGGAGGGGACAGCTAATCATTTTAATAGAGGAATATGATGGAGGCAGTTTTGATGGGGCAACTTTGAAGGTGGCAATATGATGGGGGCAAATTTGATGGGGCAGTTTTGATGGTGGCCGTATAATGGGGCAATTTTGATGGGAGCAAATCGATGGGGCAGTATAATGGGGCAATTTTGATGGGAGCAAAATTATTGGGCCATTTTGATGGGGGCAATAGGATGCAGCAGTTTTGATGGGGCAATTTTGATGGTGGCAGTATGATGGTGGCAATTTTGATGGGTCAATTTTGATGGTGGCAGTATAATGGGGCAATTTTATATATATATATATATATATATATATATATATATATATATATATATATAATATATATAAATGAATAAAACATCTGCATAGAAAGAAGGATATCATGACGAAAGCACTCAAGCGGAGTGTGGGACGTTTTGTTACAGTACCCTTTCATCCTTATACATTTAGATTATATATGAGGCTTAACCTTTATTGATTTTTTTAATTAAATATTTTTTTAAAATTTTTCATTCATTTTATCTATTTAACCACTTCAGCCCCGGACCAATTGGCAGCCAAAGGACCAGGCCCTTTTTTGCGATTCGGCACTGCGTCGATTTAACTGACAATTGCGCGGTCGTGCTCCAAAACAAAATTGGCATCCTTTTTTTCCCACAAATAGAGCTTTCTTTTGGTGGTATTTGATCGCCCCTGCGGTTTTTATTTTTTGCGCTATAAACAAAAATAGAGCGACAATTTTGAAAAAAATGCAACATTTTTCCCTTTTGCTATAATAAATATCCCCAAAAAATATATAAAAAAACATATTTTTTCCTCAGTTTAGGCCGATACGTATTCTTCGACATATTCTTGGTAAAACAAATCGCAATTAGCGATTATTGATTGGTTTGCGCAAAAGTTATAGCGTTTACAAAATAGGGGATAGTTTTATAGCATTTTTATTAATATTTTTTTTTTTTACTAGTAATGGCGGCGATCAGCGATTTTTTTTGTGACTGCGACATTATGGCGGACACATCGGACATTTTTGACACATTTTTGGGACCATTGTCATTTATACAGCAATGAATGCTATTTAAATGCATTAATTCCTGTATAATCGACAGTTGTAGTGAAAGAGTTAACCACTAGGGGGAGGGGAGGGTTTATGGGCTGTGACGTGTGTGTTTTTTTACATTAGGGGGCGGGGCTGACGTCTGACGTCATTGATCGGCTTTCCCGATGACCGGGAACAGCCAATCAATGACAGGCAGAGTAGGAAGCGCAGGGAGAGGTTTGTTTACACATACCTCTCCCCGTTCTTCAGCTCCGTAACGGCACCCGTGATTGCCTGGGAACACAGCAGGACTGTGGATCTGTGTGTGTAAACACACAGATCCATGTCCTGTCAGTGGAGAGTAGACAGATGGTGTGTTCCCAGTACAGAGGAACACCGATCGGTCTCCTCCCCTTGTGAGTCCCCTCCCCCTAAAGTTAGAATCACTCCCAGGGAACATACATTAACCCCTGCAGCGCCCCCTAGTGTTAACACCTTCCCTGCCAGTCACATTTACACAGTAATCAGTGCAATTTTATAGCAATGATCGCTGTGTAAGTGTGAATTGTCCCAAAAATGTGTCAAAAGTGTGCGAAGTGTCCGCGGCAATGTCACAGTCACTAAAAAAAATCCCAGATCGCCGCCATTACTAGTAAAAAAAATGCAATAAATCTATCCCCTATTTTGTAGACGCTATAACTTTTGCGCAAACCAATCAATATACGCTTATTGCGATTTTTTTTACCAAAAATATGTAGAAGAATACATATCGGCCTAAACTGAGTAAAAAATATATATATATTTTTTTAAATGGGATATTTATTATAGCAAAAAGTAAAAAATATTGTGTTTTTTTCAAAATTGTCGCTCTATTTTTGTTTATAGCGCAAAAAATATAAATCGCAGAGGTGATCAAATACCACCAAAAGAAAGCTCTATTTGTGGGGGAAAAGGACGTCAATTTTGTTTGGGTGCAACGTCGCACGTCTGCGCAATTGTCAGTTAAAGCGACGCAGTGCTGAATCGCAAAAAGTGCTTGTGTAAGGAAGGGGGTAAAATCCTCCAGGGCTGAAGTGGTTAATTAGATGGACTCTTAATTTCAACCTGACTAATTATGTAATTTGTATGTGTATGTATACTATAGAGTGTATAGAACCCTATACCCTATAATTAAAGAAAAGAAGCCTTAAAAATAAAAATGTATTCAGCCAGCACATTTAAGGTCTGTTAAGCTGCAATATATATATATATGTTTTTGTGTTTAGATACATTTTAACATTCTACACTTTTACATTGTACAAAAACAATAGTCATCTATGGATTTTGGATGCTTCAAACTTTTTACATTTATAACTTAATCACTTCATCCCCAGAACAAACTCCATTGCCGGAACACAAGGCTGTTCAGGCTGAAATTTTCACTAAAATACTCGTCATTATTTCGGATGCATCACCAGCACTATTGAAGGGGGATGTTTGGCCGCTGAAACGCATTGGATGTTTTCGAGCCTCTTGTTATATCAGAAAAAATGTATGTGGACTCTTAAGCTGACCATACACTAGTAGAATTTTGTTATAAAATGTTCATTTTCGAAACCTTTATAATTTTCGAATCATTAGCGGTGTCAAATAGTATTTCTTTTTTTACTGCAGCGACCAGAAAATGCGAAGCATTGGAAAATTTTTCTTAAATGACTTTCTAGCCATGAATGTGTTTTTTTGCTCGGGAAATTTTATTCATTACAAAATCGAATGTTGAAAGCAAATAAAATTTTGAAGTTTGTTTGAATTGTATTCTTTGAAACTCTGATGGCCTTATCAAAAGTACTGCAGAGATTTTCTGCACGAATGTTCATACAAAAATCTACCAGTGTATGGCCAGCTTTAGAACAACCACCAGCTGGCGTTTTTTTTGTCGATCAAAATACTGACTCTGGTCCTAATGGATACTGGGATTGCAATGTTGGCCCACATCAAATCCAGCATAGACTTTTTTTCACAGCTTTCAAGAACATAAATCACTTTAAAGTAGATCTAAACCCAACTGCTAACATCTTAACCATTTCTGGACCAGCCCCGGCGTTCCTTCAACTGGGTCTTTATGCCCAGGGGGTAGGAAGGACTGCCCAATCAGGTGACCACTGTGATTGGCTGTCACAGTGGTCACATGATCAGGAGTCAGTCCAAACAGTTCCTGATCATAGAGTCCAGGAGCTGTATATGACAGCTAGGTCACTGTGCAGGGAGCATACAGTCAGCACAGAAACCTTGGTCGCCCATGGACACGTATCTGCAGTCTGTGGGGGTTAAAGCCTACCTTCTTTGCCGCTGGACATATGCGTTACGTGGACGCCAATAAAGGAGAATTTGGGGAATGAGACAAAATCTACCCAAGCAGCACTCGCCCCTTCCCCACACTGCGAGGATTAAATGCTTTTTTAGTCCAGGGATGCAGGAATGAGGTGTACTACTTACCTTATCCCTGGCTCTTGCAGGGTCCCACCATTTATGCACCAGTGTCCTTTCTAAGCCATTTGAGGCCATGGTCACAGGCTTTCTTCCTCAGATACAATTCATACTTAATAGCCCTACACTACGCATGATGACGTTGAGGGACCACCCACAGTGCGGGGCTTGAGGACAGCATTGGAGCCTGCTGGAGCCAGGAATTAGGTAATACAGCTTATACCAGCACCTCCAGACTAAACAAGCATTTAACCATTGCAATGCAGGCGTAGAGGGCAGTGTAGGCTGCTAGTGTAGATTTTGTCTCATTCCAGGAGTCCAGATTTAAAATAATCCCTGGTGATCCTGCCACGAAGGCCCTTGTTCAGGCACTTCCTGTTATAGGGTAACAATGCTATGTCCCTGTCTCCCACCTCCTGTGTTGTCACCTTGCCGCACACTCCCCTGGGGTAGACTACAAGCGTCCATGCCAACACACAACACCCCGGCATGGTCCATCATTGTCACTATCAGGATGCCAGTCCATGTGCAGCCAAAATTGGAGCAAAGGCATACACACAGAGCAAGCTAAACAATACAGTTGGGGTTTAGGTTTACTTTAAATGCAATATATTTAAGGCTAGATGGGTGAACAGACATGTTTATCTAAACCAGCCCAAAGTGGAATATACAGTAAGTCTATTACAGGTTTCAATGTCTAATCCAGCCTTTCAACTTCAGATGAACCCTTGAGTTAATGTTGAGTTCCTGGGGAACCCCTGCTAAAACCAAATCATTGGAAGTCTATGGGGAAAAGTGCCCCTTACATTGGTGATTGGTAGATAGAATGCCTTTCCTACACTGGTGGTAATAATGCCACCTTAACAAACAGCTAAAAAATATCATTGGTGCTATACAGCTGGCTTTTCCAGGTGGTAGTGGCTCCAGAATCCCCCTGCACCTCTGGCTGGCCATTTACAGGGGAACCTCTGCAAGGGGGGGAGTCAGCTGTTTGGGGGCCCAAATGTAAGAGGGGGGGATTTCTGGGGACACTAATGTAAGGAAGGGGGCCTCTGGGGACACTAATGTAAGAGGGGGGCTCTCTGGGGACACTAATGTAAGGACGGGGCCCTCTGGGGACACTGATGTAAGGACGGGGCCCTCTGGGGACACTGATGTAAAGACGGGGCCCTCTGGGGACACTGATGTAAGAGGGGGCCCCCTGGGGACACTAATGTCAGAGGGGGGGGCTCTCTGGGTACCCTGTGTAAGGAGGGCTCTCTGGGGACCCTGTGTAAGGAGGGGCTCTCTGGGGATACTAATTTAGGAGGGAAGGCTCTCTTGGGACACTAATGTAAGGGGAGGCTCTCTTGGGACCCTGGTGTAAGGGAGGGGGGCTCTCTGGGGACCCTGGTGTAAGGGGGGGGGCTCTCTGGGGACCCTGATGTAAGGGGGGCTCTCTGGGGCTCCAGAACTATGCAGGCATAATTATATGAAAGGTCAACCAGCCACAGGTCAAGGAACTATGTAGGAACCATTAAATGGAAGGTCATCCAGCCACAGGTCAAAGAACTATGCAGGAACCATTAAATGGAAGGTCATTCAGTCACAGGTCAAGGAACTATGCAGGAACCATTGAATGAAAGATCAACCAACCACAGGTCAAGGAAGTATGCAGGGGTCATTAAATGTAAGGCCAACGCACCACAGTTCAAGGAACTAAGCAGGGGCCATTAAATGGAAGGTCAACCAGCCACAGGTCTAGGAATCCCTAGGAAACTCTGGAGGAACCCTTGTTGAGAATGGCTGGTCTAGTCTCTAATATTCCTTGCAGATCTACAATGTGCATTCTCATGAATTTCACAAATAATTGACTTTGCTTGGTTCATCTTGTAGTTAAAAAAAAAAACATAATCAACCCTTGAACAAAGAAAATCCACTTAAAATCAATGTCGTAGTTTGAAAATCCTGCGTATAAGGAAGCATCTGCTGCTCCACTTTTTCGGCTTTCCATCATCACGTATAACCTTTACAGGTCCCGTACCTAAAATCAGGTTACTGGGATGCTGCACCATCTGGACACCACAGATTCTACACATAGCAGTGCATAGGGGTTAAGTGATTTAGCACTTGCCGTGCTTTAGGAATCCCAAAGACAATTTAAAGTTTCGGAACATTCTCTACTGGCCAAAATGCAAGTAAATCAGGGTTAAGGCATCCCTCCTCTGCAGCCTCTGAAGAGTCCGTACTAACTGCAGCAGTGTACAGGACATACTGGTGGACAAGTGAGTATGCAAAGCTTGGAATCCTTGCATGCGATCTATAAGAAAGGGTTGCACTCCTAGTGCCACTCCGACATCTCTGAAATCTTTGTGTCCGGGTGAGGAACTGTCCAGCTTTAGTGCAAGTAGGGCGACCAGGGAGTCTGGCATCTGAGAGACTGGTAGTTCTGATAAAGAGAAGGTTATATATTAAAACAGAAAAAGACCATCATACAACAGCAACACAATACGCTATATGGAACATCGGGTTTATAAGCAAGCTTGTTGAATATCCCATTCCAAAACCATGGCCATTAATATGGAGTTGGACCTCTTTGAGACTAAAGCAGCCTCCACTCTTTTGGGAAGGCTTTCCACAAGATTTTGGAGTGTACCTGTGGAAATTTGTGACCGTTTGTGAGGCCAGGTACTGATGTTGGATGAGACGGCCTGGCTCACCAGTTTTATTCCAAAGGTGTTCAGTAGGGTTGAGATCAAGGCTCTTTGAAGGCCACTTATTCAGAAGTAAGTCTGCTGCCTCTCCATCCCTAGCCAGCACTCTGCCATTCTGCTTTAAAAAAATCTCAAAATCTATAAAACCATTTTGGGAATCATTCTCATCCCATAGCACACAGCAACAGCCCTGAATAAGGGGGAGTCCATTTCCCCAAACACTTTATGAAACGCTTTGCATCAAAAGTTGCAATTTTCTGGACACTGGGTGCTCCTTCCTTCTTACCCAAGTCTTCCCACTGAAACAACCATAAGGTCATATCGGAAAGGTAGCAGCCCCAGCCCACTAGGGGTTTCTTCTTATTGCCCACACAACCACCCACCCATGACCAATTATTGGCCCAGCCAATCCAGTATGGTCTCCAGCCCAAACCAGGTACTCATTCAGAAGTGTCAGTGCTTTTATCTGACACAATGTAACAAATAAATGAGCATCTGGAGTCTCATATTATGAACATAATGCAACAAAAGCATAAATAGCACCAAAAGGATTTCATTTTGCATCAACCAGATAAAAGGGAATCCACACCTTTAAGAGGATGTAGGGCCCTTTTGGAGGATAATCCTATCCTGTTTGTCATTGAGGGGGTGTCTTGTCACTTAGGTTGGCAATACAGGAGGTATACAGGAGGTATATAATGTGATGTTGGCTCAAAGGGGAAATGGTAAAGGAAGTTTTCCAAGGAAGGAAATTTTATTTTGTGAAGAAAGGGGCCAAAGAGAAAAAATATATAAATGACTTGAGCCGAGGCTCCACTTTAAAGGGAGGGGATAGGAGTTCCACCCAGGAGAAGAATAGGGAAGGAAGTTACATGAAATAAATTTGGAATTACCATTTTTACTCTGGAGAATTGTTGTCCTCCTAAACATCAGAACAAGGTACTTTGACAGGGGGTTCCCTCCTGGCAAGGCACTCTCCTCACTCAAATTGAGGGATGGTGGCCTGATATGGTTCATGAAGGAGATGCCCCCCCATAATTTATTGGCCTGCCAGAATGCATGTTCAGATGTGAGTCTAGTATGGATTTTCGGTGGGAATTCATGATCCCATGTTAGTTTTGCTTTAGTAGGTTGTATACATTACACAGATGTGCCACTTCACATGCATTTTCGGAGCACCCCCCAGACATGTTATTTAAAGGAATTCAGCATTTTTAATGTGTCACCCCTCCCTCTCTCTCGTACACCTTCTGTCTCACCCTCTCCCTCTCTCATACCCCATCTTTCTTTCCCCTCGCTCTTCTGTCTCTCACCCCTCTCTGTCTCTTACACCCCCCTAGTTTTGAAATTGCATTACTTCAGAGCCCCACATCAGTGCAATTTGCAATTTGCAATTTCCATTGTGGCTTCGAAGTCTATGCAAGTCGCAATGAAATTGGTAAAAAGTAGTGCAGGAACCTTTTTCATAATTGCTACGACATAAGTCATGGCGATACGAACGGTTATACTCCTGGCAATGGGGTGCAACTTGTCATGTGATTTGGAACGGTTGCATGTTTAAATGCCCCCTCTATAGCTCCCAACTGTCCCTGATTTCGAGGGACTGTCCCTGATTTGGCGCAATGTCCCTCTGTCCCCCATTCCTCCTCATTTGTACCTCATTTTGGTCTGATCTATATAGTTTTTATCTATCAAAAAGTGTTTTACAGTGCTAAACCTTTCATCCAATTTCTAAATTGCTGCATTCGTAAATATCAAAAGACAATATAAAGGAATAGTAATAGGGAAAAAAGCACTTGTGGGTTAAACAATTTTTTTTTTTGTATAATTCTCCTTTAAGGGGGCATAGCAGGGGGTGTATCCTATGCTTACATACCTTTGCTAATAGGTGTCCCTCATTCCCATCTCAAAAAGTTGGGAGATATGGCCCCCACTTTGCAGCTGAGATGCAATAGGTAGAAGGGGCTTTGTGTGGGTGTGGCTTGAGTGTGGACACCCCATGATCTTCTATTGCCCGGGGGGCCCCATGAGTGGCCAGTCTGCCCCTGATTGTCACATTTTCCCTATATGGGAAAAGTGACAGTGTCTCTTTAAGTAACCACATGCCTTACAGCAAACACAACTGAGCCTTTTTTTTTTTTTTTAAAAGCATTATTTCATGGAAAACAGCAAAGCTCCAATACATACCTAGAGTGACGGTGTTCAAGCAGGACATGTCGTCTCCCCTTTTCTATAAAAGAAAATATTGTTATTACAAAGAATGTATCATCAGTGATGTATGAACTGCAGTCTCAGGGGTATCAACCACAACCAAGCCCATCTTCCTTTCATTATTAAACCAAACTGTATGGAAAACCCAGTCTCACAAAAAGACATCAGCATGGGTATGCTATCGACTAGGGATGAGCCGAACACCCCCGGGTTCGGTTCGAACCAGAACCTTCGAACGGACCGAAAGTTTGCGCGAATTTTCGAACCCTATACGTTATAATGGACGCGAACGTTCGAAATCAAAAGTGCTAATTACAACGGCCAATATGCATGTTAATGTCATAAAACAGGTTTGGGGACCCGGGTCCTGCCCCAGGGGACATATATCAATGCAAAAAGAACTTTTAAAAACTAACGTTTTTTCGGGAGCAGTCATTTTAATGATGCATAAAGTGAAAAAAAAAAAGTGAAATTTTCCTTTAAATATGGTACCTGGGGGGTGTCTAAAGTATGCCTGTGAAGTGGCATGTGTTTCCCGTGTTTAGAACTGTCCTTGCACAAAATGACATTTGTAAAGGAAAAAAAGAAGCCATTTAAAACCACTTGCGGCTTTAGGTTTGTTCTTAAGTAGAATCTGAACAGGTACATTATGAAGTGTAGCTCCATCCCAAAAAAATCTATTTTTAAGCTTTTTGGAGAACATAGGGAGGGGTTATCACCCCTGTAACATTTGCTGTCTTTGCACATCTGTTCAGAACATGTCACCTCACTTTCCGTCCCAATGACAAATGTTTTTGGAAAAAGTGGGGTTTTAATTGAAACAAGGATTGGTGATAAAGTATCAGTAGAGAGGAGATACCTTTTTCCCAAATTAAATCTAACAGGATAGAATTTCCCTTCCTAGGGGTAGATTTCCTCTCACTTCCTGTTTTCTCTTTCCATTTGCAAGTAGGAGTCGTTTGTAAGTTGGATGTTTGAAAGTAGGGGCCTGGCGTATATACTCTGCAGAAATTTGCCCTATTAGATGTTGGTGTAGCCACAAGACTGGTGGGCACAGGAATGGGCCCTGCTATGAGTTAATAGATCAAGATTTGTAATTGCATGCACCTGTTGAACAGGGCAGAAAAATTGGGGGTGGTGGTGGTGGTGGACGGTGTTGCCACAAGACTGTAAGCTCTCACAGTTACTCTTGGTGGGCGCAGGAATGGGCCCTGCTGTGAGTTATTAGATCAAGATTTGTAATTGCAAGCACCTGATGAACAGGGCAGAAAAATTGGGCCTTTGGCGGTGGTGGTGGACGGTGTTGCCACAAGACTGTAGGCCCTCATAGTTACTCTTGGTGGGCGCAGGAATGGGCCCTGCTGTGAGTTATTAGATCAAGATTTGTAATTGCAAGCACCTGATGAACAGGGCAGAAAAATTGGGCCTTTGGTGGTGGTGGTGGACGGTGTTGCCACAAGACTGTAGGCCCTCACAGTTACTCTTGGTGGGCGCAGGAATGGGCCCTGTTGTGAGTTATTAGATCAAGATTTGTAATTGCAAGCACCTGATGAACAGGGCAGAAAAATTGGGCCTTTGGCGGTGGTGGTGGACGGTGTTGCCACAAGACTGCAGGCCCTCATAGTTACTCTTGGTGGGCGCAGGAATGGGCCCTGCTGTGAACTATTAGATCAAGATTTGTAATTACCCGCCCCTGTTAAACAGGGGCTGAAAAATTGTGCCTTAGGCACTGGTGCTGGTGCCACAACACTGCAACCCCTCACAGAGACTGTACTTGGAGCACAGCAGTCACACGTGTTGCGAAGCATTTTTTTAAAAAATTGTAAGTACCCGCCCCTGTTAAACAGGGGCTGAAAAATTGTGCCTTAGGCACTGGTGCTGGTGCCACAACACTGCAACCCGGCCCTCACAGATACTGTACTTGGAGCACAGCAGTCACACGTGTTGCGAAGCATTTTTTTAAAAAATTGTAAGTACCCGCCCCTGTTAAACAGGGGCTGAAAAATTGTGCCTTAGGCACTGGTGCTGGTGCCACAACACTGCAACCCGGCCCTCACAGATACTGTACTTGGAGCACAGCAGTCACACGTGTTGCGAAGCATTTTTTTTAAAAAATTGGAAGTACCCGCCCCTGTTAAACAGGGGCTGAAAAATTGTGCCTTAGGCACTGGTGCTGGTGCCACAACACTGCAACCCGGCCCTCACAGATACTGTACTTGGAGCACAGCAGTCACACGTGTTGCGAAGCATTTTTTTTTTTTTTAAAAAATTGGAAGTACCCGCCCCTGTTAAAACAGGGGCTGAAAAATTGTGCCTTAGGCACTGGTGCTGGTGCCACAACACTGCAACCCCTCACAGAGACTGTACTTGGAGCACAGCAGTCACACGTGATGCGAAGCATTTTTTTTAAAAAATTGGAAGTACACGCCCCTGTTAAACAGGGGCTGAAAAATTGTGCCTTAGGCACTGGTGCTGGTGCCACAACACTGCAACCCCTCACAGAGACTGTACTTGGAGCACAGCAGTCACACGTGTTGCGAAGCATTTTTTAAAAAAATTGGAAGTACACGCCCCTGTTAAACAGGGGCTGAAAAATTGTGCCTTAGGCACTGGTGTGGTGGCATGGATCATTGAGGAGGAGGAAGAGGATAGTCAGTGAACATAAGAGGACAGTCACTCAGCATCAGCATAGGCAGTCTTGAAGGGATGTGACATTAAAAATTATTCGGTTATATCCGCCTCAGGTGCCTGGTAGCTGGTGGTGATCCAAGACTGATTCATTTTGATGAATGTCAGTCGATCAACCGAGGCGGTGGACAGGCGCACCCTATGATCAGTCACAAATCCTCCAGCAGCACTGAATGTGCGTTCGGAAAGAACGCTGGAGGCAGGACAGGCCAGTAGCTCAATTGCATACTGTGCAAGCTCTGGCCAGTGATCCATCCTCAGGACCCAGTAAGCCAGAGGATTTTCGGTGGGAAAGGTGTCCAAGTCTGACCTTGCCCCAAGGTATTCCTGCACCATGTATATCAGACGCTGGCGATGGTTGCTGGAACCGATCATACCTTGGGGCTGCGGACTAAAAAATTGTCTGAACGCATCGGTCAGACGTCCACCTTCCCCACCGCTCCTTCTGCCACTGACCGAAGCCTCAGCAACTCGTCGCCCAGGACCAGGAGTTTGTAGCCTCCCAGTTTCTGGGAACGCGTTGCACAGACCTTTCTGCAAGGCCTCCCTGAGATGTCTCATCCTCTGCTCCCTCTGCGACGGCAAGATAAGGTCCGCAACCTTACCCTTGTACCGCGGATCAAGGAGAGTGGCCAGCCAGTAATGGTCCCTCTCCTTGATCCGAAGAACACGAGGATCCTTCCGCAGGCTTTGCAGGATCAGGGAGGCCATGCAGCGTAGGTTAGCTGAGGCATTCGGTCCGGAGTCTTCTGGGTCACTGAGGATGACATGATCGCCAGCCACCTCCTCCCAGCCACGTACAAGTCCACTGGTTTGTTGGGACTGTACATCATCCCTAAAAGACTGCTGCTGCTGATGCTGAGTGCCAGGCTCCACCTCCATGCTCACACAATCCTCCTCCTCCTCCTCCTCCTCCTCCTCCTCATCCTCTTCCTGTGTGATGGGTGGGACAGAAGGAACACTGTCCGGATAAAGGGGGCCTTGAGAGGCAAGGAAGTCCTCCTCTTCCTGCCTCTGTTCTGCCTCAAGTGCCCTGTCCATTATCCCACGCAGCGTATGCTCCAACAGGTGGACAAGAGGGACAGTGTCACTGATGCATGCACTGTCACTGCTCACCATCCTCGTGGCCTCCTCAAATGGTGAGAGGACAGTGCATGCATCCCTGATCATGCTCCACTGACGTGGGGAAAAAAAACCAAGCTCCCCTGACCCTGTCCTGGTGCCGTAGTCGCAAAGGTACTCATTGATGGCCCTCTGCTGCGTGTGCAGTCGCTGCAGCATGGCCAACGTTGAGTTCCACCTGGTGGGCATGTCACATATTAGGCGGTTCTTGGGCAGGTTCAGCTCCTTTTGCAGCTCAGTCAGCCGAGCACTGGCATTATAAGATCGGCGGAAATGCACACAGACTTTCCTGGCCTGCCTCAGGACATCCTGTAAGCCTGGGAACCTGCCCAAGAACCGCTGCACCACCAGGTTGAGGACGTGAGCCATGCAGGGCACATGGGTGAGCTGCCCCTGTCGCAGGGCGGAGAGGAGGTTGGTGCCATTGTCAGAAACGACCATTCCTGGCTTAAGCTGACGTGGCGTCAACCACCTCTCGGCCTGCCCCTGCAGAGCTGCCAGAACCTCTGGCCCAGTGTGGCTCCTGTCCCCCAAACACACCAGCGCAAGCACGGCATGGCATCTTTTTGCCTGCGTACTTGCGTAGCCCCTTGTACGCCTACGGAGCACCGCTGGTTCCAAGGACAGAGCACTGGAGGAAGAAGAAGAGGAGGGGGTGGAGGAGAGAGGTGTGTCACAACCAGTAGCAGTAGTCGCGTTTTGGAGGCGTGGTGGCGGAACAACCTCCAACACTACTGCACCTTGTCCTGCATCCCTCCCAGCTGCCAATAGAGTGACCCAATGGGCCGTGAAAGAAAGGTACCGTCCCTGTCCATGCCTGCTGGACCATGAGTCAGCGGTAATATGCACCTTACCGCTGACCGCCCTGTCCAGCGAGGCATGGACATTGCCCTCCACATGCCGGTAGAGAGACGGAATCGCCTTCCGCGAGAAAAAAGTGGCGTTTGGGAACCTGCCACTGAGGAACCGCACATTGAACAAACTCACGGAAGGGGGCCGAGTCTACCAACTGAAAAGGCAGCAGTTGAAGTGCTAGCAATTTAGCAAGGCTAGCATTCAACCGCTGGGCATGTGGATGGCTGGGAGTGTACTTCTTTCTACGGTCCAGCAGCTGGGGCAGGGAAATTTGCCTGCTGCAATCGGACGTCGGTGTACTGCAAGTACTTGGTTGTGACACACCGAATTCTACACCTTCAGTCCTCTCAGAGCAGCTTTCAGAGAGGACTGAAGGTGTAGTGGGGATGGAGATCCCAGCTGAGGAGGAGCAAGGAGAGGTCCGCTTAGTTCTTTGGTGTGGGTCTTTTATGTGTGCCTGCCAACGAGCTGCATGGCAGGTCGCCATATGTCTGGTCATGCTTGTCGTGCCCAAGCCGCTGATGTTTTGGCCACGCGAGATACGCTTGAGACAAATATTGCAAATAGCAGTGGTGCGATCTGCTGCACTCGTCTCAAAAAAGGCCCACACCAAAGAACTTTTCTGATAACGTGCAGAGGCAGCGCCCTGCACAGGCGAAGCTCTGCGGTGTTGTACAGTTGCTGTGCTGGCCTCTACCTGGCCTCCAGGGGGCATCCTGCCTCGTTGGACATGTGACGCCGCATCCTCCTCCTCCTCGTCCTCCTCCTCATCCTCTCTCCCTTGAGGCACCCACGTGGAGTCAGTGACCTCATCATCCCCTCCCTCTTCACCACTAGAGCAAACCTGGCAGTAAGCTGCAGCTGGTGGAACAGTACTGCCAGATTCCTCAAGCTGGGTATCGTCATCCGAGCCTTCGAATCGTTGGGCATCCTCCTGGAGCATGTACCCAACACTGTGCTCAAAGAGTTCGGGGGACTCCTCAGGAGGACATGGTGGGTCTAGGGAAGGGGTGGCTGATGATGCTCTGTCAGTACCCTGAGCCTGGGCGAGAGAGGATGAGGAGGATGAGGAGGGCTTGGTCATCCATTCTACCAAGCCTTCAGCATGATGCGGCTCCACATGTCCAGCTGCCGAAAACAAAGACGCGCGTGTCCCATGGCCACGTGCTGTTGACGATGCACGACCACGTCCACGTCCACGGCCACGTCCACTAGAAACAGAGCCTGCCTGCCCTGTGTTCTTGGCTCTGCCTCCCCTTGGCGGTCTTCCAGCCATTGTAGTCGGTAGTCCTGTGGGTGCTGCTGAGAAGAAAATATAGGAGCTCTGTGTGATGCCACTAACACACTAGAAGTCCTATGGGTGCTTCTGCAAAGAAAATAGAGGAGCTCTGTGTGATGCCACTAACACACTAGAAGTCCTATGGGTGCTTCTGCAAAGAAAATAGAGGAGCTCTGTGTGATGCCACTAACACACTAGAAGTCCTGTGGGGTGCTGCTGAGAAGAATATAGAGGAGCTCTGTGTGATGCCACTAACACACTAGAAGTCCTGTGGGTGCTGCTGAGAAGAAAATATAGGAGCTCTGTGTGATGCCACTAACACACTAGAAGTCCTATGGGTGCTTCTGCAAAGAAAATAGAGGAGCTCTGTGTGATGCCACTAACACACTAGAAGTCCTGTGGGTGCTGCTGAGAAGAATATATAGGAGCTCTGTGTGATGCCACTAACACACTAGAAGTCCTATGGGTGCTTCTGCAAAGAAAATAGAGGAGCTCTGTGTGATGCCACTAACACACTAGAAGTCCTGTGGGTGCTTATGCAAAGAAAATAGAGGAGCTCTGTGTGATGCCACTAACACACTAGAAGTCCTGTGGGTGCTTCTGCAAAGAAAATAGAGGAGCTCTGTGTGATGCCACTAACACACTAGAAATCCTGTGGGTGCTTCTGCAAAGAAAATAGAGGAGCTCTGTGTGATGCCACTAACACACTAGAAGTCCTGTGGGTGCTTCTGCAAAGAAAATAGAGGAGCTCTGTGTGATGCCACTAACACACTAGAAGTCCTGTGGATGCTTCTGCAAAAAAAATAGAGGAGCTCTGTGTGATGCCACTAACACACTAGAAGTCCTGTGGGTGCTTATGCAAAGAAAATAGAGGAGCTCTGTGTGATGCCACTAACACACTAGAAGTCCTGTGGGTGCTTCTGCAAAGAAAATAGAGGAGCTCTGTGTGATGCCACTAACACACTAGAAGTCCTGTGGGTGCTTCTGCAAAGAAAATAGAGGAGCTCTGTGTGATGCCACTAACACACTAGAAGTCCTGTGGGTGCTTATGCAAAGAAAATAGAGGAGCTCTGTGTGATGCCACTAACACACTAGAAGTCCTGTGGGTGCTGCTGAGAAGAATATATAGGAGCTCTGTGTGATGCCACTAACACACTAGAAGTCCTATGGGTGCTTCTGCAAAGAAAATAGAGGAGCTCTGTGTGATGCCACTAACACACTAGAAGTCCTGTGGGTGCTTCTGCAAAGAAAATAGAGGAGCTCTGTGTGATGCCACTAACACACTAGAAGTCCTGTGGGTGCTGCTGAGAAGAATATATAGGAGCTCTGTGTGATGCCACTAACACACTAGAAGTCCTATGGGTGCTTCTGCAAAGAAAATAGAGGAGCTCTGTGTAATGGGACTAACACACTTCAAGTCCAATAGGTGCCTCTGGGAACAAAATATAGCTCTGTGTGTGTGATGGGACTAACACACTTCAAGTCCTATAGGTGCTTCTGGGAACAAAATATAGCTCTGTGTGTGTGATGGGACTAACACACTTCAAGTCCTATAGGTTCTTCTGGGAACAAAATATAGCTCTGTGTGTGTGATGGGACTAACACACTTCAAGTCCTATAGGTGCTTCTGGGAAGAAAATATAGCTCTGTGTGTGTGATGGGACTAACACACTTCAAGTCCTATAGGTGCCTCTGGGAACAAAATATAGCTCTGTGTGTGTGATGGGACTAACACACTTCAAGTCCTATAGGTGCTTCTGGGAAGAAAATATAGCTCTGTGTGTGTAATGGGACTAACACACTTCAAGTCCTATAGGTGCCTCTGGGAACAAAATATAGCTCTGTGTGTGTGATGGGACTAACACACTTCAAGTCCTATAGGTGCTTCTGGGAAGAAAATATAGCTCTGTGTGTGTGATGGGACTAACACACTTCAAGTCCTATAGGTGCTTCTGGGAAGAAAATATAGCTCTGTGTGTGTGATGGGACTAACACACTTCAAGTCCTATAGGTGCTTCTGGGAACAAAATATAGCTCTGTGTGTGTGATGGGACTAACACACTTCAAGTCCTATAGGTGCTTCTGGGAACAAAATATAGCTCTGTGTGTGTGATGGGACTAACACACTTCAAGTCCTATAGGTGCTTCTGGGAACAAAATATAGCTCTGTGTGTGTGATGGGACTAACACACTTCAAGTCCTATAGGTGCTTCTGGGAACAAAATATAGCTCTGTGTGTGTGATGGGACTAACACACTTCAAGTCCTATAGGTTCTTCTGGGAACAAAATATAGCTCTGTGTGTGTGATGGGACTAACACACTTCAAGTCCTATAGGTGCTTCTGGGAACAAAATATAGCTCTGTGTGTGTGATGGGACTAACACACTTCAAGTCCTATAGGTGCTTCTGGGAACAAAATATAGCTCTGTGTGTGTGATGGGACTAACACACTTCAAGTCCTATAGGTGCTTCTGGGAAGAAAATATAGCTCTGTGTGTGTGATGGGACTAACACACTTCAAGTCCTATAGGTGCTTCTGGGAAGAAAATATAGCTCTGTGTGTGAAATGGGACTAACACACTTCAAGTCCTATAGGTGCTTCTGGGAACAAAATATAGCTCTGTGTGTGTGATGGGACTAACACACTTCAAGTCCTATAGGTGCTTCTGGGAACAAAATATAGCTCTGTGTGTGTGATGGGACTAACACACTTCAAGTCCTATAGGTGCTTCTGGGAACAAAATATAGCTCTGTGTGTGTGATGGGACTAACACACTTCAAGTCCTATAGGTGCTTCTGGGAACAAAATATAGCTCTGTGTGTGTGATGGGACTAACACACTTCAAGTCCTATAGGTGCTTCTGGGAAGAAAATATAGCTCTGTGTGTGTGATGGGACTAACACACTTCAAGTCCTATAGGTGCTTCTGGGAAGAAAATATAGCTCTGTGTGTGAAATGGGACTAACACACTTCAAGTCCTATAGGTGCTTCTGGGAACAAAATATAGCTCTGTGTGTGTGATGGGACTAACACACTTCAAGTCCTATAGGTGCTTCTGGGAACAAAATATAGCTCTGTGTGTGTGATGGGACTAACACACTTCAAGTCCTATAGGTGCTTCTGGGAACAAAATATAGCTCTGTGTGTGTGATGGGACTAACACACTTCAAGTCCTATAGGTCTTCTGGGAACAAAATATAGCTCTGTGTGTGTGATGGGACTAACACACTTCAAGTCCTATAGGTGCTTCTGGGAACAAAATATAGCTCTGTGTGTGTGATGGGACTAACACACTTCAAGTCCTATAGGTGCTTCTGGGAACAAAATATAGCTCTGTGTGTGTGATGGGACTAACACACTTCAAGTCCTATAGGTGCTTCTGGGAAGAAAATATAGCTCTGTGTGTGAAATGGGACTAACACACTTCAAGTCCTATAGGTGCCTCTGGGAACAAAATATAGCTCTGTGTGTGTGATGGGACTAACACACTTCAAGTCCTATAGGTGCTTCTGGGAAGAAAATATAGCTCTGTGTGTGTGATGGGACTAACACACTTCAAGTCCTATAGGTGCTTCTGGGAACAAAATATAGCTCTGTGTGTGTGATGGGACTAACACACTTCAAGTCCTATAGGTGCTTCTGGGAAGAAAATATAGCTCTGTGTGTGAAATGGGACTAACACACTTCAAGTCCTATAGGTGCCTCTGGGAACAAAATATAGCTCTGTGTGTGTGATGGGACTAACACACTTCAAGTCCTATAGGTGCTTCTGGGAAGAAAATATAGCTCTGTGTGTGTGATGGGACTAACACACTTCAAGTCCTATAGGTGCTTCTGGGAACAAAATATAGGAGCTCTGCCTGCCTGCCACGAACACACTACAAGTCCTATAGGTGCTTCTGGTAACAAAATATAGGAGCTCTGCCTGCCTGCCACGAACACACTACAAGTCCTATAGGTGCTTCTGGTAACAAAATATAGGAGCTCTGCCTGCCTGCCACGAACACACTACAAGTCCTATAGGTGCTTCTGGTAACAAAATATAGGAGCTCTGCCTGCCTGCCACGAACACACTACAAGCCCCTCTTTCTCAATCAATCTTTGTAACTGAATCTATCTAACTCAATTTCTGTAAGTGAATCTCTCTACCTAACTAAATCGAGCAGAGTGTCACAGAATCAGCCTGCTCAATCTGCGCCGGAACAGCATGTGACCGGCGCAGACGGCGTGGCGGCCTTTTATAGGGGGGGGGCGTGTACTACAGCCCCTGAGCTGTAATTGGCTACAGGCGTCCTGCCTGTAGCCAATTATGGCTCTTCGAGTTTCCGGGGCTGTGATTGGCCAAGCATGCGGGGTCACAGTGCATGCTTGGCCAATCATCAGCCAGCAATGCACTGCGCCGGCCGCGCCGGCCGCAATGCATTGCGGGGCCGCTCGCATCACACGAACGTGATGCGAGCGGCCAAAATAGTTCTGGGCTCGCCGAGCGAGCGAGCGAACGCCCGGTGCTCGATGCGAACGTGGGTTCGCATCGAGCACCGGGCCCATCCCTACTATCGACACATCCAGGAGTCCACGGTCCCTTTTCCAGCAAATAAACGTTCAAACTGGTGCATACTAACAATGAACTTCCCTTAAGGTGTTACTAAACCCAGGAGCCTGCATCCACTATATGTGGTCTCCAACAGAGAACATTGAAATGCACAGTACCTTTTCTCATCAGCAGTATATAGCAGTCTTATGACTTCTATCAGTGTCTGGCTGAGCACTGGTCGAAGCTTGTAGGATGAGTTTTCATTCATCCTATGAGGCTGCAGAACCCCTGACCCTCTGGAGAGTTTTGATTGGCCCTGTGCTGATCACATACACCCACGGTTATCTTAATGCATGGGCATTAGGCACCCCAGTATTATGCCTCATCCCCCTCATCACCCCCCCCCCCTTTATTGAAAGTACTAATAATAATATATGTTTAATTCTATTAGCTATTTACACTTTAATTCTTGAGAGTAGGTGTGTAAATTGGGGCAGGTTGGTAGGGGCCCCAGTGCATTACTTTGCACAGGGGCCCATAATGATATGAAGACTGCCATATTCTTTGCCCAGGGGCCCTCCCAAGAAAAAAAAAAAACTCTAGCAATACGCACTAAAGTGAGCATGTGCAGAGTGCCCGAAAAGATCTGTACTATCAGGAGATGTATTGGGGACAGTAAAAGAAGGGGAGGATCAGAGAAGACAGTGCAATGCAACGCAATGCAGAGGATTAACCCCTTAGGTTCACACAGGGAGAACAACAAGCATGCTTTACTGCATTATACAGACTGATTTTACTGTTGTGGGTTTAGTAACACTTTACTCTCCTTTTGCCTGTTAAATATACCATTAAAAGCATTTTGCTATATCCATTGAATAAGTGCAAATATAAATCTAGACAGAAATCTTGTGAACTGATAAACTTTGTTGTCAGCTTTGTTTCCAGCTAACACCATCCAATCCTGCAGTGACATGCCAAACGTTGGCGCAGTGTGTGGGGAACAGGGCAGCCATCAGAAATTTTGAGGGCCCTTACGCAGCTTTAGGCCTGGGTCCACCCGAGGTTAACCCCCTTACATCAAAATTTACCCCTTTCATTAGGGTTCTTAAAGTCCCCAGAGTCCTCACTCATTTTGTCAGTGTCACCCTCCGCCCTTACATCAGGGTCCCAAGAGTCCCCTCTCCCTAAATCAGTGTCCCCAGAGTCATCCCCGCTTACATCAGCGTCCCCAGAGTCATCCCCTCTTACATCAGTGTCCCCAGAGTCATCCCCCTTACAACAGTGTCCCCAGAGTCATCCCCCTTACATCAGTGTCCCCAGAGTCATACCCTCTTACATCAGTGTCCCCAGAGTCATCCCTCCTTACATCAGTGTCCCCAGAGTCATCCCCTCTTACATCAGTGTCCCCAAAGTCATCCCTCCTTACATCAGTCTCCCCAGAGTCATCCCCCGTACATCAGTGTCCCCAGAGTCACCCCCCCTTACATCAGTGTCCCCAGAGTCACCCCCCCTTACATCAGTGTCCCCAGAGTCATCCCCCTTACATCAGTGTCCCCAGAGTCATCCCCCCATACATCAGGGTCCCCAGAGTTTATCCCCCCATACATCAGAGTCCCCCTTTCATTAGGATCCACAAAGTCACCCCCTTAGAAGGGAGAGCGAAGTGGAGAAGTTTGAGAATAGTTTTGTCGGGTTTAGATATGCTTTTATGTAGGTAAATCTATTAAGCTTTTGGGTTGAATACAGGCCCACAGTGGCAATCGGGCAACTGCTCCAAGAGATACTGTAAGAAATGTTGAAAGCACCAATCCCCTAGTTAGTGCCTATGTGCGCTACTGAGGGGTGTGCTGTGTACTCCTAAGTTCTCCCCAGTACAGACCTTACCCCCATTCCCCCATCCCTGTACAGAGCTCTCTTCTCCACACATCCTCTGAAAGAGTTGGATTGCTGCAAAAGGGCAGCTACAACTTACCCGCCCCAGCCAGCATGGATAAGAATGAGCTTCTGCCGTGCCGTGCCGAGCTGACAGGATCCTCTTCTCCTCCCGCTCCCCCTTCTTGCAAGGCACCTTTATGCGGCTGCGTAGTGCGCACCGGACCAGTGACTCGCCCCCACCTGAGCCTGCCCCTTGCCCAAGCCGAGCCAGACTGCCCAGTGGATCCGACCCTGGCCCGAGCTGGAACACTCAGCTTATTTCCACTCACCAAATGTGAGTGGAAATTTTGAGGACTGATGTGCATCTCTAACTATTGCAGATCTGGCTGTAAAAGAGAAGGATTTAGTCCTGCTTTAAGTCCTGATGTTCAGAAACCCTTAAAAGCTAGCAAGAGGATAATACATGATACATTCATTGACAATATACTCATCACACAAATGCATAACACACAGGTTCCTACTGGAACTTAGAAGTGTGCTTGTACCTGGGAAGGCATGTTTCCACAGCAGCGTGACCTTGGCTCTTCTGCAGATTTCATGCAAGGATCATCTTGCGTACTGCATGAGCAGCTGTTGGGTTTTGTCACCGCATGAGACCTCTGGTTGCCTCCTAAGTGATCTTGGCCTCCGTTGTGGGAAAATCCCTCTTCAGAGGAAAAGTTCTGTAAATCCAGCTCTGTACATTCCACGGGTGCGTGAGACCAGTGCTGGCGCTCTGATGCACAGGAATGAGCTGATTTGCCGGGCTCTATGGCTCCTTGGCTGTATTCGGTGGAAGACCCGCCTCCTGAGAAACAGTCGCTGCAGCCTGAGTTGCGGATCAAAGGTTGAGTTTCGGAGACGCTCCAATTGTACTTGGGTTTGTCGAGGGGAGGAGGGAGGGCACACAGCTCTACAGATGGTGGAAGTAACGCGTTGGATGTCACGCAGGGGCTGGAGGAGACGAGGTCTGAAATCACATGGACTTCTTCCACTGGACCTGCTATCAAATCAAAGACAATATCATTAAAATAATTTAAAGATGAACTCTGGGCAATCACCAATATACAGATGACATGTATTGATAGGTGGTGTCTTCTATTCCCCCCCATCAGGCTGATTGGACAGTGAAGGAGCACAAGCAGACTGATAAGCTCCTCCCTCAGATTAGCACATTCCTGATTGGCAAATTTGAACACACAACACCTGATTGGGAGAAGGAGGGGTCGGACTGGGAGCCAATCTTAATGCTGTTGTACTGGGGATTGCAATAAGCTGAGACTAAGTATTAATACAGAGCTGCTTTTTGGGCATTTTACATATGCCTGGCTAACTACGTAGGTTCAACATAGATCATCCTTTCTCAACCTCTTTCTCCCATAGGAACCCTTAAAATAAAATACATTTATAAATTTTCAGGTCCCAAGGGACCTCTGTCAAACTTCATTGGGGGGTCAGTGGAAGAATGTCCCTTTACATTGGTGGTCGGTGGAAAGAATTTTCCTTACATTGGTGGTCTGTGGAAAGAATGCTCCTTACATTGGTCATCAGTGGGAAGCATGCCCCTTACATTGGTCGTCAGTGGGAAGCATGCCCCTTACATTGGTCGTCAGTGGGAAGCATGCCCCTTACATTGGTCGTCAGTGGGAAGCATGCCCCTTACATTGGTCTTCAGTTGAAGCATGCCCCTTACAGGAATCCTGGGGTTGAGGAAGGTCGACAGAGTATGTATTGTAGATATATATATATATATATATATATATATATATATATATATTACACACACACACCTTTTAACATGGAGGAACCCTTAAAATAATGTATCAGTGTCTGGGAACTCCCTGCTGATAGTTGCTGTATTCAAAGCTCACGAAACACTAATGTGATGGTCATTGGGAAGAATGCTCCTTACAATTGTGGTCATTGGGAAAAATTCTCCCCTTACAGATAGCTAAAAAGAAACTACCCAGCTGTCCCATGACCGTGAAGGGGATGGAGCAGGAATAGACCCCATTGCCTGATGCCACTTGCTGCATGGTGGTTTAGAGAGAGAGTAAGTGCCCATGCAGCCTGGATAGGAGAAGCGGGGCAGCTGAATACAGAGGAATTGATCTTTCCAGATTCCTCCTGCAGCTGCTAAATGCCTGCAGGAGGGAGGAGGAGGAGAAGCAGGCATTCAGCAGCATATGTGCTCCTTGCCCCCCCCCCCAGTGCTCTCTGCCCCTCTTGCTCTCCAGCGCCCCCCCCCCAGTACTCATCAGCTCCCTCTGTGCTTCCTGCCCCCTGTCCCCCCTTCCGCTCCAGCTCCCTCTGTGCTTTGCAGTTCTCTCCCCCAGTGCTGCTCTCCAGCCCCCCAGTGCTCTCCACCCCCCTGTGCTCTCTGCCCCTCATGCTCTCCACCTCCTCCCAGCTCCCTCTGTGCCTCCTGCTCCCCCACCCAGTGCTCTCCAGCCCCCCCGCCCCCTTCATCTTCAGCTCCCTCCCAGTGCTGCTCTCCAGCCCCCAAATGCTCTCCAGCTTACCCCTAGTACTCTCTGGTGCCCCCAGTGCCCTTTGGCTCCCCAGTGCTCCCTGGCCCCCCAGTGCTCTCCACCCCCCCTATGCTTTCCACCCACACCAGTGCTCTCTGCCCCCCCCTGCTCTCCCTCCTGCCAGTACTCTTGCCCCCCGCAATGCTCTCCGATCCCCCGTGCTCAGCCCCTGCGCCCTACACCCCCCCCCAGTGCGCTCCGGCCATCACCTGCTCTTTGCTCCCCCTTCTCTTTAGCCCCCCCACCATGCTCTCCACCCCATTCCCATGATCTCCGCCACCCCTGTGCTCTTTCCTGGCCCCTCTCAATCACCACATCTCTGCCAGGTTCCCCCCTCCCCTCTCCAGTTGCTGCAGGGGATCTGTCAGGATGGAGAGTGAAGAAGGAACCGGTATCACTGGCTGCTTAGTCTAAAATGCCCGGGCCTATTTTTTGTCCCAGTCCGGGCTTGTCTATTACCCACTTTGTCATTCAGCCTGTCTTCGGATCTAACAGTGCATAGTGCCTGATAAAATTCTTTATTGCTGCATCTCTCACATTGCAGCTCTCTAGCAATCCCAAGATAGCAGCTGTGAAAACTCAGATTGGACATTTTGAAGGTAAATCCAAATATTAAAGTGTATCTGAAAACATTAACCCCTTCTGCCTTTCAAAGTTGGTTGAAGTGCTTATTTTTTTCTATTGGCTGGTCAGCCCTGGGCAGTGGTGTTTGTGGGCACCATCATCTCATGTCTATGTAGTGCCTTTAGACAGCTTACACAAAAGTGTCAGCTTACCTGCCACTTGTACAGAGGTGTCTGTAGATCCAAAGTGGAATGCAGGGATTGGCTGCTCCTCACAGGGTGTGCTTGTAGAATCTGACTGTCTGGTTAATCTTCTTGGCTGGCCTGCAATAGTGTGAGATCTTTGGAAAGCTGGAGAAAAACATTCACAAATCAGTCTCATGTATTATTCATTATGTCTATGCCTGATGTTTTTAGTTTTTTTGGGGGAGACAACATTGTTAATAGACAGGGCTTTTTTTCTCAGAGAATAGGTGCAGGAACTCCACCCTCTTCTAAGTCACCCATTGTCTCTGCCCCTTACCCACCTTCGAGCACCGTCCTTTGGTTCCACCCTCTACCCACCTCCCAGTACCACCCCTCTTAGAGAATACAGAACCATGTATCATTCTGTGGCGCTAAGTAATTTGTATAGAATTTGTTAGCAGCAAAATAGATCCCCTGAAGCCAGCAACAATAGATACCCCAGGAACAATAGTTCCCTCACACAACCCAGCCCCCCCCCCCTGCAACAAAAATCCACCCCAGCAACAATAGACCCCCAGCAGCAAGAACAGATTTCCCAGCAGCCAGCATCAATAGACCCTCCAGCAGCCAGCAACAATAGACATCTCTCTCAACAGTAGATTCCTCTCAGCAACAACGGTCCCCCCCCAGGAATATAAAACCACCTCCCAGCAACAATAGATGCTCCACCAGCAACAATAGACCCCTGCGCAAAAATAGAACCCCACCAGCGTAGTCACTATAGACTATAGATCCCCCAGCGGCAATCAATAGACCCTCCAGCACATCCCCAGCACCCCTTGCCATTACATAAATTTAGTGCTGGAGGTGCCGATACTGCATTCCCCCATGTTCCCCCTGAAAAAAGGCCATTTTAATAGGTATGGTAAACGTTTGTGAACACCTGACCATCAAACTTATATGTTGGACATTGCACCTCAAAACCATGGTCATTAATATGGAGTTGGCCCCTTTATGATAATAGCATCCTCCACTCCTTTGGGAAGACTTTCTACTAGATTTTGGAGTGTGTTTGTGAGGTTTTGTGCCCATTCAGCCAAAAGAACTAATGGTGGTTGGTTTGGTGGTTGGTTTGCACATAGACACCGACTACAGGGGGTCCCCGACTTACAAACATCCGGCTTACAAACGACTCCTACTTACAAACGGAGGGAGACAACAGGAAGTGAGAGGAAATCCACCCCTAGGAAGGGAAATTCACTCCTGTAAGAGTTAATATGGGAAAAATGTGTCTCCACTGATGCTTTATCACCAGTCCATGTTTCCCTAACAACCCAACATTTTCAAAATCCAATTGTTATTGGGACAGAAGGTGAGGTGAAATCTTCTGCACAGGGGCACAGACAGCAAAACAAATGTTACAGGGGTGATAACCCTTCTCTATGTTATCTAAAAAACTTAAAAATAGATTTTTTGGCTGGAGCTACACTGAAAAAATGTACCTGTTCCGACTTACAAACAGATTCAACTTAAGAACAAACCTACAGTCCCTATCTTGTTTGTAACCCGGGGACCCCCTGTACTTGTGTTGCATGAAAGCTGATTGAAAGATGGCTTCAGCTCCTGCTCTCAGCTGTAGAGACCTCATCCAATGCGTTTCACCCTTTTCAGGGCTTAATCTTAGAGGCATGTAGAATTAAGTCCCGAAAAAGAGCAAAACACCTCTGAGGAGTTCTCTACAGGTGGAGAGCAGGAGCTGAAGTCATCTTTTAATCAGCTTGTTCACATTCTTGCAACAGGGAGTCAATGTCTGTTTGCAGATGGTCACCATTTTGTTGAAGTCTTCTAGAGCCTGACAAGCTGATCCTATCTTGCACCAGTATATTCACATGCTGATTTGACTGATACAGGTTTGGGGGGCATTTAGTACTGGTAATATTTTTTTTTTGTGGACCAGGTACTAATGTTGTACGAGAAGCCCTGGGTTGCAATTTATCCCAAAGGTATTCAGTAGGGTTAAGGTCAAGGAACGGTGAAGGTCACTCTAGTTCCTCCACACCAAACTGGTAAATATATGTCTTTATAGGATTTCTACACAGGGGTATAGCCATACTGGAAGAGAAAAAAGCTTCCACCAAACTGTATGCTGTAGCATTAACAGTCTCCTCCAGTAGAAACATCTGAACTTAATCATTTGGAGGGGGAAGATCAACATACTTTTGACTATGGAGTAGGAGTGATGATCAGGTGTTGAGAAGGTTTTGGCCATATAGAGTACCTATGCTTAACTGCCCTCACAGCAATCTTAGAGACTATACATTTGTTTTATGAACAGATGTTTGTATGCCCTACTCCAACCACTTCTCCACAATAGATATGCATAGTTCAATGAAATCTATTGCCAAATCACTCAATTTGTAATTCATGTATTGGTATATTTTTGTAACTTACCTCGTTGACACTGGCTCTTGAAGAAACGCCCACAGCAAATGACCGAAAAAGTCACCAAGGTAACCAAAATTAATGCCAGGGCCACCATTATAATCGCCACTAAAATGATAGGGTCCCGAGAAGGAGGTGGTGCGTCTGTACTGGATGGTTGACCAAACCCTGGACTCGGATGACCTAAAAGATCATTATTCACAGTCAACACATACCCATTCATGTTTCTACCATTCTATTTTAATTAGTTAGCCAACCTACAGTGAGTTATTGTGCGTGCCGTATGAGATGTGCATGGGAAGCATTCCAGCTCCTGAAGTCCTCCAATACGAGTCTTGCTATAGAACCTATATAGACAATATAGACAACACCATGAATGCCTGCACCCGTCTCTGTGCAGGGTAAGTTAAAAATCATGTTTTGAAGTATATAAGTAATCACACACTTGTAAAGCCACATGTGACATTTGTTGGAGTGGGGTGGTTAGGTGACAGCACATTAATACACTAAACAATTTAACATAATTAAAAGTTAAAGTAATTCCAAACAAAAGATTTTTTATTCTTTTTAAATAACAGACATGTAATACTTACCTGGTTTTGCACAGAGCAGCCCCAATATTTTTGGGGTCCCCCATCGACGGTCCAGGCACCTCGCCCCTGCCAAGTGCCCTCAATAGCAATCTTCTTGCAGGCTTGCTCCCGAGCTGCAATCTGTGTCCATTCACACACAGAGTGTGGTTGGCCCCACTCTCTCCTCATCGGTTCACTGGCTGTGATTGACAGCTGCAGGAGCCAATGGCTTCCGCTGCTGTGTGAGCTAATGAGGAGAGATAGACCAGGGAGAGCCACTGCTCTCATGCACATTGCTGGATCGAGATGGGGCTCAGGTAAGTATGGGGGGGGGGGCTGTGGGGAAGCTGCGCCCAGAAGTTTTTTTTTACCTTAATGCATAGAATGTATTTAGATTAAAAAATATATATATATTATTTAACCAGTTAACAACCGGCCCATAGCCGAAAAACGGCTACAGGGCGGTTTGTTAACTCTGGGAGGGCGTACATGGACGTCCTCCCAGAATTCCGCTCTCGCGCGCGCGTATCCGAGAACTTCTGTGACCGCCGGGTCCAGAGGACCCTGCGCATCACGGATCACTGTGAACGGCCGCTGATCGCAGCCGTTTACCACGTGATCGCGCCGTCAAATGACAGCGCGATCACATGTCAACAGACCGGCATGATTTCCGGTTCCTCCCCTCTCCGTCCAGTGTGAGCGGAGAGGGGAGAGATCGGTGGCAGCAGCGCTGTGGGCTGCATGTGTAGTACCCACAGCCTGCTCAGGGAGACATCCATCCATCCCTGCTCACCGATCCCAGCCATTCTCTGCATACCCAGCCATACCCAGCAATACTCTGCATACCCAGCAATACTCTGCATTCCCAGCAATACTCTGCATACCCAGCCATACCCAGCAATACTCTGCATACCCAGCCATACCCAGCAATACTCTGCATACCCAGTCATACCCAGCAATACTCTGCATACACAGCCATACCCAGCAATACTCTGCATACCCAGCAATACTCTGCATACCCAGCCATACTCTGCATACCCAGCCATACCCAGCCATACTCTGCATACCCGGCCATGCTCTGCATAATACTCTGCATACCCGTCCATACTCTGCATACCCGTCCATACTCTGCATACCGGTCCATACTCTGCATGCTCTGCATACCCGCCCATACTCTGCATACCCGCCCATACTCTGCATACCTGCCCATGCTCTGCATACCCGCCAATGCTCTGCATACCCATCCATACTCTGCATGCTCTGCATACCCGTCCATACTCTGCATACCCGTCCATACTCTGCATGCTCTGCATACCCACCCATACTCTGCATACCCGCCCATGCTCTGCATACCCGTCCATACTCTGCATACCTGTCCATACTCTGCATACCCGTCCATACTCTGCATACCGGTCCATACTCTGCATGCTCTGCATACCCGTCCATACTCTGCATGCTCTGCATACCCGTCCATACTCTGCAAACCCAGCCATACTCTTCATGCTCTGCATACCCGTCCATACTCTGCATACCCAGCCATACTCTGCATACCCAGCCATACTCTGCATACCCAGCCATACCCTGCATACCCAGCCATACCCTGCATACCCAGCCATACCCTGCATACCCAGCCATACTCTGCCTTCCCAGCCATCCATACTCTGCATACCCATGTATCCATACTCTGCATACCCATCCATCCATCCTCATCCATACTCGGCATACTCATCCATCCATCCTCAGTAATACTCATCCATCCATCCATGCTCAGCCATCCCATCCACCCCCATCCATAATTAGCCATACCCAGCCGTACCCAGCCATACTCAATCGTACTCAGTCATACCCAGCCATACTCAGCCGTACCCAGCCATCCCATCTATACCCATCCATACTCAGCCGTACCCATCCATACTCATTCATGCTCAGCCATCCACGACTCATCTATCCCCATTCATGCTCATCCATGCCACTACAGTGCCTCACAAAAGTGTAATAGGTAGTCAAATTAGATTTGAAACTTATGTCCCTAGAACACCTGACGGCGCTCCCTGCATGTTGGTCCGCTGTATGTGGCCACGCTGTGGAAAAGTCTCACACATGTGGTATCGCCATACTCAGGAGGAGTAGGAGAATCTATTTTGGGGTGTAATTTTTGCCATGTACATGTTATGTGTTCGAAATAATGTGTAAATGGACAACATTGTGTAAAAAAAAAAAATGTGGTTTAATTTTCTTTACACATTTTCCAAAAAAATGACATGTTCAAAAGACTTGATATGCCTCATAGATTATACATTGGGTTGTTTTCTTTCCAAAATGGGGTCATTTTTGGGGCGTTTCCATTGTCCTGGTTCTCCAGGGCCTTCAAAAGTGGTAGTCAAGAAATTATATGTGTAATTTATGCTCTAAGAATGCCTGATGGCACTCCTTGAATGGTGGGCCTCTGTATGTGGCCTTTACACGCACATGAACTTTAATGGCATCCCAGTCTTAGTCTGTAGGGTTCAATATTGAGTTGGCCCACCTTTTGCAGCTATAATATCCTCAACTCTTCTGGGAAGGCTGTCCACAAGGTTTAGAAGTGTATCTATAGGAAAGTTTGACCATTCTTCCAAAAGCGCATTTGTGAGGTCAGGCACTGATGTTGGACAAGAAGGCCTGGCTCGCAGTCTCCGCTCTAATTTATCCCAAAGGTGTTTTATCGGGTTGAGGTCAGGACTCTGTACAGGCCAGTCAAGTTCCTCCACACCAAACGCGCTCATCCATGTTTTTATGGACCCTGCTTTGTGCACTATTCCAATTCATTTGGTGGATGGAGGGGGGGGGGGGATTATGGTGTGGGGTTGTTTTTCAGGGGTTGGGCTTGGCCCCTTAGTTCCAGTGAAGGGAATTCTTAAGCCAAAGCATCAGCATACCAAGATATTTTGGACAATTTTTTGCTCCCAACTTTATGGGAACAGTTTGGGGTTGGCCCCTTCCTGTTCCCACATGAATGTGCACCAGTGCACAAACGAGCTCCATGAAAACAATTCCCATTGACACACTCCTAAACCTTGTGGACAGCCTTCCTAGAAGAGTTGAAGCTGTTATAGCTGCAAAGGGTGGGCCAACTCAATATTGAACCCTACGGACTAAGACTGGGATGCCATTAAAGTTCATGTGCGTGTAAAGGCAGGTGTCCCAATACTTTTGGTAATATAGTGTATAAGGTTGTTGGACATTCCATCGTAAAACCATGGCCATTAATATGGAGTTGGCCCTTTTATGGCTTCAACATCCTCCACTCTTCTATAATGGCTTTCTATAAGATTTTGGTGGGTGTGTGGGGGAATTTGTGTCCATTTGTGAGGTCAAGTACTGATGTTGGACCAGAAGACCTGTCTTGTAATTGGTGTTCCATTCCAATTCATTACAAAAATGTTTAATAGGGTGGAGGTCAGGCTCATTTGAGTTCCTCCGCACCAAACTGGTTCAACCATTTCTATATGGAGTTGGCTTTTTACACAGGGGAACAGTCATCCTGGAATAGAGAAGAACATTCCACAAACTGTTGCAAAAGGGTCGGAAGCACACAATTGTCTAAAATAGACAATGTAGCATTAACTGTACCCTTCACTGTAAAAACATGAAGTATTTGAAGAGGGTCCACCTACACTTGGTCATATAGCTCACTTAGTGTATATTTAGCATACTCACCCTGGTAGACAGTCACCGCACAATGAGTTTGTAGTTAAAGTACAGTTAGCTTTCAGCACCCGGTTGATAATTACACATGGCAGACATCTAAGACAACGTTGGTGACTGCGATCCTCTTTATACCTTCCAGGTCTACACGGCACACACCGAATGTCTCTTGCACTGCCACAGTCCTGTAAACAAATTTAACATTGTGGTAACATTTTATTAGGGGCAATACAAATTAAAATAGCAATCATAACCCCTGTAAAACGAGCCTGTGATAATATTTATGGGAGCTACCAATGGTACAAGATCTCAGGATATCATTCTATATTCTAGAACAGGGGTCTCCAAACTTTATAAACTAAGACCCCTTTCACACTGAGGTGCTTTCACGCTAAAAAAAGCGCCTAAAAAGCTCACGAAAACCTATTTCCATTAACATCAATGAATGCTTTCACATTGGGGCAGTGTGCTGGCAGGGCGGTGAAAAAACGCCCCTCTCCATTGAAATTAATGGAAAGCTCTTCAAAACTGCCTGATAAACTCTTCAAAAGCGCTCAGTGTTTTACTGGCAGTTTAGAAGTGCCTCAGTGTGAAAGGGGCCAAAGGGCCACTTTACTATCCTTCAAGCTTTAGGGGGGTCAAACTGTAGCCAGGGGGAGAAGAAAATGTCTTGGCTTCATTGGGATTAAAGTGGTTGTACACCCTGTACAGCCACTTTTACCTACAGGTAAGCCTATATTAAGGCTTACCTGTAGGTGCTGGAAATATCTCCTAAACCGTTTTTAAAAAACGTGCGCCAATGTCTACGGTGCATGCGCACTTTAGAAGGGGCAGATCGTGCCATTTCTAAAGGGGTCATGCCGTGACTGGCAGCTCCAACGCGCATGCACGGGAGTGACATCACGTGACTCCGGCCAGTCACAGAGCCGGAGTTCCCAGCCTCGGAAGGAAGAGGGGTGAAGATGGACACTCGCTGCTAATGGGGACAGCGGTGACATTGCAGGCTTCGGTTTCAGGTAAGTGACACATAATGGGCTACTATGCGATGTATAGTAGACCATTATGCTTTATCTTTGCAAAATGGGAAATAAAGAGGAAGTAAAACCGATCTGGGTATACGTCCTCTTTAAACAATGCCCCATCATTGGTATCGGTGGGGGGGGAACGTACCCCATCATTGGTATCAGCGGAAAGAATAGTGCCCCATCATTGGTATCAGTGGGACATACGGTGCCTCATCATTGTTATCAGTGGAAGGAATAGTGCCCCATCATTCTTATCAGTGGGAGAAATCATGCCCCATCATTGGTATCAGTGGGAGCTATGGTGCTCCTTCATTGGAATCAGTGGGAGATACGGTGCCTCATCATTGTTATCAGTGGAAGGAATAGTTCCCCATCATTGGTATCAGTGGAAGAAAAAGTGCCCCATCATTGGTGTCATTGGGAGGAATAATGCCCCATCATTGGTAGTAATAGTGCCCCATTCATTGGTATCAATGAGAGAAATAGTGCTCCATCATTGGCATCAATGGAAGGAATAGTGCCCCATCATTGGCATCAGTGGAAGAATAGTGATCCAGTCTTGGTAACAGTGGGAGGAATAGTGCCTCATCATTGGTATCAATGGTATGAATAGTGCCCCATCATTGGTGTCAATGGGAGAAATAGTGCCCCGCTGTTGCTGACAGTGGGAGGAATAATGCCCCAAGGCTAGGTAAAAGCAAGCAAAGGGCCAAATACGGCCCCCCAGGCCACAGTTTGGAGACCACTGGTCTAGATCCACAAACAGATAGAAACAAACTCCTGTTTTTGAAAAACTCCTCACAAGCCTTTGGGCAATCTGAATTTTTAAACCGAATGTCATGTTGAATTCAATGGGAATCCCAACCAGATTCCAAAAATTGCAATTTGTGCAGAATAGTTTAGGAAGCTCCTGGCTGTTGAGATATTAGAGTCACTAATGAAGCCAAAGGGTCAGCACACAAGCATTTTGGGAAGGAGGTCAGTAGTGGAAACCCTGTATTTTTCTACGGATAGGTTTATTTGAACTTCCATTCTGTTCCAAGTCAAGGACTCACTAAGTGGTGAAGATAGGATGACAAAAAAACTGAATTGCTCTTTTTTGAGTATATGAATGATACATAAACAGCAGGCATCTAGATAATGAAACATAATAAATAAAATGACATTCCCATCAATTGAGACATCGGACTTACAATTGCCAGCAAAAAATGAACCATGGTTGCCAGATCTTTTCGTATTTCCGGGGGCAATTCCTATTAATGTATGTCAATTTGTACAAAGACAACACCCCATTTATGGTACACTCCCAAGAGGATAACGTGGGAGGGGTGGGGGAAGCCCACTTAAAAGTATTTCTTTTTTGGCATAATACAATAAGTAGGATATCAATACCTTAGCATACCTAGGTCATTGCTCATCATTGTGTATGCCCAGTAATGCCAGCTCTGGAGTACATGGGAGAGACAGTTGTAAACAGCTGTTAATAAGATCAAAGACAGCCGCCTAAAACTGTGCCACCCTAAGGCAGGTCCAAAACATGTGAAAATATGTACCCCTCAGCCGTAAGACATCAAATGCAGTTGAAGGACCGCTGTGGATATTCTGTGCAATCTCTGTGGCATAAAGTAAGCTCTACGCAAAAACTTTAAAGAGGAGGGCCCCTTAAAAAAAAAAAAAATTAAAAGTCAGCAACTACAAATACTGCAGCTGCTGTCTTTTAATAATCGGACACTTACCTGTCCCAGGGTCCAGCGGTGCGGGGGAACGAGACCCCCCCTCGTTCCCCGCTCCGCTCGCGGCGCCGGAATTCTTAATGTGGGCACCCCGGCTGTGGCTTCACAGCCGGGCACTCACTGCGCATGCGCGAGCGGCGCCGTGCGCCGTCATTCGACGCTCACTCATCTGGGACACATGACAGGTCCCAGATGACTGTGCGGCGCCTAGGGGAAGTGGCCTCATTGCCCGGGCAATGAAGGAGGCAGACTACGAGGGACCCCCTAGCAACAGGCATTTAGAGGTGAGTAAAACATTTTTTTTTTCCAATTATTTATTTTTTTATTTTTTTTATGATTTTTAAGCCCAATTTTTTCAATTTATCCATAGAAGATATAACCAGCTTGGAACTATCCTCAAAGAAATCCTCCCAGATTTTCTTAATTAGAGTAGGTATATACGTGTGCCACAGTTCCCACAGCCAGGGGCGTTTCTAGGTTTACAAAAGATCTAGGGCTAGAGCCCATAGCAGCATAGTAAATAAAGTCATACACTTGGGCGGGCATACACATGTATATACAGTAATATACGTGTGTGTATATATCCCCAGAGAGCCCCCCACTTACATCAGGGTCCCCAGAGAGCCCCCCCCCCCCTTACATCAGAGTCCCCAGAGAGCCTCCCCCTTGCATCAGGGTCCCCAGAGAGCCCCCCACTTACATCAGGGTCCCCAGAGAGCCTCCTCCTTACATCAGAGTCCCCAGAGAGCCTCCCCCTTGCATCAGGGTTCCCAGATAGCCTCCCTTACATTAGGGTCCCCAGAGAGCCTCTCCCTTAAATCAGGGTCCCCAGAGAGCCTCCCCCTTAAAATCAGGGTCCCCAGAGAGCCTCCCCTCCCGTTGGGGACCCCTGCAGAGACTCAGGGCTATGGGCCCTAGATTCGGGGCTATAGCCCCAAAAGCCACCCCCTAGCTACGCCACTGCCCACAGCAATTCCATCTCAGGAGACTCAACACTAAGAAGGGCAATATATAACGTGGAAAGAGATTTAGACAGTGACTCTTGGGCCAAAAGCTCCTAAATTGGATCAGTCTCAAATATGGGTGAGTCAGGGAATTGCGAACGCACTGTGTGCTGTAATTGGAAATATCGAAAGTACATCAAGCAGGGAAGATTGAATCTATCAGATAACTCCCTAAAGGGCAGAAGTGTCCCAGCAGCATAAAATCCCACAATCTTCAGACACCAAATCTAGCCCAGACCTGTGGTCAGGAACCATCCTGATGTGGGAAAGAGAGGTGTTACCCCACAGGGGGTGGTATGGGGACCAACAATCAGGTTTATTGTCCTAGCAGCTATCCACACCTTTAATGTTACCCTAATTGGAAGCAGGAAAGATTGGTACGCCGCTGAGCCCCTATATACCAAGTTGCCAAGCTCCGTAATAGATCCCAACAAGGCCACTTCTAGGCAGACTGCCGCATTCACAAAAAACAAAGTTAGTAATGTCAGCTCCCTTTCACTCTCACATTTTTTCGTATTTGTTGCCTTTAAATGTTACATTTTTACTTTCTGTGGTGTTTTCCTTTCTTTGAAAAAAAAAAAATCATAAAAGATAATAAAAAAAAAAAACAGGTCCAAATCAACTTGGTAAGGTTTCCTTATAGGTATATTTTTGGCGAAAGTTTCAGACAGAGAAAATAGCAACATTTTTCTCTAGGATTCCAATTGATAATAATGCAAAATCAGTTTCAAAAAGAACTCCATTAATCTATAATGCTAAATGATATAATGTATATATTGAGCCACAGATTTTTAACTGGCTTGGAATAGTAACCTTCAATTTCATGTAAACATCACATATAGCAGGGGCAGCCTTTCCGTTAAGGGTGCACGGCCCCGCTCCCACCCCCATCTATGCGTCCGGGCCCCTTTCAAGACACCGGCGCATGGATTCCAATGCAGAGGGGCTGTTTTTTTGAAGCACCGATTGGAGCCAGAGGCTCTAATAGGCTTCAATATAGGGTGAACAATCCAAAACTTGTGATCTTGATCTGCTTACCAGAACCAAGTTGTATATGAGCGATGTTATCATATGTTGCCGGAGGTTGATGCGATTTGGCGAATGAGATAAATGAAGACCAGATCCAAAATCCTTCAATAGGTTGTTAATAGCAGGATTCACAGGACCAGATGGATGAAGGTATGCTGTTTAGAGTTCCAGAGAAGGTGTTATGCTAGAATTATTCCTCTTGCTCATGCTCTATTGTCAGTAAGGGGCAGGGAGTGTGTGTCTTCCAGCTGCTGCATAGGTGCTGGTGGGTACCCAGCACCACATCCGTCCGTGCTTGCACGCCCAAGAAAACGCATACCTAAGCTGCACCCGCAAATGTAAACAGTGTTCAAATCGCACATGTGAGGTATCACTGTGATCGTTGGAGCAAGAGGAATAATTCTAGCACAACACCTCCTCTGGAACTCTAAACAGCATACCTTCATCCTCCATACTTCCGAGCCCACCCAGGCGTGTTACAACAGCGATTCAATATTCTGTTGTAACACTGATCCTCCTCCCGGCCAATCAGGAAGCGTGCTTTGAAACCGGTCACCCAATTGGCTGTAAGGACACGAGATCCTATTGGACGCCTAGGAGGAGGAGGGGAGAAACTGGAAGCTGCCATGGAGGAGAGGACACTCGGAGCCGAGTCGCTGCACCATGCTGCCTGCCACCTGCCACAATGGGGTAAGTGCCGGACAGACCGGCAAACAGTTGGACCAATCTGGTATGGAGGAACTTGAGTGACTTGCACTTAAAACCCCCCCACAACACTTTTGGGATGAATTGGAACGTGGGTTCTGAGCCAGGTCTTCTCATCCAACGTCAGTATTTGACCACACCTGCACCTCAAACCTACCCAACACCTTTGGGATGAATTGGAACACCGGTTATGAGCCAGGTCATCTCATTCAAGTCCAACATCAGTGCCTGACCACACATGTTATTTTGGCTGAGTAGGCACAAAAAAGGGGAACTTATAATGCTACGGCCTACAAAGACATTTTAGATACTCGTGCGCTTTCAACCTTGTGACAGCAGTTCAGAGAAGGACCATTTCTGTTCCAGCATGACATGGTTTGATGAGTTTGTGGTAGAGGAATGTGAGGGACTGTACAAAGTCCTGACCTCAACCCTAGTCAACACCTTTGGGATGACTCAGAATGCCAGCTACTAGTCAGATCTTCTCATCCAACATCAGTATCTAATCTCACCAATACCACTTTGGCTACACAGGCACAATTTCCCACAGACACTTAACAATCTTGTGGAAACCAAAAGAATGTAACCACTGCGCAACCATGACTTGTCATGCGATTATGACGAAACTCATTGGGGTGGAGCCAGTGACGTCATCACGCAACCAAAAGGAATGTTGTTCAGTATCATTTTTTTTGTTTAATCATTTATTAATAGGTGCAAATACTCCATATTAATAAACATTGTCTATAAGGGGGTTTCACCACTACATTGAAGCACTGAATATAAGCAAGTATCTTTTATTAAGACAGTTACACCATTATTAATATATTGCAACATAGTGGTTAATTTGCACAGGAGATTTACACATGGTGTCCACTGTTGCACTTAAGAGTATGTAGCGGTGTCCCCGACCCCTAGAGGCCTAATGGTGACCTCCAGAGTTAGAGAGAGCTGACATCATTTTCACAGTATGGGTTACTAGGCATGGTGGGTGTAATGCAAGTTGAAAACATGGGTGCCAGTCACTTTTTGTGCAAACAAAAGAGATTTATTGCCTCTTAACAAGAACTGGGGGAGGAAGGGTTTAGGGTCAGGTCACCCTTAGGCAGATGCAATAGCAATTGGCAGACTCCGAGACAAAAATAGGCAGACAGCTATACAGGTAGAGGGCCTTTAAACTGGATGCAGAAACTGTATTTATAAAACTGCTGTCTCCTATGGCAACTGAACTCTCTAACTTCAATGTAGATCTGTACACTTAACTCAGTGTTTCACTGATCTTCTCTCACATCTCACAGTATCCTACTGTAGATCTTCACTCAATGAGCTCCCAGTCTCTCACTAGACTTCAAGACCCCAGTCATCACTGGATCCCCTGAGCTCTTCCACAGCTTACCCGCTGTATTCTCATCAAGCGTCACCCCAATTAACCCGCTGGGTTCCTGGCTTGGCACTCTGCTGAAACTTTCCCACTTGTCCCCAACTAGTAAATAAGGCTGCTCTGGTACTTCTTCAGACATACATAACTGGCCTCCGATAACCGGAGCGGTTGTCCCTTAATGGCGACTGTCTCCTTTATCTCTGACCTTGATTCTCACTTGCCTCTTTTAACAGGAGTGGTCGACCCATGTGGCAACTGCTTCTCCCTCAGCGCTGGCAACGATGCGGTTCCCCACGGAACCTCTGCAAATTGGTTGGGCTTCTAGCCGAAACCCCAACCCCATGCTGCTTCTCTCAAACCTGAATAGGCCTCAGACAGCATAGCAGCCAGGTGCTCCGGGGATAGGCCTCAGGCTTCTGGCCCAGCAACCCGGAGCCTTTTAACAGCCAGACAGCCGCCCAGGTGGCACAGAATCCTGATCACCTAACTCCTCCTGAATAGGCTCTACCAGCAGGCCAAGGGGCAGAAGAAAAGCCCTGCCAATTGGCTGAAACAACCTATCCACTCCTAGTCTGAATTCACTATGCCCCCTGTCATTCCAATGCCACCTAGTGACAGAAGAGAGAGGTGCATCAAATCCAGAGTTAGGGAAAAGTCAGTGGACCCCCCTAACAATTAGCCAGGCTATTTACCACCTAGCAAACTAAATTTGTTAGCCACCCTGCCTAACACCAGCGTGCTACAAGTATATATTTATAACTTGTTTTGAGAAAGTGTGAGGTTGTGCTACATTTTAACTTTTTCATTTAATTAATTTTTAATTTAATGCATGAAGGAAAAAAAACTGTGTCGTGTCCAGCCCCCCTCCAATGCTTACCTAAGCCCCTCCTCGATCCAACGATGTCCACAAGAGCCTTGCCTCTTCGAGGACACGCACTCCTGATTGGCTTTTGCCAGCAACGGCAGCTATTGACTCCCGTTGCTGTAAATCAGAGCCTGTGAGCCAATCAGGAGATGGATGGGGTGTAGGCCGAGATGCAGCTCCGTATGTAAATGGACTGAGCCGCGGCTCAGGAGCGTGCCTGCTTGGGTGCCCCAAGAGCAAGCTTCTTTCTGTGGGAGCACTCGGAAAGGAGGGAGAAGCCAGGAGCGCCGGCGAGGGACCCAAGAAGAGGAGGATCTGGGCTTCTCTGTGCAAAACCAATGCAGAAAACAGCAAAGTATAAAGTTATTAATAATAAAAAAACAAGGCTTTAATAAAACAAGTTGATGAAAGTATGATGGACTGGTCAGGTGGCCATATAGTGTATATATTATGCAAATTACATTCTGGTAATCTCACCTCAGAAAGCTCCTCGCCTGGCCCACACTGAGTACATTGGACACAGTTCCCACGTTCGTCTTGATATTCGCCTATTTGACAGTCGGCAATGACTTCACATACCAGGACTAACTGTAACATAAGAAATCACCTGTAACCCGGTTTCATTATTCTTCAAAACGCATCTAAGACAACATCAGAAAGCACAGGAGTCTACTATCAATACAGTCACAATGCCTTACCGTCAATATGAAAAGGATATACATCAGGTATGTGCGTGCCATCATCATAGATGATCTGCGATCACTTTAAAAATAGACTGGCAACTGGCAAACAGCACGCCGCGGGTCTCCAGTTTTCCAATCCTGTAATAAAGAAGGTTATTGTGGAGTCAGTCTGTCTGTATGCAGATATAAAGATGGTAACATGTATGTTTGCATGTAATTGTTCACCTATTTTATTTAAAAGGTCAGTGGACACTGGACACAAAACTAAAGCAGACGGTAACCCAATCATTGAAATCTGATAGAAGCTTTAACTACTTCAGCTCCGGAAAGTTTTATCCCCTCCATGACCAGGCCATTTTTTGCTATTCAGCACTGCTCTACTTTAACTGGTAGTTGTGTGGTCATGCAACACTGTACCTAAATAAATTTGATATAAAATTTTGTCAGGAGTCTGTGGTAGTGAGCCCTTGTAAATCGCCAACTCAGGGTTCCCCAGGGCGCGGAGTCTAAGCCCCAGCCTGCTTCTTGACCAGAGCTCCTGACGATGGAGATAGACTTGCAGCAAGCTGCAACCAGGTCATGGGAAGATGAAGAAGAAGAGGAAGATGAAGATGAAGAAGAAGAAGATACCACTTGCGTGTGCAGCGTGCAAGCAGCAGACAAGCCATGCTTGGGACAGGCACCGAACAAGCACAGACGGCACACTAAGATGGGGTCAGTACACGGGCAGTCAGACACCGGATAGCCAAGAGGCCCACAAACAGGCGCTCAGAGAACTGTGAAGCTGCCCAGGCCATGTGGCTAACACTAAGCATGTCTTATATAGACATGCAAACTAGGAGGTGGGCCAGGAAGTGATGGAAGGAAAGGAAATAAAAGTCCACAGAATAGCAGACGACGCCCATAGGTGAGCACAGCCAGACCGCAAATGTGAAAGAATCAGGGCAGAGCAGTGGCGGTGCATCCATAAGGGTGCACAGGCACCGCCCCCTCTCTCCTGCCACCCCTTCTATCACCAATAGATAGATTCATGCATTGCATGAATCTATCTATGGCCGCTGCTGCCACCTCCAATTCAGGCACCTGGCCCCTTTTCGGGTACCGGGCACCTGAATTACAGCGGCGGGGGTGTTTTTAAAGCAACTGATTAGAGCCATAGGCTCTAATAGGCGTAAAAAAAGAAGGTGACCTGCCAGCGCCATGCCAGGCCACTCAGCTGTGTTAGAAAAGCAAATGAATATTCGCTTTCCTAACACTAAACAACCTCTCCGCCAATCAGGTGCTGTTTGTTACCCGTCACCTGATTGGCTGAAATAACAGGCGCTGTATATGGACGCCTATCAGGCCAATCATAGCAGAGGACGGGAAGAGAGGATGGAAGAGAAGACATCGAGGAGCTGTCCCACTGCGACTGAGACAGGGTAAGAACAGACGGCAAGTGGGGGGCACACTGGCAGCATTTGATATGGCACAGTGGCTGCATTTGATGGGGCACAGTGGGAGCATTTGATGGGGCACAGTGGGGCTGCATTTGATGAGCACAGTGGGGCTGCATTTGATGAGCACAGTGGGGCTGCATTTGATGGGAACAGTGATGCTGCATTTGATGGGAACAGTGATGCTGCATTTGATGAGCACAGTGAGGCTGCATTTGATGGGGCACAGTGAGGCTGCATTTGACGGGCACAGTGGGGCTGCATTTGATGGGCACAGTGGGGCTGCATTTGATGGGGCACAGTGAGGCTGCATTTGATGGGCACAGTGGCTGCATTTGACAGGCACAAGTGGCTGCATTTGATGGGCACAGTGGCGCTGCATTTGACGGGCACAGTGGGGCTGCATTTGATGGGCACAGTGGGGCAGCATTTGATGGGCACAGTGGGGCTGCATTTGATGGGCACAGTGGGGCTGCATTTGATGGGCATAGTGGCTGCATTTGACGGGCACTAGGGGCTGCATTTGATGGGCACAGTGAGGCTGCATTTGATGGGGGACAGTGAGGCTGCATTTGATGGGGGACAGTGAGGCTGCATTTGATGGGGTACAGTAAAGGCTGCATTTGATGGGGCACAGTGAGGCTGCATTTGACGGCCAAAATTTGGTACTTAAAAATCTCCATAGGCGACGCTTCAAATAATTTTTACAGGTTTACAGGTTACATGTTTAGAGTTACAGAGGACTCTTAGGCTAGAATTGTCGCTTTTGCTCTAATGTACGCGGCGATACCTCACGTGAGTGATTTGAACACCATTTACATATGTGGGCGTGACTTATGTATACGTTCGCGCCTATGACAGGGAACAGACGATCAGTGTCAGTCTCCCTAGGAAGCACAGGGAGAGGTTTGTTTACACATACCTCTCCCCGTTCTTCAGCTCTGTGACCCGATCGCGGGACACCAGCGGTGATCGGGTCCGCGGTTCCTGCGGACACGGTCACGGTACTCAGGACCGGGGAGCAAGCGCGCTGCCGGCGGCGTGCGTGCGACCCACAGCTGGGCCCTTATGCCCCGTACACACGTTCGGAAATTCCGACCACAAAATCCGTCAGATTTTTTCAGACGGATTTTGTCCGACACTGGTGTTGCATACACACGGTCGGACAAAGTTGTCGAAAAATCCGATCATTCTGACCGTGGTGACGTTCGTTGTGTACAACGTAACTACGTAGAGGCTATTAGCCAATAGCTTTGGTCTCGTAATTTGATCTGAGCATGCGTGGCACTTTGTCCGTCGGAATTCTCTACACACGATTGGAACAAGTCCGGTCGGATTTTGTTGTCGGAAAATTTGAGAGCAGGATCTCAAATTTTTTCCGTCAAAAAAAGTCTGATGGAGCCCACACACGGGCGGATTTTCCGACAACATGGTCCGATCGGACATTTTCCGTCGGAATTTCCGACCGTGTGTACGGGACATTAAAGGACAACAAACCTGTAAGTTGATGTGCCCAGCCGTGCCATTCTGCCGACGTAAATGTGCAGGAGGCGGTCCTTAAGCGGTTAATTTTTTTTTATTCTTTTACTTTTATTTTTACACTGTTTTTTAAAAAATATATATTTTTAATCACTTTTATTCCTATTACAAGGAATGTAAACATCCCTTGTAATAAGAATAGTGTGTGACAGGTCCTCTTTATAGAGAGACATCTCTCCTTCAGGCTGGAAAGGCTGAGATTAAAAAAAAAAAACTCTCGCCTTTCCAGCCGCGTCCCTGGTGTTTCATCAGATTTGGCGACCCCGTCAGAAGGCATACCTCCCAACTGTCCCTGATTTCGAACAATGTCCCTCTGTCCCTCTTTTCCTCATTTGTGCCTCATTTTGCTCCGGTCTATATAGTTGTATATAAATTGAACTTTTTATCTTTCAGAAAGTTTCTCAGTGCTAAACCTTTCATCCAATTTCTAAATTGCTGCATTTGCACATTTTAGAAGCCAATATAAAGGCATAGTAGTGGTAAAAAAAGCACTTGTGGATTTAATTAACCTTTTTCTTGGGTTAATTCTCCTTTAAGAGGGTGTGGCAGGGGGCGTATCCTATGCCTACATACATTTGCTAGTAGGTGTCCCTCATTCCCATCTCAAAATGTTGGGAGGTATGAGAATGTGTAACGGAAGTGACGTTTCGTCGCCGCCATCTTGCTACACCCCACACTCCTCTATAGTAAGGATACACTGAGAAGGGGGGGAAAGCGGACATCTTTTACACCCACCGGAGTTTTGCATTTTACACTTATTTTTAACAGTAAACTGAGGTTATATTGTGAAAAATACAGTACTTAAAACTCTGTATGAATGTTTAGATGTTGAATTTTAATAGCAGCAAACTTCTGTCAGATTAGCAAACCTGTGAGATCAGCAGGCTTGCCGCTGCTTTTAAAATTCAACCAGTCAGATGGAGTTCTAAGTACTGTATTTCACTATATAACCTCAGTTTACTGTTAAAAATAAGTGTAAAATGCAAAACTCCGGTGGGAGGAACCAGGGTTTGGTGGAACCCTAGGGTTCCTCCAGAGGTTGCTCTGGGTTTATTCAGCATTGGGCCATTTATGCCTTTCGTATAAGTTCCCACCGACACCATTGATCTTTTTAGCTATCTGTAAGGAGGTAATTCTTCCCAATGACCACAAGTGTAAGGACCATTCTTCTCACTGACCATCACACTCTTGTATCACAAGTTGTAGATTTATAATTTTTAGCAGGGGTTCCCCGAGACCGGAGAACTATTTCAAGGGTTCCTCTGTGTTGAAAAGGTTGAGAAAGGCTGCTCTAGGGACTATAAAATGTTTGGGAGTTCTAAGTAATTTTCTATAAAAAAAATACTGTATTAAACAAAAAGTGCCAGAAAAGGCTTGGTCTTCGAGTATTTATTTCCACCTAAATAATATCCGTTTCCTTTTGAAAGATTTTACTGTTGCACGCAGCCACCATATTTCACATTTGTTCTTCTGTCTTTGACTCCCCGCGGTCACAACTGGTAGACAAGGGTCACCCGGAGGTCTCTAATAAACAAGTAGACTGTAACCAAAAACTGTGAAGTTATTGCACGGTAATCAGTCCAACTTGAACTTAATCTGCAACTGATAGAGGTAGTGAGCTTGTCATGTATTATCATCCCCCCCACTCTGGAAGCTCAGCCTGAAAATCCTGGGCTCTCAGCATGGAAAGAGACGGCAGTACGGAGCCAAGATGTGGGAGGGTGGCAGAGGATACTTTTCAGGGGCTGTGTGGGAGAAAACAGGAGGTCAAACACTTCAAACTAATATACTGCCGATAATATATTTCCTATACAACACACCAGGATGAGGATTCCTATTTTTTAACCACTTAAGGACCAAGCCTCTTTCTGAGATTTGTTGTTTACAAGTTAAAAACATTTTTTTTTGCTAGAAAATTACTTAGAACCCCCAAACATTATACATTTTTTCTAACACCCTAGAGAATAAAACGGCAGTCGTTGCAATACTTTCTGTCACACCGTATTTGCTCAGTGGTCTTACAAGTGCACTTTTTAAAAAAAAAAATCACTTTTTTGAATTAAAAAATAAGACAACAGACCAATTTTTTTTTATATTGTGAAAGATAATGTTACGCTAAGTAAATTGATACCCACACTTCAAAAATTGTGCCCGCTCGTGGAATGGCGACAAACTTTTACCCTTAAAAGTCTCCATAGGCGAGGTTTAAAAAATTACAGAGGAGGTCTAGGGCTAGAATTATTGCTCTCGCTCTACCGATTGCGGCGATACCTCACATGTGTGGTCTTTTTATTTTTATTTTGACGTGCTATATTAGGTGTTGGTTACACAGTTTTGCTGCTTCTTTCATTTAGCACTTTATATGTATGCACTTTATTAATTAGCACTTTATTTGTATTGATACACTGTTGGTAGAGCATTAGCACTTTGCCATATCACTAGGGCTAGAATTATTGCTCTCACTCTACCAATCGTGGCGATACCTCACATGTGTGGTTTGAACACGGTTTTCCTATGCGGGTGCTACTCACGTATGTGTTTGCTTCTGTACGTGAGCTCGGCGGGACGGGGCGCGTTTAAAAAAAAAGTTTTTCTTATTTATTTTACCTTTTATTTTTTTATTTTTACACTGTTCTTTAAAAAAAAAATGGTGTCATTTTTTTTCCTATTACAAGGAATGTAAACATCCCTTGTAAAATAAAAAAAGCATGACAGGACCTCTTAAATACCAGATCTGGGGTCAAAAAGACCGCAGATCTCATATTTACACAAAAAATGCAATAAGAAAAAAAAAAAATTGGCATTTAAAAAAAAAAAAAAAATTTCCCTTTAAGAGCTATGGGCGTAAGTGACGTTTTTGATGTCGCTTCCGCCCTGCAATGGTATGGAGACGGATGGGGGTCATTTTCCCCTCACTTGTCTCCATGCCCAGCAAGGGAGAAGATCCAATCGCCTCCGCCGATGCTGACAGTTAGGATGTATATCGGCGTGCGGCGGTCCGTAAGTGGTTAAACTACTTTTAGTTTATGTTGGAACTACAACTCAATATTATTAACATAAATGTGATCTTTTCTTTTGCTGCCACCATATGTACTTATGTATACTAACTGTTAAAATTCAATAAACAAATTTGACAAGAAAAAAAAAAAAGAAACTATTTTAGGCCTGAAGATTATGTAAAACCCACAAAACATTGGGGTTGATTTACTGAAAGCAAACAAGACTGTACACTTTGCAAGTGCAGTTGTTCCAGAGCTTAGTAAATGAGGTAAAGCTTCATTTTGCAATGAATACCCAATCACATGCAATCCAAATATTTTTTTTTGAAAGAAAAAGCATTTATTGCATGTCTATTAATTAGTGCAGAATAATACTTGGCTATGTGTTTTACTTCAAATGAAAGTTTGGGAGTAGGCAGTACAAAATACAATGTAAAATTGACAAGGGACTCCAACAAAGTTGTATCTTTCATCTTAAAAACTACAGGATAATGGTGTTGTGGTAACTTGCCCAAAAAAATTAATAAAAAAAAACATAATATTATTCTTGATATCACAAGAAAAAAAAAGCAGCTTCATTATTGTCCCATTAAAGAAGAAGAGAATTGTGCGCTGCATTTCTAGATTTCATAATTTGCCGCGTCACAAATGTTAATTCGCCATTACGAGCTCTAGTTTACAAGACCGACCGCTTCTGGCTCGTCCTTGCTTCCGAGCATGCATGTTTGTACTTTGGACTTTTGTCCGACGGACTTGTACACACGCTCAGAAAATCCGACAACAGACATTTGTCCGTGGAAAATTTTAAAACCTGCTATCCAACATTTGTCCGCGGAAAATCTGACAACAATTGTGTGATGGAGCGTACACACGGTCAGATTTTCTGCCAACAGCCTGTCATCACCACACAATTCCCATCGGAAAATCTGATTGTGTGTACAAGACTTAAGTGTGTGTGACTCTGCAGTGGGGTCTACATAGTGAGAACCCGGGAGGAGGTCTGTCTTGTCCAGGAACACCAGGTGGAGGAGTTGTTTTTCCAAGGCATCCTGAGAGATATAATTACAGGCGTGTGCGACTCTGTAGTAGGGTCAACTTTTGGAGGTGAGCAAGCATTCCAGCTAGAGGTTGGTGGTCACTTAAGTCACTGGAAATTTATGAACTGTCACTAAAAGTTGCACAACGGTGGAATTTTGTTATGATTTGGACTTATTTTAGTTGTATTTGTTTTTGGTTGTGCTGCGGCTACACTATAATTTGTTATGGTTTTTATGTGTCTATTTGCCTTTAGTAAATCAACCTCATTAGATATTTTCTGAAAGCAGACACCTTAGAGCAGGGGTCTCCAAACGCTCTAAACAAAGGGCCAGTTTATTGTCCTTCAGAATTTAGAGGGGCCAGACTGGGTAGTAGAAAATTGGAGGTAGAAATTGTCCTGGTGTCGGTGGGAGTAATTAATACATCTTTGGTATTAGGGGAAGGAATAGCATCCCCGTTGTTGGTGTTAGTGGTAGGAATTGTGCCCAATCCTTGGATTTAGTGGGAGCCTGGGAGGGATAGTGTTCCATCATCGGTGTCAGTGGAAGGAATAGTGCCCCACTGTTGGTCAGTGTGCCAAAATGATCCCCATCGCTGATGTCAGTTTGAAGATTAGTGCCCCACCGTTGGTGTCTGTTGGAAGATTAGTGCCCCATCGTTGGTGTCAATGGGAGAAATAGTGCCCCATTGTTGTCACCACCAGGAAATATACATACATCCATACACTAACAAGCAAATGTTTTAATCCAGTTTTGTCCAACACAAAACAACTTCTGAATTTTGAGGGGGAACAAAAAACACATGACGTGGAAAGTAATACATATAAAAATACCCATTTTGGGCTTGCTCCACTGTGGCCTTCGCAACAATATGCGAGCAAAAAACTTTCTGCAATAACAGGTGTAAAAACATATCCAAAACAGACCAATATAGCTGCCTCTACATTGCCTTGCCTGCCTCAATATGAGGGAAACGAGGAAGCCTGCAGTCTGTGCTATTAAAACATAAAAAGGAAAGTCAAAGTGTAACTAGAAAAACAAAAATAAACTGTAAGACAAAAGTATTTCTCTTCACATTTTCCCCATGATGTGCATTCTGGTCTCCTGCTTCTTGGTTACTTTCGAAGCATCAATCGGGCAAAGTCCGCATTTGACATTTTTTGGGGCTCCCCTTCACCTCCAGGCAAAGACCCCGACTGTGCTTGAGGGGTGCCATTTTCTGTATTTGTGGCTGCTGGAGCATTCTGACGGTGCAGGGAACGGGGTAAAAGGGACACTTGGGTTCTTCCTTTTCCTCTTGCTCCATAGTTTTGTCGTGGCATCATAGGCCTATTAGACTGTGCAGTTTCTAGGGCTTCTGGCTGTTTTCTCATAGGAGGATTGCTAATTGCCACTTGAATTGTGTGGTCCTTAATCTTGCTACCATCCAGTTTCATCACAGCCTGTGAGGCCTGTGCCTCATTTTCATATTCAACATATGCAAGTCCCTTTGGCTTCCCCGAGCGATTGGTCACTAGCCGGATCTGTTTCATAGTGCCATGTTCTTTGAAAACTTCTTCCACTTCTTCCTTGGTGCATTCCCCATTTTCCGATGGATTCTGTCCTATCGGACAATGTTGTCGGAAATACCGACCGTGTGTAGGCACCATCGGACAGTTTCCATCGGATTGTCCGACGGACAAAGTCCTATCTCCTGCTGGATAGATTTTTCGACAACAAAGTCCGATCACACCAATTCCGATCGTGTGTAGCGAATTCCGACGGACAAAGTGCTACGCATGCTCAGATCACATTACAAGACCAAAGCTATTGGCTACTAGCCTCTACGTAGTCCCGTCGTAGGCAACAAACGTCACCACGTTCAGAATGATCGGATTTTCCGACAACTTTGTCCGACCGTGTGTACGCAAAACCAACATCGGACAAAGTACGACGGACATGATCCGACGGACCTGGTCCTCGGATAATCCGAGCGTGTGTATGGGGCTTTAGTAGTGTACACAAAAGCAATACTGTATATTACCCATCAAAATGAAATGCAAACAAACTTCAGTACCCTGCATTTCCCATAGGCAGCGCTATAAAAGCCCCTACAAATTTAGCGTTAACCCTGAATAATGGGCCTAGAATTATTGCTGTCACTCTGGCCTGCGCTGCAATATAGAAAACGTGTAGGGCGATCAATATTTTTGGGCACAGTGACTACTGAGAGTTGCATTTACATTCGTATGTGTGGGTGGGGGCAGCAGCTCAAAAATTTGAGGGGGAGGGTTATTTAACCACTTCCGGACCGCTGCACGCCGATAAACGTCCTAAATTTGAAGAGGGATATCTTTGCTATGGCAGCAGCTAGCTGCCATAATCCCGGTATCCTCTTCTTCGGTGGGCGGTCCGCTCTTTCCGATAATAGTTGTCTCTGTGGCAGATTTCCCGCAAGATCACGTTTATCGGCGGCATGAGAGGGCCTCCCCTCCCTCCGTGCTCCGGTGCCCCCCACCGCTTACCAAAGCCGTTGGTATTGGCGGAGGCGATCGGATCCTTGTCCTTCCTGTGTATGGAGACAAGTGAGGGGAAGATGGCCCCCCACCCATCTCCATAACATTGCAGGGCAGAAGCGACGTCAAAACGTCACTTCCGCCTATTTTTTTATTGCATTGTAGTGTAAATATGAGAGCTGAGGTCTCTTTGACCCCAGATCTCATATTTAAAAGGGTTCTGTCATGCTTTTTTTCATTTAATTTTTTACATACCTTGTAATAGGAAAAAAAGTGACACCATTTTTTTTAAAGAACAGTGTAAAAATAAAAAATAAAAGGTAAAATAAATAAGAAAAAAAATCATTTTAAATGCGCCCCGTCCCGCCGAGCTTGCGTGCAGAAGCGAACGCATACGTGAGTAGGGCCCACATATGAAAACGGTGTTCAAACCACACATGTGATGGATCGCCACGATCAGTAGAACGAGAGCAATAATTCTAGCCCTAAACCTCCTCTGTAACTCAAAACTGGTAACGTGTAGAATTTTTTAAACGTCGCCTATGGAGATTTTTGATGGTAAAAGTTTGTCGCCATTCCACGAGCGGGCGCAATTTTGAAGCGTGGCATGTTGGGTATCAATTTACTCATTATCTTTCACAATATAAAAAAAATTGGGCTAACTTTACTGTTTTTTTAATTTAAAAAAAGTGTATTTTTTCCAACGCGTGTTCAGAGGCAGTTGGACACTTTTTTTCAACTGCCCCTGAACGCATACAATGTTATCCTATGTGTCCATGTACACAGTCTATTTTTTTCCCGTTTTTATGCAGTTGCGTTTAACCTTGTTTTTTCCAGAAGCAAAAAAATGGGTTCAGACACTTTGCTCTTCCATGTTTCAGATGCAAAACGCGTCTAAACGCATCTAAACGTGGCCCCCGCGTTTAGCCATGTTTGTGTTTATAAGCGTTTTTAAAGGAACCCAATTTTTTGGACCAGAAAACTCAGAAATATGATGGTAAACCATAAAAAATACTAAAGAAAATGGTTTAAAATGTCGTAATTACTTTAGATAGTTCATAGAGAATATATACTCACTGATGCAATGCCATAAAAAAACTCTATTTTTTTTAGGTGGCTTAGACAATGAGGAATGCCTCCACTTCTTTGCCCCAACCCTTCATCCAATTTCTAATCTAATCAGTGACTCCACCTAGTCTGACCAAAGCATAGCAATGTCTTTTTTTCACAAAGAAAAACCTGCATACCAATGTCTAGTCAGCCCCAACCCCCCACCATGTTTGTGAAATATCCAACGGACATTCGCTGTGCCATCAACGGATGGGTCCAATATCGACGAGCTCGGACTCTGGACCTCTCACGCAGTTTGCGCCGACCTTGCTGCCTCATCAAGAGCAACATCAGGAGCATTTCCTGACATATATTCAATATGGAATCCATTTCCAAAAAAAAAACACAGAAAGAGTGGCAAATGCAAGTGTACAACTGCTCTCTCTGCTGCTGCTCACTCTGACCAAAACAGCAGAAATAGTTAATAATACATGCTTTCTGAGCTTGGGGAGGGTCTATATGATGTTATCTTTACAACCGATTATAGACGCAAATGCGGTAAAAAGCGGCTAAACGCGGCATGAAAACGCGGCAAAGCGCGCGTTTTTAAACGCAGGTTTCTGCTTTTTAAAACATGCATTCAGCAGAGTTTGCATCTGCGTCTCGTGTGCATGGGGCCTAAGACCACTGCGCAAATACGGTGTGACAGAAAGTATTGCAACGACCGCCATTATATTCTCTAGGGTGTTAGAAAAAAAATGTATAATGTTTGAGGGTTCTAAGTAATTTTCTAGCAAAAAAAAATGTTTTTAATTTGTAAGCAACAAATCTCAGAAAGAGGCTCGGTCCTTAAGTGGTTAAACTGCTTGGGTATACTTTTCATTTTTGAGACTTTTTTCCCATCACATACTGGACAGAAAGTCTCCTATGTTTCAGTGGCGTCACTAGGGTTGGTGTCACCCGGTGCGAAAAAAAATGGTGTCCCCCCCCCCCCCCACCAACTTTAGTCCCCCCTCAGTACAGACCCCCTCCACTAACTACAGACCCCCCTCCCGCAGTATAGATCCCCCTCCCTCAGTACAGACCCCCACACTAAGTACAGACCCCCACACTAAGTACAGACCACCCTTCATCAATATAAACCTCCTCCCTCAGTACAGACACCCCTTCAGTGCAGACCCCTCCATCAGTACAGACACCCCCCCTTAGTGCAGTCACCCCCCAGCAGTACAGATACCCCTCCCAGTGCAGACCCCCCAGCATTACAGACACCCCCCTCAGTGCAGACCCCACCAGCAGTACAGATACCCCTTTTAGTGCAGACCCCCCCCCAGCATTACAGAAACCCCCCTCAGTGCATACCCCCCCAGGGCAGGCCCCCCCAGCAGTACAGATATCCCCCCTCAGTGCAGACCCCCCCAGTGCAGATCCCCCCCCAGGGCAGGCCCCCCCAGCAGTACAGATATCCCCCCTCAGTGCAGACCCCCAGTACAGACCCCTCAGTGCAGACCCCCAGTACAGACCCCCCAAAAGACAGACAGTACAGACCCCCCAGTGCAGACATCCCCCCTCTGTGCAGACCCCCAGTACAGACCCCCCAGTGCAGACACCCCCCAGTGCAGACACCCCAAAAGACAGACAGTACAGACCCCCCAGTGCAGACACCCCCCCCCAGTGCAGACACCCCAAAAGACAGACAGTACAGACCCCCCAGTGCAGATATCCCCCCTCAGTGCAGACCCCCAGTACAGACCCCCCAGTGCAGACACCCCAAAGTACAGACACCCCCCCCCCCTGGGTGCAGACACCCCCCAGTGCAGACCCATCCCTCAATACAGACACCCCCATCACAGACCTCAGATACAGACAGCGGTGTGTGTCCCTCGAGCTCCTCCTCCTTTGTGGATGTAAGCAAAGGAGGGGGAGGCGGCTTCGTTCCGCTCTGCTCCGCTGAGGGACACAGCCGCGGCGACGGTGAGACACGGCGGCTGGCGGTGTTAGCGGTGCCGCTACCCACGGGTGTCACCCCTTTGGCGGGTGTCACCCGGGTGTGGCGCGCACCCCCCGCACCTGGCTAACAACGCCACTGCTATGTTTTAATTTTTTTGGTGACAGGTTCTCTTTTTAATGAGACATCAGGACCCTGATGTCTCCCCTACCCTCCAAAAAAGACTGAAAATTGGATTTTTAAGGATTGCAAAAAAAAAGCAATTGTGAATGGACATAAATCTCAAACAGTTTGGGTTTATAGATATTTTTGGATAATAGTAAGGAATGGGATAGGTCAGATGTACAATAATAGTGTCACCAATATGTATCCGTACAGCCTGTGTATTGGTAGGAGGTGAGAGGTATGTAACCTTTATCTGTGCCAGGATCAGAGGATAGGAACGATCAGAATGCAGTTTTATGATTGCAGCATTCATTGCTTATGGCAAATGCCGTGTGATATCACATGTATTTCAAATATGTCTCCTTTGGCCGTCTGTGTAATTTTGATAGCAATAAACAATATATATATATATATATATATATATATATATATACACACATATACTATATTTGTATATACAACACTCAAAAAATTAAAGGAACACTTTGAAAACACATCAGATCTCAATGTGGAAAAATATCATAATAATGATATTTTGTGTTAATGTGTTCGGGAACAAAAGGATGCCACATCGTTTGATGAAAATGATCGTTTGAATAAAAATTATCAACCTAAAGAGGGCTGAATTCAAAGACACCCCGAAAATCAAAGTGAAAAAATGATGCAGGACTCTAGTCCATTTTGCTGTAATCTCCTTGCAGCAACTCAAAATGGTCTCCAGTAGTTTGTATGGCCCTCGCGTGCTTGTATATATATCTGACAATGTCGGGGTATGCTCCTAATGAGACGATGGTATCCTGGGGTATTTCCTCCCAGATCTGGGACAGGGCATCACTGAGCTCCTGAATAGACTGAGGTGCAAGCTGGTGGCATCCGATGGACCGAAACATAATGTCCCAGAAGTGATCTATTGGATTTAGGTCAGGCGAGCATGGGGACCATTCAATGGTTACAATTCCTTCATCCTCCAGGAACTGGCTGCATACTCTCGCCACATGAGGCCGGGCATTGTGCACCAGGAGGAACCCAGGACCCACTGCACCAGTGTAGGGTCTGACAATGGGCTCAAGGGTTTCACCCCAATACCTAATGGCAGTCAGGCTGCCATTGTCTGGCTTGTAGAGATCCACTCCATTGATATGCCTCCCCAGACCATCACTGACCCAACATCAAACCGGTCATGCTGAACGATGTTACAGGCTGCATAACATTCTCCATGGCTTCTCCAGACCCTTTCACGTCTGTCACATGCTCAGGGTGAATCTGCTGTCATCTGTGAAAAGCACAGGGCGCCAGTGGCAGACCTGCCAATTCTGGGGTTCAATGACAAATTCCAATCGAGCTCCACAGTGCCGGGCAGTGAGCACAGGGGATGTTGGGCCCTCAGGCCACCCTCATGAAGTCGGTTTCTGATTGCTCAGAGACATTCACACCAGTGGCCTGCTGGAGGTCATTTTGTAGTGCTCATTCTGTTCCTCCTTGCACAAAGGAGCAGATACCGATCCTGCCAATGAGTTAAGGACTTTCTGTGGCCCTGTCCAGCTCTCCTAGAGTAACTGCCTGTCTCCTGGAATCTCCTCCATGCTCTTGAGACTGTGCTGGGAGACACAGCAAACCTTCTGGCAATGACATGTACTGATGAGCCATCATGGAGGAGTTGGACTGCCTATGCAACCTCTATAGGGTCCAGGTATCGCCTCATGCTACCAGTAGTGACACTGACCCTAGCCAAATGCAAAACTAGTGATGTCAGTGGCCTCCACCTGTAAAACCATTCCTTTTTTGGAGGTCAACTCATTGTTGCCCATCTTAAGAAGAGGCTTCCTTCTGGGACGACAGCTACGCAGACCAATTGGATGCAGTGTGCAGCGTATGGTCTGAGCACTGACAGGCTGACCCTCAACCCTTTCAACCTCTGCAGCAATGCTGACAGCACTCATACATCTATTTCCCAAAGATAACCTCTTGATATGACGCTGAGCACGTGTACTTAACTTCTTTGGTCAGCTATGGCAAGGCCTGTTCTGAATGGAACCTGTCCTGGTAAACCACTGTATGGTCTTGGCCACTGTGCTGTAGCTTAGTTTCAGGGTCTTGGCAATCTTCTTATAGCCTAGGCCATCTTTATGTAGAGAAACACTTATTTTTTTCAGATCCTCAGTTCATTGCCATGAGGTGCCATGTTGAACTTCCAGTGACCAGTATGAGAGTGAGAGCGATAACACCAAATTGAACACACCTGCTCCCCATTCACACCTGAGACCTTGTAACACTAACAAGTCACATGACATCGGAAGGGGAAAATGGCTAACTGGGCCCAATTTGGACATTTTCACTTAGGGGTGTACTCACTTTTGTTGCCAGCGGTTTAGACCTTTAATGGCTGTGTGTTGATTTATTTTGAGGGGGACAGCAAATTTACACTGTTATACAAGCTGTACACTCACTACATTACATTGTAGCAAAGTGGCATTTCTTCAGTGTTGTCACATGAAAAGATATAATAAAATATTTACAAAATTGTGAGGGGTGTACTCACTTTTGTGAGATACTGTGTATGTGTATATGTATATATATATATATATATATATATATATATATATATATATATACACACACACACACTATATACAGTACACTGTATATATACACACCAATCAGCCATAATTAGGCAGCAAGTGAACTTGTTGTCCCTGAAGTGGAAGTTGATGAACACAATGGCTCTGTGGGAGAGATTGCCCAGTTAACGGTACAAATCATTGCACTTTTAAGGAATGTAGGGCTCCCTCCAGACATACCTCCCGTAATCTATCCATTATAATATATGTGCTCCTACTATGGAGGCTCTGCAGATAATACTTAGGACTGCAGATAAGACTGGGGTGCCGTGGAATTTGCAGCTTACGCATGTATTTGCAAATGTGTGCAAACTAATCCCTGACTGTGCGGGACCCATGGTTGCAGGAAAGAAAATTGCTCCATCTATGGCTGGTTTAAAGTGGATGTAAACCCACTCTCATCCTTTCTAAACTACTGCAATATTGGTTATCTAGAAGGATATACACGCCTCCTGCATGTATACTTATCTGTCAAATGTCTCCCCTCTGTCTGCTATGAGTCCCTAAAAAACTGCAGATTTTGTGGGTGGGTCTGTTTTCCAGGGCTTAGTGGGTGGAGTCGTGATGTCAGCAGACTCCCCGCCCACCTCTACACTCCCCTATCAACATGCATTTTCTCCTGTGTATTTCTTACACTGAACTTCTGCTATGATCACTAACATCCAGTCAAAATCCAGAAAAGTCCCCACATGACTTCATGGAACACCCAATCCTTGCAGAGGGTGGGAATTAAAAAATAATGCATGTCTAAGGCTAGTGCACGAGATATGTAAATCACCTGTCAATCACAGAAAGGGGGAAGAACGGACAAAGTTTTCACAGTTTGTCCGTTTTATTTCACTGAAAAAAGATATGAGGATTGCTCAGAGCTGGATTAACTCTTTGTGGCAAGACTGGGCACAGCGGATCTGAAATCCCATACTCTATATTGTGCCAGACAAAAAAAAATAAAAAAATCTTGAGCAACTTTGACAAGGGACAAATTGTAATGGCTAGACAACTGGGTCAGAACAACTCCAAAACTGAAGCTCTTGTGGGATAATCCCAGTCTGTGGTGGTCAACTCAGGACTAGGGTTGAGTCTGTACCGGACTTTTGGGTGTCCGGGTCCCGAACCCGAACCCGAACCCGAACTGTGTTGGATTCAATATGAACTCATGTAATATTTCAGCGATTCACTTCCTGTTTGCTGTAAGTCAGATTGCCAAAGTTGGAATGAAGCATATCAAGCTTTGTAGTATTCAGAGGAACAATAGCTTGGCTCAGGCCCACCTGCGGTGAAGACGGTTCCAGGCTAAAAGAGACACTCCCCCTAAGTGGAGAATACAGTAGGCTTCCTGGATTACCTCTTCTGGTGTTCATTGGATGCAAAGCAAATGGGATTGGCAAGGGGGGGGGGAGGTTTGAATGAGTGGGCGTGTATGTCTGAATGGAATGGTCACACACACAGAAAGCACACTCTCTGTGTCTTTAGGCTTGATGAGGAAAGCATGTCTTAAGGATGTCTCTCTGCTAAGCGGCCATTTTTGAGGCCTACTTTGGATGATGATTTTGAGGCCTAGCCCCGTGGACATTTCTCCCATTCCATCTCAGCTACTATATGTGCTAAGTATACGATTGTATTGTATTGTGATTGTATGCTATGTAATATGCTGTGTAATCTTGTAACTTCTAATAATGAGCTTATATAAGCTCTCTTATTTCCTTGGGAAATAAATGAGGTTTGATTGATCTTAAACCGTGTGTTTGGTTGCATAGTTAACTGGTATTATTGGGATATTAACAGTAGCTTGCGCTCATAGTTTTAACAGATTAACTACTCTACAGGGACTAGACAAAGGATTGATACATAGATGTGATAATACATAGGCTGTAGTGGTATATCGTTTTCTACAATTATTATCGAATTCTACATTTGGCACCCCATAGATTTAGACGTGTAGAATATCGTTTTTCTGCACAGGATTCACAAACCCTAAGGCATTTGTTGTTTTGAGTCCCTAATCCTCAAACATCCAGAATGGAAAATCGTCTCTAGTGTGGACAAGATTGGCGCTGGCTCGCAAATTCTGAAACCACGCTTGGATGGTCATGAAAATTCTATGAAAGATCTCATCGGTGAAACGGACGCGTGGAACCTGGTGAGAGCTGTGGCTGATATATGTATGTATGTTAAATGTTTGTGAGTTTGGCCAGGTAACCAGTCATTGCGACTGGCGAGTTAGGGATTGATCACCCTTGGGTTATATTATATAATCGGTAAATTGACAGGACAAACCACACAGCACTGAGGAAAAAGTGGGAATATATATTTTTATTTGAAGTTTTTTATATATTTTTTTTATTATTATTAGGTAATTACCCCACGTGAGAGTGACATAGCTCTCTGTTCCAATAGGAGTTCAATGTGGCCTGCAATTTGAGAGAGGAGAACATTAAAAGTGTGCTCTCTGGAAGAAATTCAGAGTTAAACTGATTTTTATATATATATTTTTTTTTGTAGGCTTTTGTGGGACTACAAGCTAGCGTGTAAGCTAAACCTTTGAATAGCTGTATTTGTTTATCTGTTTGTTCATCTGTGTGTGTATTGTCTAAGCAACAGCTCCAGTGTAGAGGGCTTGCTAATTAGCATATTAATGGAAGCCATCGAACTGTTCATGGCCAAACATGATACTATTAGATTTCAGTCTACATAAGAAAGTGGGTTGACACAACAATTTAGTGAGCTTTTGACACAATGTAATACACATAACAGTCTTATAAGTAATAAATCAAAAAAAGGCTGGAAACAGAGGGTAGCAAATTCGCTAGGCATGCTTATTAAAATGAAGCAGATTTCTGAACAGAAGGAAATACAATGGATAGCTGAAAGAAAGCAATTCATGCAGCAGCTACAAAATATAACAAAAGATATATTAATTAGGGTTGAAAACGCAGACGCACAAGCGCGTAGTCAGATTGAACAATTAGTGACAGAAAAAGGCGAATTGAAACAGAGATTACATGAATTAGGGGAAACGTGTGAGTTAAGAGAAGGTTGCATCGCCTATTTGAATAGAAGGGAGGCGAAAATTTGCAGGGTATCACACTGCTTAAGGAGGAATTACAGGATGCACAGGCAGCCATGAGGGATTTATCCTCCAAACATACAATAGCCGAAGGTGCAATGGTGGAGGTACCCTCCGCACATGCTCAGTGTACAAAAATAGAAGTGGTATATGAAGAAAACCCGTATACTATTGTTGCTGCAAATCATATTACTAGACGTAAATACAAACGTGATAACTGCGCTTGAAATTGATTCAGGAATTGAAATGGAAACTTCTGATGACTCCTCAGACGATGAAAGTGTAAAGTCTGTTCATTCCAATCACAGTAATATTATCCAGCAATGTGAATTTCCAGCACAAGATGTTAAAAAAAGGGCCTATGCAGGGAAACCAGAGCTAAAATGTTGTTTGTGTAAAAGGGGAGGTCACATCGCAAAGTATTGTTGGGCGAAGAACGATATCAAAAGAAGATCATACCCGAAAACGACCCCAAGGCAGTATGAATGTTATTCGGCCAGGTGGGGTAGCAATCCAAAGCATGAAGTCCATAGTAAGCAAACCCAGTTCCCCGTTAAGACCCAATTACGGAGCCTACAAACTGAAAAGCAATATGTAGGACAGTTGCATAAAATCAAAATGGAGGTAGCCGCATGGTTTTTCAAACATAGCACTGGGGGAAGCAATGTTAGCAGCACTTAGTCAGCTGCAAGTATGTTAAAAATACTCGGATCAAAGTTTCCTTTCTATGAATAAGGTTTGATGTGAGTTTCAGATTTGGAATAAGATAGAGGACCTTGAGATATAGTTTTATTATTTTCAAGGATGAGCCTCTGAATTGAATAACTCTGTTATGATTATTTTTTTTTCCTCTTAGTTTTAAGTATTTTTGTAATTTTTTTATAAGGTTTAATATTTTATTAATTTTTATAAAAAAAATAATTTTATAATTTTTTTTTTTAATTTTTTCATAAATTTTTTTAAATTTTTCATAAATTTTTTCAATTTTTTTTAATTTTTCATTTTTAATGTTTTTTTTTTTTTTTATTATTATTTTTTTTAATATATATATTTTTTTTTTTTATTATTTTTTTTTAGTCTAGTTGTTTATTCTACCATTCTGGCTTGTAGGTGTTCCGCTAGCAATACAATTAATGGGAAAAGGCTTGGGGCACTTAAAAATGCAATGTCATGATAATCGTGTTTAATCATTGTCTTTGTGTTCCTTTTCCAGAAACCAGGGAAGAGAACAGGTTTGGATACTAAACATTTGTGTTTTGTTTGCAGGTCCGTCAAAGTGAGACCAACACGGGGGTTAGGTTATTGTAAATGCATAATCGAGTAATACATGGTACCATGAGCTCATTAATTAGTAATTGTTTGCAAACAATGAAAACATTTAAACAATAGTCTGACATTAATGCACTAAAGAGTCACAAATGAGGTAGCAAATGTTGTGTTTGTGTTGTTTTTCCCATTAACTAATTATCTTTCAGATCAAAGAAGCATGCACTCTTCTCCACGGATGTCTTTAACTAAAAGTTGAGTGTGTGTCATTGTTTTATGGTGGTTGTCTTGTCATGTTGTTCTTGGGTGATAATGGCCAGATTTTTAATTTTTTAGTATTTGTTTAGTCATCTATTTTAGTTTTATTTATTTTTTTGTTCAGGTGGGACATTACTATGTTTAGCCCACCTGAAAGGGGGGTAATGGACGAGGCCCTCAGGTAGCAGCTGGATACTTTTTGTTTAAGACAAAGTTGGTAGAAAACCATTCTAGCCGCGGGAGTTTTTTCTTTACTTGATTAAATTGAGAATTTTTGAGAAACAACAGTGACGTTCGTTTTTGAAATTTTTGATCATACCATGGGGATCAATTTTAGAGTGGGTTCTGCCTAAAGAGGTCATGGTTGTTTTGATAGTTTGGTAAAGTTGAAGAAGCCAGGAATACTAAGTTCCTGGGTTCCAAGGAGGGAAATAGGCGTAAATATAGTAAGCGAGCAGATATTATGGATAAGAATTTGATTCTGCTCTTGTTTTTCAATTCCAGAATCCTGGTGGAGCGAGATTGGAAAGGTTCTGGAAAATGGATGACAGATGATCATCTGGTTGGCAGTTTGTCTGTGCCATACCACGCCCCAAATTTATTCTAATAAATATCAGGAGAGACCGGAACAAACAAAAGATTCACTTTAACACTTTTTCTTTTCCTATGGACGATCTGTTGCTGAATCTGAAAGACTGTGCCCATCAATAAGACTTGAAACATTTTTTTTGCTGGACTCTCTCCTGATGAATGCAAACGTGTTATTAATATACGTACGATGGGTTGGATGTTGGGGGAAGGAATATAACACATCCAATCCATCAGAACATGGAAATGTAAAAAATAAATATGTTTTTTTGTTGGAGGGAGGAGTTGAAAGAAGGAAAGTTGTGTAATGTATGACATGTATTGACGTAACGGAATTTATATGGTGCAGGTACCCAGGAGGCGGGCACTTATGCATAATAAGGTGTCTGTTGGCCAGGTGACACATCAATGGGGTGAACATTTCCTTGTATGGGGGAGATACGCCTGGTTGAGGTCTCACCTGAGAAGTTGAAACCCTGCACAGGGAATGCCAGTGTATACACACAGGAGCATGCTCCGATAGATAAAGGGAACAAACGCTGACTACCAGAGTACAGTATGCCTTCACCATATGGCGCTGCAACATCTCACAGTGGTTGATAAAACCTATTACCCTATATTTGCTGAGTATACGCTGAATCAAGTGTTGTCATTGTAGAAGTGACTTACTCTCAGAGAGGTGCGGACACAGAATAAGGTGCATGCAGGATGCTTATCTCTGAGGAGTAACCACAAGAGGAGGCATGTATTCAGCACTATATTGGGTGAATAGGAGCTGGGATGGGTGTTGGTAATGGAGTAGACATCGGTATCCTGAGGAACAAACTCTCAGCTATAGCTTGAGCGGGACTTTGTTACTCAGAGAGATTGGTGGCATCCTTAAAAACATTCACAAAATACCCAGGGTAAATTAGCTCCAGATTTGGTGGACCATATTGAGAAGTTGGTGGAGGGTGTGAGGGTACAGGACAGAAATCGGTCATGGGCTCTGGCGTACACGCAGTGGCGGGCGGAAGTGTCAACCAGCATCAAGCTGATGGTGCAATCTCTGTATAAAGGGCAGTGGCCTGATGAGTTTGCATCACCGCTCAGTAAGACTCTGCCACAACACGTCGCTTACACTAATCCAAAATGGTGGTCGAATGCCTGGATGGGCTGTACCAGTTTGGATTGGGAAAGGTGTTAGGCTGTAGGATCCCATATACAGAAGTGTGGTCTGTATATTTGGGAGCATCAATGGGCTTACTGATTGGGGATTCTATCTTGTCGCATTTGAGGCTAAATCACCCACATGTGATCAGAGGAGATGGAAGCAGGTTGATACTTCCCTTGGTCGGAAGCCTGACCATGATGTCCTTTGTATGCCAGGTCAATACATCATGGTGGTGAACGTAAAAATGTTGGGAAGTTATTTCAGGGATCATTGCTGGGGAGGAAGCACCTGGGTGTCATTTGGGACATAGACGAGTTTGTTTCTTTGTCCTAAAGAATACCGATGTAACGCTAGTCATAAAACTGGAAGGTTCCTTGAACCTAACCATAGGTAGAGGTGCATGGTATACCCTGGGCATGGTCTCTGAAATCCAGGCACAGGGATGGAATTGTGTGGTTTTTTGTCATGTTTGCAAATTTATATGTGTGATTAGACTCGATATTTTAATAGAAGGGTCTCCCATTTGTCTATGCAAGTTGAGGGATGAATTGAGGGTAGGGTCTCTGTGTACAAATTAGAGACCTTGCTGCCAAGTCAGAGCCCTGCAATACTGCTGTGAGCAAGCCTGCCTAATCCCAATCCATATTTACAGTAAAGGGTTATAGGGTTGGGAGCGGGGTGCGTAAAGGGATGGGATACAGATATATGTATATAGTATGGTAAAAGGTTGATTTATATTATGGTATAGTGTGACCTATGCGTATTGTAGGTTAATAATAAGGGTGAATAAGGCCCTCCTCGAGACTTATCTAAATAATAGATCAGTATTTGAGAGCTGTTTGATAGGTTGCTCTGAATGTGTACTGGTGAATGGTGAATGAATGGACACCCCTTGCCTGTTCTGCATCCGTCCTGAAAATACCGGAAAGGAGAAGATACCAAAGATATGTAATGGTGACATGGAAGCTGTCGCTGAAGAAGGATGTGTCAATCAGTGGCAAAGCGGAACGTGTTGGGAAGCATAACACGGTAAGACCATTATGGACTATTCCATAGGAGCTGTTTCTGCACACGTTGTAAAAATACAACACGTTAAGATGTTTAAAGGACTGTTCTATAGGTATTGGTTCGGAAACACATGTTGGGGACAAAACAGTTATGGACTGTTCAATAGGAGCTGTGTCTGAAGAAGGGTGGTATGCGACTTTTAGTCGCAAAGCGGAATATGTTGGATTCAATATGAACTCATGTAATATTTCTGCGATTCACTTCCTGTTTGCTGTAAGCCAGATTGCCAAAGTTGGAATGAAGCATATCAAGCTTTGTAGTATTCAGAGGAACAATAGCTTGGCTCAGGCCCACCTGCAGTGAAGACGGCTCCAGGCTAATAGAGACACTGCCCCTAAGTGGAGAATACAGTAGGCTTCCTGGATTACCTCTTCTGGTGTTCATTGGATGCAAAGCAAATGGGATTGGCAAGGGGGGGAGATTTGAATGAGTGGGCGTGTATGTCTGAATGGAATGGTCACACACACAGAAAGCACACTCTCTGTGTCTTTAGGCTTGATGAGGAAAGCATGTCTTAAGGATGTCTCTCTGCTAAGTAGCCATTTTTGAGGCCTACTTTGGATGATGATTTTGAGGCCTAGCCACGTGGACATTTCTCCCATTCCATCGCAGCTACTAAATGTATACGATTGTATTGTATTGTGATTGTATGCTATGTAATATGCTGTGTAATCTTGTAACTTCTAATAATGAGCTTATATAAGCTCTCTTATTTCCTTGGGAAATAAATGAGGCTTGATTGATCTTAAACCGTGTGTTTGGTTGCATAGTTAACTGGTATTATTGGGATATTAACAGTAGCTTGGCTCATAGTTTTAACGGATAACTACTCTACAGGGACTAGACAAAGGATTGATACATAGATGCGATAATACATAGGCTGTAGTGGTATATCGTTTTCTACAATTATTATCGAATTCTACAGACTGTATGTTCGGGTTCGGATCCGGTGTTCGGCGATTTTACAAGCTGCAGGGAAGCCAATCCACGCTAGTTTCACTAGTGTGCCCTTAAAAGCCATCACAGCCATGCCTACTAATGGTATGGCTGTGATTGGCCTGTGCAGCATGTGACCCAGCCTCTATATAAGGTACAGGCACACAGCACAGCACCTCACTCTGCTATAGACAGGTTCCTGTGCTGCTAAGAGAGGATTTCATTAGGAGTTAGTCTGATACAGTCAGTCAGTCCACATTCCTTAAATTTTCTTCAAATTAGTTATATCAGTGAGCGATCTACATAGCTATAGTAGAGACTAGAGAGTGTCTTTATTAAGGAAAAGAAAGAGGCAGAGAGAATAATGCAAGAGATTCCTAAATCAATTGTACCCTGGCTGGGGTGCAGTGCACAGTCTTTTAACAGTGCCATGAGGCCAGTGCCAGACAAAATATAACTTTTACCTGCAAGCTCAGTGCAGCATCACTGCACTGCATATTTTACTAAGAGATACACCATACTCTGTGTGTATTGTGCTATTGCAAAAACATTGCAAAAAAATGTAATTTTGCTGTGATTTGTGCATGTTTTTTTTTTCCAATAGCATTTTCTGCATGTTCATACACGCTTTAGACACTGTGCGTGTATTCTGCTATTGCCAAAAAAAAAATATTTCAGTGCTTTGTGCATGTGTGCAGAAGTGTGACATACAATCGATCGATATTTCTTATATTGTACTATCCCAAAAAAAAAAATGTAGCGACCTTTTTTTTTTCCAATAGCATTTTCTGTATGTTCATACGCGCCTTAGACACTGTGCGTGTATTCTGCTATTGACAAAAAATAAAAATTGTTCCCAATAGTATTTTCTGCAGTTTAGCAGTTTTTGAGATACACGCTTTACATACTGTGGGTGTATTCTGCTATTGCAAAAACACCCATTTAGGGCGAGATCATAAATTTTGAAAAAATGAGGAGATCATCAAAAAAGGGGACGTGGCCCCGGTCGTGATGCTGCTGGTGGAGCTCCTGTTGCAGGGAGAGGAAGTGGTCGATCTGTGGCAGCTACACGCACTAGTGAAACACCTTCATCAGGTGCGGGTAGGCGACAGAGCTTGCAACGGTATTTCGGCGCGCCTAATGAGGCTGTACGAATGTTGAGGCCAGGACAAGTACAGGCGATAGTAGATTGGGTTGCTGACAGTGCCTCCGGTTCCTTCACATTGTCTCCCACCCAGTCTCCTGATTAAAGTTCAGAGTTGGCACCTGCAGTCGATGTCAATCAGTCTTTCACCTCACCCCCTTGTAAATCAGCCAAGCAGTCTGAGCCCCAAATCATGCAGCGGTCTCTTCTGCTTTTTGATGACTCTGTTAGCAGGGTTTCCCAGGGCCATCCACCTAGCCCTGCCCCAGAAGTGGAAGAGATTGTGTGCACCGATGCCCAACCGCTTAAGTTTCATGATGAGTACATGGGAGGACCATCGCAGCACGTCTTGGATGATGACGAAACACAGGTGCCAACTGCTGCTGCTTTCGCCATTGTGCAGACAGACAAGGAGGGCAGGGGTGAAGACTGGGTGGAAGATGATGTGGAGGACGATAAGGTCCTTGACCCCACATGGAATCAACATCATGCAGGTGACCAGTGTAGTTCAGAGGAAGAGGCGGTGGTCACACAGAGCCACCAGCACAGCAGAAGAGGGAGCAGGGTGCAAAAGCGGAGCATCTGTCCCCTAGACAGTACGTCTGCTACTGCCCAACACAGCAAGGGACCGAGCACACCAAAGCCAGGTCCAAGGAGTTCCCTAGCGTGGCAGTTCTTCAGACAATGTGCTGATGACAAGACACGAGTGGTTTGCACGTTGTGCAATCAGAGCCTGAAGCGAGGCATAAACGTTCTCAACCTGAGCACAACCTGCATGACCAGGCATCTAAGTGCAAAGCATAAGATGCAGTGGAGTAGACACCTCAAAAACCAAGAAAGGTCTCTGGCTCCTCTTGCTTCCTCTTCTTCTGCAGTCTCGGCCTCTTCATCCACCTCTGTAGTGAGAGTGGCACCTGCAAACCCGCAAACAGAGGATCTGCCAGCAACACTACCACCTGGGTCACCAACCATCTCCACAATGTCCCATGGAAGCGTTCAGCTCTCTATTTCCCAAACACTGGAGCGGAAGAGAAAGTACCCCCCTACCCACCCGCGATCCCTGGCCCTGAATGCCAGCATTTCAAAATTCCTCTCCTTTGAAATGCTGTCAGTCCGTCTGGTGGAGACGCAGAGTTTTAAAAGGCTGATGTCATTGGCTGTCCCACAGTACGTCGTGCCCAGCCGCCACTACTTTTCCAGACGAGCTATCCCTTCCCTGCACAACCAAGTGGGGGACAAAATCAGGTGTGCACTGCGCAACGCCATCTGTGGCAAGGTCCACCTAACTACGGATGCATGGACCAGTAAGCACGGTCAGGGACGTTATATCTCCCTAACAGCACACTGGGTAAATGTAGTGGCGGCTGGGCCTGAGGCGGATAGCAGTTTGGCGCATGTCCTTCCACCACCGAGGATTGCAGGGCACTTCAGTTTGCCTCCTGTTGCTAACTCCTCCTACTCCGCCTCCTCATCCTCTACCGCCTCCTCATCCGGTCAGCGTAAATACAAGTACAATAAGGCGCATCAGTACAAATGAGTATACCTCTTAGCAGGATCACCAGATAGTCCAAGACATATATATATATACGCACATATATACTCTGGGGGAATCTCATAAGGTCAGTCAGGGCAGCCTCCCAAGGGAACCGAGAAGCGGGCTCCAGTGAGCTAGAAATATACAAAAAGAAGGGGGGGCGCCTCTGAATATGTGTAAAAATTCAGTTTTATTAAATAAAAGTATCCAACTCAGTTGCTTGAGAAAGGAATGCGGCCACTCCCCCATAGAGTGGCTAGCCTATCCCGAAACGCGTCGCATACCTGTGACGTCACGGCCGGGCAACGCCGTTTGTTTGCTCTCCAGGCCTCGTTTCTGTCAGCTTGGAACACGGCCGTGTCTTCTATTACATCTCCCTGACGGGACTGACGGCTTCCTGAGCGATCCCCCGGCGCTGTCCCAGCTTTGACGCCTTCCCCTTTCACTGTACCCCACCACCGGAACCCCTGCTCTGATAATAAGGGAGCTTTTATGCCCCACTACCAGACTGGACCACCCCAGAAAAACTGCAACTGGACTTTTTTTGGATAGCCTTCTCTCCACTCCGCTCTGCAATACCTTATTCTGTGACTAAGATTCAAAGCTGGAAAAAGAGAAGAGAAAAGAAAGTGAAGTGGATGTGCCGAAAACATGCAGCTTCCTCACCTCCTCAGCCCAGCTTGCAGGACCTGAACAGGACTCCCTATATTTCCATGTGAGTGGATACTTTTATTTAATAAAACTGAATTTTTACACATATTCAGAGGCGCCCCCCCTTCTTTTTGTATATCATCCGGTCAGCGTAACACCTTCACCACCAACTTCAGCACAGCCAGGGCTAAACGACAGCAGGCAGTTTTAAAACTTTCCTATTTGGGGGAAAAACCCCACACCGCGCAGGAGTTGTGGAGGGACATGGAACAACAGACCGATGAGTGGTTGGTGGCAGTGAGCCTCAAGCCCGGCCTGGTGGTGTGCGATAATGGGTGAAATCTCGTTGCAGCTCTGGGCCTAGGCGGTTTGACGCACATCCCTTGCCTGGCGCATGTGCTGAACTTGGTGGTCCAGAGGTTCCTTAAGAATTACCCCGATATGCCAGAGCTGCTGCAGAAAGTGCGGGCTGTCTGTGCGCACTTTCGGCGTTCTCACCCTGCTGCTGCTCGCCTGTCAGCGCTGCAGCGTAACTTCGGCCTTCCCGCTCACCGTCTCATATGTGACGTGGCCACAAGGTGGAACTCCACCTTGCACATGCTTGCCAGACTGTGCGAGCAGCAGCAGGCGATAGTGGAGTTTCAGCTGCAGCACGCATGCATGAGTCGCTCTGCGGAACAGCACCACTTCACCACCAATAACTGGGCCTCCATGCGAGACCTGTGTGCCTTGTTGCGCTGTTTCGAGTACTCCACCAACATGGCCGGTGCCGATGACGCCGTTCTCAGCGTTACTATCCCAGTTCTATGCCTCCTTGAAAAAACGCTTCAGGCGATGATGGAAGAGGATGTGGTACAGGAGGAGGAGGAGGAGGAGGAAGAGGGTTCATTTCCAAGGCTTTCAGGGCAGTCATTTACAAGTGGCTATGAGGGTGGGTTCCTGCACCAACAAGCGCCAGGTACACAATTGTCCGGCAGCAAGGGCACAGTTCTGGAGGATGACGAGGTGGAGAATGAGGAGGAGATGGAGGAGGAGGAACCATGTTCACAGCAGGGTGGCACCCAGACCAGCTCATGTCCATCACTGGTGCGTGGCTGGGGGGATACAGAGGACACAGACGATACACCTCCCACAGAGGACAGCTTTTCGTTGCCTCTGGGCAGCCTGGCACACATGAGCGATTACATGCTGCAGTGTCTCCGCAACGACCGCCGAGTTTCCCACATTTTAACTGGTGCTGATTATTGGGTGGCCACCCTGCTGGATCCCCGTTACAAGGACAACGTGCCGTCCTTAATTACCTCACTGGAGCGTGATCGTAAGATGCGCGAGTACAAGCGCATGCTGGTAGACGCGCTGCTGGTGGCATTCCCACTTGGCAGCGGGGGTACGGTGGAAGCACAAGGCGAAGGCAGAGGAGGAGGAAGAGGTCTCCAACGCAGCCGGGGCACCGCCAGCACCTCGGAAGGCAGGGTTAGCATGGTCGAAATGTGGAAAAGCTTTGTCAGCACGCCACAACAACCAGCACCACCAGCTGAGATGAAACGTCTTAGCAGGAGGCAGCATTTCACCAACATGGTGGAGCAGTATGTGTGCACAAGCCTACACTTACTGAATGACGGTCTGCCCCCTTCAACTTCTGGGTCTCCAAATTGGGCACATGGCCTGAGCTTGCCCTTTACGCCTTGGAGGTGCTGGCCTGCCCTGCAGCCAGTGTATTATCTGAACGTGTGGACAAGCTCACGTTCATTAAAATGAACCAGGCATGGATCCCACAGGACTTGTCCGTACCTTGTGCAGAATAGACGCGTATACCGGTGTTCTGACAAAAACTGTCTGGCCATCGGATAGTGTCCGGCCACTTACTGCGCAGGCGCAGTGCTTGCGCAGTACGGAGGACAAGGAGATTCACAAAATCTCCAAAGATGAACGTCGCCTGCGCAGTGAGCTCAGGCTCAAGCCCCACCATCCAAGTGGACATACGGTAGCACATAGTAACAGGGCCCCTCACGGGCTCGCTTGGCTAGGCTTCAACCTTGGATGATGTGGCTTGAACCTGGAGTCACCGTGCATCGTCTTCGGAGAGTTTCGAAATCCCCTTGTCCTACGTACTGAGCAAGCGCAGTACAAGGCGAACACTATGCGACGGGGGACAGAATTCGACACATCATTCACCACTAGCCTTACCCAGCCATTGTTGTATTTTTGAACCAGTGTTGGCTACCTCGTCCTCCTCCACCGCCGCTTCCACCTACACTGCCACATCCACCGCCACCTCAACCTCCTACTCCATTTGGACCTCGTCCTCCTAGGTCAAGATTATAATTTTTTCATTTTTTTAATTTCCAAGTATTTTATTTTCCCACTATCTTATCCATTAAATTGAATAATTTTTTCCAGAAAGTGCGTATTCTGGGGTATTCCCACCATATGTGCGGCATCGTGCCGATAAGTTTCTGAGGTTCTTAATGACTTCCTGTACCTCTTCTGCTGAGAAGGGGGCCTCCAGCATTTTATTTTTATTTTTGTTGCCATTTGCAGCCCTCTAGCCCTTTCCATTACTTTTTTACAGCCATTTTAGTCTTTAAAAGTTCGGGTTCCCATTGACTTCAATGGGGTTCGGAGTTCGGGGTCAAGTTCGGGTCAAGTTCGGTCCCGAACCCGGACTTTTTTCCAAAGTTCGGCCGAACCCGCTGAACCCGAACATCCAGGTGTCCGCTCAACTCTACTCAGGACCAACCAAAAGTGGTCCAAGGAAGGAAATCGGACGACAGGGTCATGGGCGGCCAAGGCTCATTAATGGAGTTGGGGAGGGAAGGCTGTGTAGTCCCCTCCAATAGAAGAGCTAATGGAGCTCAAATTGCTGAAAAAGTGAATGCTGGTTCTGATAGAAAGGTGTCAGAACACACAGAGCATCGCAGTTTGTTGTGTATGGGGCTGCGTAGCCGCAGACCAGTAAGGGTGCCCACGCTCACCCGTGTCCACGGGCAAAACAGCCTACAATGGGCACATGAGAATCAGAACTGGACCACAGAGCAATGGAAGAAGGTGACCTGGTCTGATCAATTCAAGAATGGTTTGAGGGGCAAAAAAACGAGTTTGAGGTGTTGACTTGGCCTCAAAATTCTCCAGATCGCAAACCAATTGAGCATCTGTGGGATGAGCAGGGGAAAACAAGTCCAATATATGGAGACCCCACCTCACAACTTACAGGACTGAAAGGATCTGCTACTAACGGCCTGGTGCCAGTTACCCTAGCATAGCTTTAATGCTCTAGGGGAGTCCATGCCTCGACGGGTTGTAGTGGGTGGTCAAAATGTTATGACTGATCATTGTATATCAAATACCCATGATTTAGGCATTTTGTTTATTTCCTAGAGCAGGATAGAAAATCAAAACCCCTGTTGGCTTCTACTGCTGTCTAGGGTTAGAGTAGAGCAATTTATCCTCGCTTAAAGGGTTAGTTCACCTTAAAAGGACAATTTCCACACCCCCCCCCCCCCCCCAATCCTTGCTTGGGATGTGGTCACTATGCAGCACAGCCACTTAGTGGCTTAGCTACTTAGTGTTAGTAGTTGTGGTTACTACAGTGATTCTTGGCTTCCACAAGTAGTGGCCAGGTATGGAATAGGTATACTTACAGTATGTAACTATGCAATAAAATCTAGACTTGGAGTTCAGCTTTAAGACGATTGTGTTTGGTAAACCATAATGTCCAACATACTGAAAAAAAAAAGATGTCGGGTTTACACACACTTTAAAGTTGAAGAAGTTTAGCTTAAAAACAGCTTTAGTTACATTACTTACCTGTAATTAAATATGTCCCACGCTGTGCATGCTGCTGGATTCTGTAAAAATCTTCACTGCAGGACTGCCCTGTCCTCTTCCTGCTGCTGAACTTCTGGCACTGTTTGGGTTTACAGCAACGGGTATCCAGTCTCAGCTGCACTAAAGATGATCTGACAAGGACACGCCCCACTCCTGCCCTCTCCTCAAATGAGAATTGAGAAAACTCAAAGCTGTTAACCCCCACAGTGCCAGAAGTTCAGCAGCAGGAAGAGGACAGGGCAGCCCTGCAGTGAAGGATCTACAGAATCCAGTAGCTTGCACATTTTGGGACATACTTCATTATAGGTAAGTAATGTAATTAAAGCTGTAGAGAAAAAGTTGTTTTCAGCTTTAATGAAAGCTGCAGATTTCTAAAGATTAAAAAATACTTTTGAAGTGACATCAACATGTTACAGCCTACATGAGTCTTAGGTGAAGTGCTTGTAATGACACGTCAAGTTTAATTCCAAAGTTCTATATGCCTTATCTATACATTTAACACCGAGGATTGTTTATTTATACACACCTCCATGATGGAATGTAACACCGAGCGCAATCCATGAATGTTACCGGAAAGACTCACTAGTAACAACTAGTCTACAGTGTGTGTGTGGATTCATCCCTGTCAGTACACTAATGTACTCAGCCAAGATATACCTGGAAATGGGGAGTATAAAGCTAGGTTCACATAAGTGCCACATGGGAACACACAAAAGCATGCATCCCTTTTGCAATTGCAGAAGTGCGGCGGTCCCATTAATTCTAAATGGCACCCCAACACAGCTTGCTAATGTGTCAGTCCGTTAGTGTCACTCCTCTCCTCTGACACCCTTCTCCATAGTGTCCCTCCTCTCCTCCCCTCTCCATAGTGTCCCTCCTCTCCTCCCCTCTCCATAATGTCCCTCCTCCGCCTCCCCTCTCCATAGTGTCCCTCCTCTCCTCCACCTCCCCTCTCCATAGTGTCCCTCCTCTCCTCCACCGTCCCTCTCCATAGTGTCCCTCCTCTCCTCCACCTCCCCTCTCCATTGTGTCCCTCCTCTCCTCCACCTCCCCTCTCCATAGTGTCCCTCCTCTTCTCCACCTCCCCTCTCCATAGTGTCCCTCCTCTCCTCCCCTCTCCATAGTGTCCCTCCTCTCCTCCACCTCCCCTCTCCATTGTGTCCCTTCTCTCCTCCACCTCCCCTCTACATTGTGTCCCTCCTCTCCTCCCCCTCCCCTCTCCATTGTGTCCCTCCTCTCCTCCACCTCCCCTCTCCATTGTGTCCCTCCTCTCCTACACATCCTCTCTCCATTGTGTCCCTCCTCTCCTACACACCCTCTCTCCATTGTGTCCCTCCTCTCCATAGTGTCCCTCCTCTCCTCCCCTCTCCATAGTGTCCCTCCTCTCCTCCCCTCTCCATAGTGTCCCTACTCTCCTCCACCTCCCCTCTTCATAGTGTCCCTCCTCTCCTCCACCTCCACTCTCCATTGTGTCCCTCCTCTCCTCCACCTCCCCTCTCCATTGTGTCCCTCCTTTCCTCCCCTCTCCATTGTGTCCCTCCTCTCCTCCCCTCTCCCTAGTGCATCTCCTCTCCACAGTGTCCCTCCTCTCCTCCCCTCTCCATAGTGTCCCTCCTCCCCTCCACCTCCCCTCTCCATTGTGTCCCTCCTCTCCTCCACCTCCCCTCTCCATTGTGTCCCTCCTCTCCTCCCCTCTCCCTAGTGCATCTCCTCTCCTCCCCTCTCCACAGTGTCCCTCCTCTCCTCTCCTCTCCATAGTGTCCCTCCTCTCCTCCACCTCCCCTCTCCATTGTGTGCCTCCTCTCCTCCCCTCTCAATTGTGTCCCTCCTCTCTTCCACCTCCCCTCTCCATTGTGTCCCTCCTCTCCTCCACCTCCCCTCTCCATAGTGTCCCTCCTCTCCTCCCCTCTCCATAATGTCCCTCCTCTCCTCCACCTCCCCTCTCCATTGTGTCCCTCCTCTCCTCCCCTCTCAATTGTGTCCCTCCTCTCTTCCACCTCCCCTCTCCATTGTGTCCCTCCTCTCCTCCACCTCCCCTCTCCATAGTGTCCCTCCTCTCCTCCACCTCCCCTCTCCATAGTGTCCCTCCTCTCCTCCACCTCCCCTCTCCATAGTGTCCCTCCCCTCCTCCACCTCCCCTCTCCATAGTGTCCCTTCCCTCCTCCACCTCCCCTCTCCATTGTGTCCCTCCTCTCCTCCCCCTCCCCTCTCCATTGTGTCCCTCCTCTTCTCCCCTCTCCTCCTCTCTCCTCCCCTCTCCATTGTGTCCCTCCTCTCCTCCTGCCCTCTCCATAGTGTCCCTCCTCTCCTCCACCTCCCCTCTCCACAGTGTCCCTCCTCTCCTCCACCTCCCCTCTCCATTGTGTCCCTCCTCTCCTCCACCTCCCCTCTCCTCCTCCACCTCCCCTCTCCATAGTGTTCCTCCTCTCCTCCCCTCTCCATTCCTCCTCCTCCACCTCCCCTCTCCATTGTGTCCCTCCTCCCCTCCCCTCTCCATTGTGTCCCTCCTCTCCTCCCCTCCCCTCTCCATAGTGTCCCTCCTCTCCTCCACCTCCCCTCTCCATTGTGTCCCTCCTCTCCTCCCCTCTCCAGTGTCCCTCCTCTCCTCCCCTCTCTCTGTGTGTCCCTCCTCTCCTCCCCTCTCCTTAGTGTCCCTCCTCTCCTCCTCCCCTCTCCATTGTGTCCCTCCTCTCCTCCCCTCTCAATAGTGTCCCTCCTCTCCTCCACCTCCCCTCTCCATTGTGTCCCTCCTCTCCTCCACCTCCCCTCTCCCTAGTGTCCCTCCTCTCCTCCCCTCTCCCTGTCCCTCCCTCCTCCACCTCCCCTCTCCATTGTGTCCCTCCTCTCCTCCCCTCTCAATTGTGTCCCTCCTCTCTTCCACCTCCCCTCTCCATTGTGTCCCTCCACTCCTCCACCTCCCCTCTCCATAGTGTCCCTCCTCTCCTCCACCTCCCCTCTCCATTGTGTCCCTCCTCTCCTCCACCTCCCCTCTCCATAGTGTCCCTCCCCTCCTCCACCTCCCCTCTCCATAGTGTCCCTTCCCTCCTCCACCTCCCCTCTCCATTGTGTCCCTCCTCTCCTCCCCCTCCCCTCTCCATTGTGTCCCTCCTCTCCTTCACCTCCCCTCTCCATTGTGTCCCTCCTCTCCTCCTCCTCCCCTCTCCATAGTGTCCCTCCTCTCCTTGCCTCTCCATTGTGTCCCTCCTCTCCTCCACCTCCCCTCTCCATAGTGTTCCTCCTCTCCTCCACCTCCCCTCTCCATAGTGTCCCTCCTCACCTCCACCTCCCCTCTCCATAGTGTCCCTCCTCTCCTCCACCTCCCCTCTCCGTAGTGTCCCTCCTCTCCTCCCTCTCTTCCCTCCTCCCCTCTCCATAGTGTCCCTCCTCTCCTCCACCTCCTCTCTCCATAGTGTTCCTCCTCTCCTCCACCTGCCCTCTCCATAGTGTCCCTCCTCTCCTCCACCTCCCCTCTCCACAGTGTCCCTCCTCTCCTCCACCTCCCCTCTCCATTGTGTCCCTCCTCTCCTCCACCTCCCCTCTCCATTGTGTCCCTCCTCTCCTCCCCTCTCCATTGTGTCCCTCCTCTCCTCCCCTCTCCATTGTGTCCCTCCTCTCCTCCCCTCTCCATTGTGTCCCTCCTCTCCTCCACCTCCCCTCTCCATTGTGTCCCTCCTCTCCTTCACCTCCCCTCTCCATTGTGTCCCTCCTCTCCTCCCCTCTCCATAGTGTCCCTTCTCTCCTCCACCTCCTCTCTCCATAGTGTCCCTTCTCTGCTACACCTCCCCTCTCCTCTCCTCCTCCCTCCACCTCCCCTCTCCATAGTGTCCCTCCTCTCCTCCTCCTCCCCTCCCCATAGTGCCCCTCCTCTCCTCTGCCTCCCCTCTCCATAGTGTCCCTCCTCTCCTCCGCCTCCCCTCCCCATAGTGTTCCTCCCCTCCTCCACCACCCCTCTCCATAGTGTCCCTCCTCTCCTCCACCTCCCCTCCCCATAGTGTCCCTCCTCTCCTGCGCATTCCCCTCTCCATAGTGTTCCTCCTCTCCTCCGCCTCCCTTCACCATAGTGTCCCTCCTCTCCTCCGCCTCCCCTCTCCATAGTGTCCCTCCTCTCCTCCCCTCTCCATAGTGTTACTCCTCGCCTCCGCCTCCCCTCTCCATAGTGTCCCTTCTCTCCTCCGCCTCCCCTCTCCATGGTGTCACACCTCCCCTCTCCATAGTTTCACTCCTCGCCTCCGCCTCCCCTCTCTATAGTGCCCCCTATCATGTGACCACTGTGATTGGCCGTCACAGTGACAAGTAACCGTAATTCTGTCCGCCAGCTCCAGATCATGACTAAGAGACCAAAAGCGGTCTATGACAATTTGAGCAGTGAGCACACAGAAACCCTGACCATCCATGGAAGCACATGTGTGGTGTGTAGATCGTTAAAGTCCATCCTATTTGCCGCTGCACATATGCGTTAGGCCCCTTTCACACGGGACGGATCCGTATTGATCCGCCCCGTGAAGATCCGCTGCTCAGCGGGGATCACTCAGCTGATCCCCACTGAGCCGGCGGATGACAGGGCGGTCCCTGCACACTGTGTAGGGACCGCCCTGTCAGATCTCCGCTCTCCCCTATGGGGGATCGGATGAACACGGACCGTCTGTCCGTGTTCATCCGATCAGTTCTGCAGATGGATGGAAAAATAGGGTTTTCCTCCCTTCTGCAGAATCGGACAATAGCGGAGGCGGGCGATAGCAGGTGTCAGCGGATGAAAGGGGCCTTATGTGAGCAGAAAGAGGTTAAAGGTTAGTTGTACCTTTAAAGAATGCTCCTGACTGTAGTCCACCTGGACCTATACTTCCATCCTCAATCCAGTGATCTTTAATGTGCCGCCCAACCACCACCTCTGCTTCATCCTGCAGGCATGCGTTGCAGCCACATTCATTGCTACGAGAAGCCATCCCCATCAGCAATACAGAGTGTGGCTCGTCCCAGACCCTGATGTACGTGGGGGCTCTGATGGAGACCCTGATGTACGTGGGGGCTCTGATGGAGACCCTGATGTACGTGGGGGCTCTGGTGGAGCCCCTGATGTACGTGGGGGCTCTGGTGGAGCCCCTGATGTACGGGGGCTCTGATGGAGACCCTAATGTAAGGGGGCTCTGATGGGGACCCTGATGTTAAGGGGGATCCCTGGTGTAAGCTAGGATTCTGATAAAGACCCTAATATAAGGGAGAGGGGGGCTCTGAAAGGGATCATGATGTAATGGAAGATATGTGGACTCTTATCTAAGGGTGTCTCAGGTGGAGACTCTGACGTAAGGAGGGGGGGCTTTAATGGGGACCCTGATGATGGGGGGGGGGGCACTGATGCAGAGTCTGATGTAAGGGGGCTCTGATGGGGACCATGATAAGGGGGTTCCCTGGTGTAAGCTGGGATTCTAATAGGGACCCTAATATAAGGGCAAGGGGGCTCTGAAGGGGATCGTGATGCAATGGATGATGCTATGTAGAGTCTGATCTAAGGGTGTCTCAGATGGGGACTTTGATGTGATGGGGACCCTGATGTAAAGGAGGACTGTGATCTAAGAGGGCTTCTGATGGGGACCCTGATGTAATAGGGGAGTCCGATGGGGACCATGATGCAATGGGATTTCTTATAAGGACTGATATAGGGAGGGCCCCTGATGGGGACCCTAATGTAAGGGGGTTCCATGATGTAAGGGGGGGGACTATCATGGGGCCATAATGTAATTGGTGATGCTAACATAGACTAAGGGTGCTACTAATGGGGACCCTGATGTAAGGGGGAGCTCTGATGGGGATCCTGATGTAATAGGTGGCTCTAATGGAGACCCTGATGTACAGGGGGGGCTCTAATGGAGACACTGATGTACGGGAGGCACTGATGGAGATCCTGATGTATGGGGGGGGGGGGGGGCTTTGATGGAGATCCTGATGTATGGGGAGGGGGGCTCTGATGGAGACCCTGATGTACGGGGAGCTCTGATGGAGCCCCTGATGTAAGGAGGCTCTGATGGAGACCCTGATGTATGTGGGGGCTCTGATGGAGCCCCTGATGTAAGGGGGGCTCTGATGGAGACCCTGATGTACGGGGTGGGGGGTTCTGATGGAGACCCTGATCTATGGGCAGGGGCTCGGGTGGAGACCCTGATGTACAGGGAGCTCTGATGGAGATCCTGATGTACGGGGCAGAGGGGGGACTTTGATGGAGATCCTGATGTATGGGGGGGGGGGCTCTGATGGAGACCTTGAAGTATGGGCGGCTCTTATGGAGACCTTGAGGTATGGGGGGCTCTGATGGAGGCCCCAATGTACAGGGAGCTCTGATGGAGACCCTGATGTACGGGGGGCTCTGATGGAGATCCTGATGTATGGGGGGGGGGGGCTCTAATGGATACCCTGAAGTACGGGGGCTCTGATGGAGACCCCCGATGTATGGGGGCTCTGATGTATGAGATGGAGATGAAAAATGTTTTTTTTGGCCCCTGATTATTTGTAAAACATACAATGTGGCCTTCATACTGAACAGTGTGGAGTCCCCTGTACTACACAGCTAATAGTAGATGTAAAAGAGATTGTACAAGCAGATTGTATAGTGTATGGTCACCTTCAGTGAGTCCAGTTGGATCAGCATTACAAGAAAGAGACCTGAGCATTGGCAGAAGTATATAAAGTAGAGTATATAGGGAGCGAGGGGGGGAAAGAAAGGAGAGAGAGAGAGACAGAGGGGAAGAGAAAGTTGTAGAGAGTGAGAGGGGGAGAGAGAAAGGGGGAGAGAAGGAGGGAGGGACATAGAGGGGTATAGGAAGTGTTAGATAGGCAGGGGGAGAGAGAGAGAGAGAGAAAGGGGGAGGGGGGATAGAGAGAGATAAAGGAGGGAGAGAGAGAAAGAGAGATAGAGGGGGAGAGAGAGGTAGGAGAGAAGAGATTTAGTACAGTATCTCACAAAAGTGGGTACATCCCTCACATTTTTGTAAATATTTTATTCTATCTTTTCATGTGACAACACTGAAGAAATGACACTTTGCTACAATGTAAAGTAGTGAGTGTACAGCTTGTATAACAGTGTCAATTTGCTGTCCCCCCAAAATAAATCAACACACACCAGTGTCTAAACTGCTGGCAACAAAAGTGTGTAAACCCCTAAGTGAAAATGTCCAAATTGGGCCCAAGTAGCCATTTTCCCTCCCCGGTGTCATGTGACTCGTTAGTGTTACAAGGTCTCAGGTGTGAATATGGAGCAGGTGTGTTCCATTTGGTGTTATTGCTCTCACTCTCTCATACTGGTCACTGGAAGTTCAACAGTCCAGTTGGATCAGCATTACAAGAAAGAGACCTGAGCATTGGCAGAACCCCCCCCAGTCACCTTCCTATTAGTATATAGGGGGGTGATATGTGAAGGGAATGTCTCCTGTCTATGGAGCCCCCGCAGTGGTCAAATATCTCCTGTCCATCCACCCCCGGGGCTCCCGGTATTAATATCCCGGAGTGGAGGGGACGGTCCTACAAGTCCCGACTTGTTCGCAGCACATGTCCCCTCCACCCACACTGCCTAAAAATACCCGACCAGCCCCGCCACTGCCTAGGGATCCACATCCCAGGGTGACCCCATAGAGGGGACCCTCCTCATCCTCCTCACCCTCCTCATCCTCCTCACTATGCAGCAAGTCATCCCTCCGACAATACAGCAATGTAACAAATCTAATCCGACAATACAGCAATGTAAATATTTATACATCCGGCAATACAACAATGTAACAAAACTAATCCGACAATTCAGTATATAAAAACAAAACAAAAGTTATAACAAAACAATAAAAAAAAAAAAACAATGTGACTTCTAAACAAATCCAACAATCCAGTAATGTAAATATTTACCCGACAATACAACAATGTAAAGAACTCCGATCCTGGCAGCACAACAATGTAACAAGTTATAAATCGGGCGATGGAAGAATCCCAGGTGTGGGGTCCATAGATGATACAATGTCACCCCCAGGATCCCATGTGCTGAGGACGAGTCCGGGCATGTCCTGTAGTGATCTCTGTGATCCCTCTCCCCCCCCCCCCCATACAATGGATGGGGTCCCCGATCTTACCTGTCCGGTCCCCCGGGGTCCTCTATGGGGGGATCACACTGATGAGTAAGAAGTTGATGAAATCGCTGGAAATGTTCAGAGTACAGTGAGCTGAGATGACAGGAGGCTCCGCCCCCTCCTTGCTGTGATTGGAGGGAAGGGCTGGAGTGGGCGGGCATAGGACTGTGCTGCTGAATGGGGGAGAGATTGTAAACAAAGAAATGTGTGAATGTGATCCCAGCAGGAGAATGACACAGAGATCATTCACTTTATATAGACTGTGTAGAGAAACAGGAGAAAGGGGAGAGAGAGAGAAAGAAAGTGGGGGGGGGGGGTGACAGAGGGGGGAAACTAGAGGGGGTGGGGGAGAGGAATAGAGAGAAAGAGGGGAGGGGGGAGAGGAATAGAGAGAGAGAGGGGGGGGGAGAGGAAGAGAGGGGAGGGAGAGAGGAAGAGAGAGGGGGGAGAGGAGAAACAGAGAGAGAAGGGGGGAAGAGAGAAAGAGGGGAGGGGGGGAGAGAAGGAAGAGAGAGAGAGGGGGGAGGAAGAGAGAGAGAGAGGGGGGAGAGGAGAGGAGAGAGAGGAAGGGGGGGAGGAAGAGAGAGAGAGGGGGAGAGGAGAGAGAGAGGAAGAGAGAGAGGGGGGGAGGAGAGAGAGAGGGAGAGGAAGAGAGAGAGAGAGAGGGAGAGAGGAAGAGAGAGAGAGAGAGAGGAGAGAGGAAGAGAGAGAGAGAGGGGGGGAGAGGAAAGAGAGAGAGGGGGGGGGAGAAGGAGAGAGAGAGAGAGAGAGAGAGGGGAGGGGGGAGAGAGAGAGGGGAGAGGAAGAGCGAGAGAGGGGGGAGAGGAAGAGAGAGACAGGGAGAGAGGGGGGAAGGAAGAGAGAGAGATAGGGGGTGAGAAAGAGAGAGAGGGGGGGAGAGGAAGAGAGAGAGGGCAGGGAGAGAGAGGAGAGAGAGAGAGAGGGGGAGAGGAAGAGAGGGAGAGGTGGTAGAGGAAGAGAGGGAGGGGGAGAGGAAGAGAGAGAGAGAGTGAGGGGGAGGAAGAGAGAGAGGGGGGGAGGAAGAGAGAGAGAGGGGGAGAGGAAGAGAGAGAGGGGGAGAGGAAGAGAGAGGGGGAGAGAGGGGGAAGAGAGGGGGAGAGGAAGAGAGAGAGGGGGAAAGATGGGGAGAGGAAGAGAGGGGGGAGGGGAGAGAGGGGAGAGGAAGAGAGAGAGAGAGAGGGGGAAAGGAAGAGAGAGAGAGGAGGGGAGAGAGGGGGGAGAGGAAGGGAGAGAGAGGGGGAGGGGGAGAGAGATAGGGGAAAGAGAGAGGGAGAGAGAGAGAGGGGAAGAGAGAGAGAGGAGAGGGAGAGAGGGGGAGAGGAGAGAGGAGATAGGGAGAGAGAGAGAGGGGAGGAATAGAGAGAGGGGAGGGAGAGAGAGAGAGGGGGAGAGGAAGAGAGAGAGAGAGAAGGGGGAAGGGGGTAGAGAGGGGAGAGAGGGGGACAGGGGGACAGGGAAAGAGAGCGAGAGAGAGGGGAGAGTAAGAGAGGGGGAAAGGAAGAGAGAGGGGGAGAGGAAGAGAGAGGGGGGAGAGGAAGAGAGAGAGAGGGGGGGGAAGAAAAAGGGGGAGAGGAAGAGAGAGACAGAGGGGGAGAAGAAGAGAGAGACAGAGAGGGGAGAGGAAGAGGGGGAGAGGAAGAAAGAGAGAGGGGGAGAGGAAAGAGAGAGAGAGGGGGAGAGGAAGAGAGAGAGGGGGGGGAGAGGAAGAGAGAGAGAGAGGGGGAGAGGGGGGAGAGGAAGAGAGAGACACAGAGGGATACAAGCAGATTGTACAGTGTATGGTCACCTTCAGTAAGTGAGTCCAGTTGGATCAGCATTATAAGAAAGAGACCTGAGCATTGGCAGAACCTCCCCAGTCACCTTTCTCTTAGTACATAGGGGGGTGACATGTGAGGGAATGTCTCCTGTCTATGGAGCCCCCGCAGTGGTCACATATCTCCTGTCCATCCACCCCTGGGCTCCCAGTATTAATATCCCAGAGTGGAGAGGAGAGAGGGGAAAGAGGGGGGAGAGAAAGAGGAGAGAGGGGGGAGAGAGAGATGAGAGCGAGAGAGAGAAAAGGAGTATATAGGGAGCGAGGGGGGGAGAAAAGAGAGAGAGAGAGTGGAGGAGAGAGACAGAGGGGAAGAGAAAGTTGTAGAGAGTGAGAGGGGGAGAGAGAGAGAAAGGGGGAGAGAAGGAGGGAGAGACACAGAGGGGTATAGAAAGTGTTAGATAGGCAGTGGGAGAGAGAGAGAGAAAGGGGGAGGGGGAGATAGAGAGAGATAAAGGAGGGAGAGAGAGAAAGAGAGATAGAGGGGGAGAGAGAGGTAGGAGAGGAGAGAAGAGATTTAGTACAGTATCTCACAAAAGTGAGTACATCCCTCACATTTTTGTAAATATTTTATTCTATCTTTTCATGTGACAACACTGAAGAAATTACACTTTGCTACAATGTAAAGTAGTGAGTGTACAGCTTATATAACAGTGTCAATTTGCTGTCCCCCCAAAATAAATTAACACACAGCCATTAATGTCTAAACTGCTGGCAACAAAAGTGAGTACACCCCTAAGTGAAAATGTCCAAATTGGGCCCAAGTAGCCATTTTCCCTCCCCGGTGTCATGTGACTCATTAGTGTTACAAGGTCTCAGGTGTGAATATGGAGCAGGTGTGTTCCATTTGGTGTTATCACTCTCACTCTCTCATACTGGTCACTGGAAGTTCAACATGGCACCTCATGGCAAAGAACTCTGAGGATCTGAAAAAAAGAATTGTTGCTCTACATTAAGATGGCCTAGGCCAGGGGTACGCAACCTGGGGCCATCCAGCTATTGCAGAACTACAAGTCCCATCATGCCTCTGGGAGTAATTTTAACTGCAAGCCTTGCAATGCACACAATCATATGAATATATAAAAATAATGTAAACTGTTTCCAGGTCTTTTTCTGACATTTGTTGTTTACGTAGGGATGAGCCGGACACTCCCTGGTTCAGTTCGCAGCGGAACATGCGAACAGGCAAAAAATTAGTTCGAACACAAACGTGAGAAATCAAAAGTGCTAATTTTAAAGGCTTATATGCAAGTTAATGCCATAAAAAGTCTATGGGGACCTGGGTCCTGCCCCAGGGGACATGTATCAATGCAAAAAAAAAGCGGACGTTTTTTCGGGAACAGTGATTTTAATAATACTTAAAGGGGTTGTAAAGATTCATGTTTTTTCACCTTAATGCATCCTATGCATTAAGGTGAAAAAACATCTTACGATTACTGGCCCCCCAGCCCCCCCGTTTTACTAACCTGAGCCCTGGAAAGTCCTGCGTTGCGAACGCGGTCCTCCTTTGCTCTGTCTTCTCGGCTCTTCATTGGATAGATTGATAGCAGCACAGCCATTGGCTCGTGCTGCTGTCAATCAACACCAATGACGCAAGGGTCAGGGGTGGGGCCAAGACCTGTAGTCGGCGGATATGGACGCCGAATATAGGTCTCGGGAGCGCGCCCACAAGGTAACCCCCTTGGGAGAGCGCTTCCCAGAGGGGGGTATCAGAAGCGGGGAGGAGCCGAGACAGCCACGAGGGACCCCAGAAGATGAGGATCGGGGGCCACTGTGTGCAAAACGAGCTGCACAGTGGAGGTAAGTATGACATGTTTGTTATTTAAAAAAAAATATATTCAAACCTTTAGTGTCACTTTAAAGTGAAACAATAAACATAAAATATTCCTTTAAATATCGTGCCTGGGGGGTGTCTATAGTATGCCTGTAAAGTGGGCCGTTTTCCCATGTTTAGAACAATACCATAGCAAAATTACATTTGTAAAGGAAAAAAGTTATTTAAACTGTAATGTATTGTCGGGTCCCGGCAATATAGATGAAAATCATTGAAAAAAACGGCATGGGCCCCCCCCCCCCCCCCCCCCCAGTCCATTACCTGGCTATTTAGGACTGGTATGGATATTAAGGGGAACCCGCACCCAAATTTAAAAATAAAATGGTGTGGGGGGTCCCCCAGGCCCTATATACCCTATATATATATATTTATGGTCGGAGCCCTCCGATCTTCGAGAGATATGAAAGAAAACACATAAACACGTCACAAGACTAACAACATAAATAGACCTGAAGTGTGCCCTGGGCCTGCTGTAAGGTGAGCCCTGGTGAGCTGGGCGATAAGCCCTGGTGAGCTGGGCTATATGCCAAGAGAAGGGCGCATACCTTGACAGTAAATGGATACTTCTGTAGAGAAGGATGTTTTGAAAGAAGTACTCTGAGAAGGGAAAAGGGTGGGTGGGTACCTTGCACTGGAACCGACACAGCCTGTTGTGGGTGGTCTGGTTAAATACCCTCCGGGCTCCTCCCATAATTACAGGCCACCATGCTGGCCTTCTTATTTATGGTCGGAGCCCTCCGATCTTCGAGAGATATGAAAGAAAACACATAAACACGTCACAAGACTAACAACATAAATAGACCTGAAGTGTGCCCTGGGCCTGCTGTAAGGTGAGCCCTGGTGAGCTGGGCGATAAGCCCTGGTGAGCTGGGCTATATGCCAAGAGAAGGGCGCAAAGGACTCGGTTAGGGAGGTAATTTGGTATTGTGTGAAAAGCCAACTGTGTGTGGCGGCATGACATGGAAGCCAGGATGTGATGGAGGTCTCCTGTTGTCGCCCTGGGGTTTGAGGCTAGTAACCCGCGAGACAAGTTCCGGGCTGTACAGTAGGCCTTTAGGGCATTTGAGATAACGATAGATTAATGAGGCAGGTAGTATCGCGAAGGTGTTGTACGAATGCGAGGTTAACTACAACCAATGTGGGATAAAAGACATGGTCGGGTCGGTTCCAGGTTCCTGCGAAAAGGACGACGCAAGGTTAACGGGGAAATGTGACGGCTAGAGTATTGTTTGTCTGGGATGTGGACGCAGAGGACTTCTGATTGGTGCTGCGGGGATAGTGGCACCGGCCTGTGCGGGAAGGCCATGATGGCCAGCGACTTGGACCTATGTATAATACTGGCTGTGGCTTGGTTGTCTGTGGTAAACGACCCTGTTTGTCTTGCCCGGTTGCTGCACCAGATGTGGCCTGCTGCAACAATGGGGTAGAGTTCGAACAACGAGGAGGACTAAGTGATCCCGGGAATCAAGAGGATTCTGACAGCCATGGCCCTGTGAACCCAAGATGGCCAAAAATTGAGGCGAGGACCTGTGGGGGCTGTGGCGTCCATGACTACCTGAGGTGAAGAGGGAGACGCTGACGGAATGAACATTGGCATGCCATGTTGGTTCGTGGGAAATTGTCTCCCATGGGCAGATCCGTTGTTGCTGGCACGTCTGAATTAAGGATTTGGTGGGGGTCTTGTACCTGGAAGAAAAACACTAAGAGGCGGGAGGTAAGGGATCACCCCCGGATCTGAAGAAAGAATGGTGATAGTCATGGAATGAGCACCCTGCGTGCTAATGACCTAGATCCATGCTGTATGCAGATACGCGTCCACTTCAACCTTCCTGTTGGGGTTGCCCTGCATGCGCGTCTCCGACTGTCCCTAAGGCACAGCGCAAGCTCTGAGACAGTGAGCGTGCGATTAAGTCAAGGGTCGCTGGCCTTCAGGATGATGGAGACGTTTCCCCTCTAATATGATTTGTTCTCGGCCAAGTTGTGTGCTGCTATGGAGGAGGGATGCTAAGTTAACGTCATTATTGACCCAGATGTGTGTGTGTGTGTGTTTTTTTTTTTTTTTTTTGTAAAGCTTGTAAGACAGGAGAGAAAAAAATAAATAAAAAATAAATAAATAAAAAGGGGGGGGGGGATATGGGCGTGTTTTTTTTTTTTTTTTTTGTTTTTTTTTTCTTTCGGGTTTGAAAGACAGGAGAAAATATATGGGCGTTTGTAGCTTGGGGAAAAGGGGGGGGGGCAGAGCAGGATACCTGTGCGACAGGTATGGGGACAAACAGGGGTTGCGCGCGAGCGCTGAGTGGGATGTTCCTTGGGCCTATATGTAAACTCAGGGGATGCGTGACACCCGAGGTGAGCCAGGAGGTGACTGGCCGGGTAGCCGATGCTCGGGTGTCCGTCTGTGCTCGGCACGGACTGGTTAACCAGAGCCCCCCCAGGGCGGCACTGGGGGGAGTGGCTACTGATTGGTTGCTAAGTAGGAATGTTTCGATCTGTAGCAATTTGACGTAGGTTCGGTCAGCTAATACTTGCACTGCCAGCAAGTCATGAGATTAGGTGACCTTGTCTGCGTAGTGAAGGCTTGTGCTTCGAAAATAGAGTGACATGCATAGAAGTATGTGACAGTTACTAACGCCTGGAGATTTTAATCAAAACTATGGTGTTCTGCTTGGATGGGGAGGGGAGATGTGGGAAACGAAGCAGGATACCGTACGACGGTATGGTAAACAATCGGGGATGCGCGTGAGCGCTGGGTGAGTTTGTTTCTTTGGCCTATTTGGAAACTCAAAGACTGCATGACAACCGAGGTGAGCCAGGAGGTGACTGGCCAGGTAACCGATGCTCGGGTGTCCGTCTGTGCTCGGCACGGACTAGTTAACCAGAGCCCCCCAGGGCGGTACTGGGGAGAGTGGCTGCTGATTGGTTGCTAAGTAGGAATGTTTCGATCTGTAGTAGTTTGACGTAGGTTCGGTCAGCTAATACTTGCACTGCCAGCAAGTCATGAGACTAGGTGACCTTGTCTGCGTAGTGAAGGCTTGTGCTTCGAAAATAGAGTGACATGCATAGAAGTATGTGACAGTAACTAACGCCTGGCTGCTGAGCCAAATCTGTGTTTAATAAATTAGGGGAGGGGGTGTGTGAGAACGGAGCGGAATACCGTGCGCCGGTATGGGGAGATCGGGGATTGCGCGTGAGCGCTGAGTGAGATTGTTCCTCTGGCCTATTTGGAAACTCAAAGACTGCATGACAACCGAGGTGAGCCAGGAGGTGACTGGCCAGGTAACCGATGCTCGGGTGTCCGTCTGTGCTCGGCAAGGACTAGTTAACCAGAGCCCCCCCAGGGCGGTACTGGGGAGAGTGGCTGCTGATTGGTTGCTAAGTAGGAATGTTTCGATCTGTAGTAGTTTGACGTAGGTTCGGTCAGCTAATACTTGCACTGCCAGCAAGTCATGAGACTAGGTGACCTTGTCTGCGTAGTGAAGGCTTGTGCTTCGAAAACAGAGTGACATGCATAGAAGTATGTGACAGTTTCTAACGCCTGGATACTGAGCCAAATATGTGCGTGAAACGAGGATATGTAGTGAAAGGTGTGTAGAGAGAAAGGAAACTAAAAATAACAACAACCTATGCACCTGCTTGCTACCCTAGTGCTAGAGTCTCTGTTGGGGTCGAACCTGGTAGACCTGGTACCTACGATAGGGTGACATGAAAATATTTTTTTTTTTTTTTTTTTTTTTTTTAAAAGATGGGTTGCAAGAGCTGATTCGGGACCATAGCTGACCCCCTGGTGAAGAGATGCAAGCCCTCGATTTTTTTTTTTTTACCTGGGAAAGAAAGAGATGGTCTGATCCTGTTCGTAGGAGAGACCAGGTGGCAACTTACTGATCTAAAAGGTGAAAAGGGATAGAGAAAGGCGTGAGTAGCTGTGTGGGCTACTGGAGACGATTGGCCGCGGAGGCCGAAGTAGCAAGCTGCAGCGATGGCAGTGACTTGCGTTTAAATGGGTTGCCGCGGAGGCAAGGAGTGGGTCGGCTTGCGGAGGTTGCAAGGTGTGGGGGCCCATGACACGAACTTGCGGTAACTGCAAGAAGTGCGGGGGATGGCAGTGACAGATGCTCTGATGGACTGGGGGGGGGGGCAAAAAGGGGGAACTGACCTGGAAGGGTGAAAAAAGGGGGTAAAGAAAACGTATGAGTAGTCGTGTTGCTACTGGAGATGACAGGTGTTTAAGCAAAATGCAGAAAGACATATGCGTAGCCGTGTTGCTACTGGAGATGACAGGCGTAATGCCGGATGCAGCAAGATGTATGAGTAGCCGTGTTGCTACTGGAGATGACAGGCGTAATGTCGGATGCAGCAAGACGTATGAGTAGCCGTGTTGCTACTGGAGATAACGGGCGTTTATGTAAAATGCAGCAAGACGTGTGGGTAGCCGTGTTGCTACTGGCGATGACGGGCGTTATGCTAAATGCAGCAAGACGTATGAGTAGCCGTGTTGCTACTGGAGATGACGGGCGTTATGCCGCTTTAGTCTCTCGAGTGCGTTAGGTAGAAAGTATGACAAAACATGAAAGATGACATAGAACGACTTGTGAAGCCGAAAGTGCGACTTTGCGACATGGACATGATAACGTAATGATTCGAGTTTAGTAGGAGTGGTAACGACAAAGTCCTACCTGCGACAGTGAGTGTGTAGCGATAATCGATGAAGATATATGACCGATCTCGTGAGCCCAACTGTATGGACATGTGTGGGTAGGCAGAAACAGTCTCTGCGATGCCTCTGATGTGGATCAGTTTGAAAAGGTATGAGATGAGTCCGATATAAAATCGGTAGAATCTGATACAATTGGTTTGTAGGGTGTATGCCATCTCTTCCTGTGACCGAACACCTGACCACACCCATCCCCCAGGCTAGCCAGTGCAGAGAAGGCACCAGGTGGTTTTAATTACACCTCAATCAGCCACAGGAATCCATACAAACAAAATACATGATAATCTCAAAAAATGGAAAGGAAAAAAAAAAGAAAAAGCAATCCCATGGACAGTGAATTTGTAACAAGTGAATCCTATGAAAGTCATATCGGAGAACGACCGATAGCTGCTTGGAGGCTCGGGTCAATAACTCAGAGGTAGTTTTTGTGAAGGGGTGCCAGATAGTAAGCATGATAAGCCACAAGTTTGCACATGATATGAAAGGTTTGGCTACTACTTATCTGCGACCATGAGCGGGAACCGTCGACGAAGACCCCGAATGAAGATGCCGAAGTGGCCTGCGATTGGACGCATGGATAGACGACCGTGAGGGAGCTGAGAAGAGTCGGCCTCTTGATGTGCAGTACCTTGCACTGGAACCGACACAGCCTGTTGTGGGTGGTCTGGTTAAATACCCTCCGGGCTCCTCCCATAATTACAGGCCACCATGCTGGCCTTCTTATATATACTCTATATATAACAACAGTATATATACTATACGGCCTGCCCTATATACTCTGCAGAAAATTGGGCCTTAGGTGTTGCTGGTACCAGAACACTGTAAGCCCTCAGTTACTCTTGGTGAGCGCAGGAACAGGCCCTGCTGTGAAATACTATATCAAAAATTGTAATTACATCCCCCTGCAGAAGAGGCCATAGAGGAAGAAGAGGAGGGGTGGAGGAAAGAGCTGTGGCAGAATCACCACTAGCATTTTGGAGGCATGGTGGCGAAACAAGCTCCAACAATACTGATCCCTGTCCTGCATCCTTCCCAGCTGCCAGCAGAGTTACCCAGTGTGCCGTGAAGGAAGGTAACGTCCCTGCCAATGCCTGCTGGACCATGAGTCAGCGGTAATATGCATCTTACTGCTGACTGCCATGTCCAACGAGGCCAAAACATTGGCTTCCACATGCCGTTAGAGAGCCGGAATGAACTTCCGTGAAAAGAAATGACATTTTGGAACCTGCCACTGAGGTACAGCACATTCCACAAATTCACGAAAGGGGGCAGAGTCTACCAGCTGAAAAGGCAGCAGTTGCAGTGCTAGCAATTTGGCCAAGCTAGCATTTAGATGCTGAGCATGTGGATGGCTGGGACCGAATTTCTTTTTACAGTTCAGCAACTGGGGTAGGGAAATTTGTCTGCTAAAATCAGATGGTGGTGTACACCTAGCAGATTTGCTGCAAGTATTTGAGACACCTATTGCTATACCTTCATTCCTCTCAGTGCAGGTTTTTGAGCGCACTGGAGGTATAGTGGGGTTGGAGATCCCAGATGAGGAGCAAGGAGAAGTCTGCCTTTTTCTTTGATGTAGGTCTGTGCTGTTGCCAACGGACTGCATGGCAGGTCGTCATATGTCTGGTCAAGCATGTGGTGCCCAAGCGGCTGCTTATCTGGCCACGCTTGATCTGCTTCAGACATAAGTTACAAACAGCAACCGTGTGATCTGCTGCACATGTGTTGAAAAAGGCCCACACCAAGGAACTTTTAAAAGTGAGCAGGGAGTCAGCAGCACCCTGCACCTGCGGAGCTCTGTGGTGTGATGCAATAGGGTGGCTGCCCTTAAAGCTGAGTTCCACCCAATTTTTTTTTTAAAAGTCAGCAGCTACTGTCAGGACAATTTACAAGTGAGCGCTGCGCGTCGATTGCCTGTGCGCATGCGCGGCGGAACGGCACTCCGGCGCATGCGCACTCGCGGCTCAGCGCTCCGACGTACGCACATGCGCACTGGCGCACGCCTGAGCGTCCCTGGGCGTCAGAGCATCACGTGACCATTCACACCGCCCTTTTAAGGAAGTGCCTGTGATCAGTCCAGCGCTGGCTTGTCTTCAGCTTCCTGCCAAAGCTCTGTTCCTGCTTCCTGTATCCTGTTTGCCTGATTACCTGTTTTTGACCCGGATTTGCCTTTTGACCTTGCTGCCTTCTCTTGCCCTTGACCTTTGGACTGTATACTGGACTTACCGCTTGCTTGCCTCTGGCCCCTTGAACCTCTGCTTGTGACCCGGATTTGCCTGTTGTCTCCTGCCCTGAATATCTGCTTGTGACCCGGACCTGCCCGTCTTCAGTCCTGTACCTGCACCTGTGTTCTGGAACCTCCCAGTGCCTTCCTGACCCCAGCACCTGGCTCCCTCTTCAGTCCTCATCCTCTGGTTGGGTAGCCTGTGCCTCTTTGTGCCATTCACCCCCTGTCTCACCTCCAGGGGGCGGACTGCGCTCAGTTGCAAGGGTGAACCACTCTCGGCATTTCGGCCTCGGTAAGTACGCACCTGACAGTACAAGCCAGCCATGTCTGAGGCCGACAGAGTGCGTTCACCCCTTGAGGCTTTGTGCCAACAAGTCTCAGCATTAACTGAAGCTGTGCAAAAACTACAAGAAGGTTACACCCAAGTGGACAGTCGCCTGCAGCAGCTTTCGGGGTTAACTGCACCCACCTTAGCGGGCCCTACCGCCACCAGTGGATTATCCGCTCCTCCTGGATCAGCAAACCCCACTGTGATCATGGCATCTCCTGAACCCAGAGTTCCTACCCCTGAACGGTTCACGGGTGACCGCAAAAAGTTCCGGGCCTTCAAGAATGCCTGCTCGCTCTACCTTGCGCTTCAACCCAGGACTTTCGCCTCTGAAGTAGTAAAGGTGGGTTTCATTATCTCGCTCTTGGCTGAGGAGCCACAGGCATGGGCCCATAGCCTAATGGAGCAGAGAAGCCCAGCACTCAATGCAGTAGAGACTTTCTTTGAGAGTATGGCGCAATTGTATGATGACCCTCAACGTGTGGCTACAGCTGAGGCCACGCTACATAATTTACTTCAGGGACGTAGACCGGTGGAGGATTACACCGTTGAATTCCGGAAGTGGTCAGCTGATACCGGGTGGAACGAACCGGCTCTTAAATACCAGTATCGCCAGGGGTTGTCTGAGACTTTGAAAGATGAGTTGGCAAGATCCGAGACCCCCGACTCACTGGAGGACTTGATCCAAGCTGCCACCAAGCTGGACCGCCGCATGCGTGAAAGGCGTTCTGAGCGTCTTCAGTCTCCCCGTACTTATTGGAACTCTTCTAAACCTACCTTGCCGTCACCTACCACCTCAGCTCCAGCAGTGGAATCCCAGGAGACGGAACCCATGCAGTTGGGCCTAGTTCGTGCTCCCCTCACGCCAGAAGAACGGCTCCGCAGACGCCGGTCCAATCTTTGCCTGTACTGTGGGGCTTCGGGTCATTTTCTCAGCACCTGTCCCGTAAGACCGAGTAAGTCCTACCAACAATATATAATGAACTTTCAATCTTCCGGGTTCTCCCAGACTTATGTCGCCCTCTTTGTCTCCTTACAGCTACCGGGAAAGGAAACCCGACTATCAGCCATAATTGACTCCGGAGCCTGCAGCTGCTTCCTTGACGCGACATTAGCTACCAAGATGCACTTGCCCCTCGTTCCGAAGAAACAAAATCTACAGGTACATTTGGCTGACGGCTCTCTTCCTCGTTCTGGATTCATCACCCATGAGACCCAACCCATTTGTGTCACTACCGATTCTGGTCACCAGGAATTTATCCAATTTGAAATTATCCCATCTCCAATGTTCCCCATCATCTTGGGGCTTCCATGGTTACAGATCCACGAACCTCAAATCAACTGGGGTAAGAGAGAGGTCTCTTTCCCGTCGCCTCACTGTATCCAGCATTGCTTTACCCAGGCTGTGGCTACTTGCTCCACCATTTCATCACTACCAGATAATCTTCTTCACGTACCGTCAGTCTACTTGGAATTCCAAGACGTCTTTGATAAACAACAGGCAGATCGCTTACCGCCTCATCGGACGTATGATTGTCCCATCGATCTCCTTCCGGGTTCACCGATCCCTTTTGGCCGCATTTTTCCCCTGTCCGAAGTGGAACTTAAGGTCCTCAAGGCCTATATTGACGAGAACCTGGAGAAGGGGTTCATTCGCCCCTCCTCGTCGCCCGCCGGAGCAGGCATCTTTTTTGTGGGATAGAGAGACGGCTCCCTCCGACCTTGCATTGATTACAGAGAACTAAATAAAATCACCATTAAGAACCGGTATCCCCTGCCTTTGATCCCAGAGCTTTTTCAACGTTTCAGGTCTGCCAGAATCTTCTCTAAATTGGATCTTCGCGGGGCCTACAACCTCATCCGAATCAGGGCAGGAGATGAATGGAAAACAGCCTTCAGATCCAGATTCGGGCATTATGAATACTTGGTAATGCCCTTTGGTCTTTGTAATGCCCCAGCAACCTTCCAGCACCTGGTAAATGACATTTTTCGTAAACACCTTGACGACTTCCTTGTCGTTTATCTAGACGACATCCTTATTTTTTCGGACTCCCTTGAACTCCACCAGGTACATGTGAAACAAGTACTCACCATCCTCCGCAGCCACAGATTGTACCTCAAGGCAGAGAAGTGCGAATTCGAGAAATCCACGGTGCAATTCTTGGGGTTCATCATTTCTACAGGTGGGGTCTCCATGGACCCACAAAAGGTCAAGGCCGTACTGGAGTGGCCAGCCCCAGTGAACAAGAAAGGGGTACAGCGATTCATCGGGTTCGCAAACTTCTATCGAAGGTTCATTGTCGGCTTTTCCTCCATAGTGGCACCCATCACCAAGTTGACTCACCAAGGTACTCAATTCCATTGGTCCCTGGAAGCACAAGAGGCTTTTGATACTTTGAAAAAATTGTTTTCATCCGCTCCCATCCTGATGCATGCAGATCCAACCCTTCCATTTGTGCTGGAGGTGGATGCATCAGAGACGGCTACTGGAGCTATATTATCCCAGAGATTGGGTCCCAAGGCCCTGTTACACCCTGTGGCTTTTGCATCACGTAAGTTAAGCCCTCCAGAGAGGAACTACGATGTGGGAGACAGAGAGTTGCTCTGGAGGAGTGGAGGTATCTCCTGGAGGGGGCTTCCCATCCTGTCATGATTTGGACAGACCACAGAAACCTGGAGTATCTAAGGACAGCCAAACGCTTAAAGCCCAGACAAGCCCGTTGGGCTCTCTTTTTTGCAAGATTTAATTTCCATATCTCTTACAGACCCGGCTCAAAAAATGGAAAGGCAGACGCTCTCTCTAGAATGTTTCACGAGACACCCCAGGAATCTGAACCCAACACTATCCTTTCGCCACAGAACTTCCTGTCTCTCCTTCTGCAACCTGATCTAGTCTCCGCCATCAAGGCAGCATCAGGGCACCCTGCCGACCATGGGATTCCCTCAATGGAGGAACACGATGGACTACTCTGGGTACGTGGGAAGGTCTTTGTCCCCACAGAAACAAGACCTTTAACGCTCAAGACTCTACATGATCACAAGCTTGCGGGACATTTTGGGGTTCACAAGACGTCTAACTTAATTTCTCGCTCTTTTTGGTGGCCTGGGTGGAGACAAGACTGCAGGAATTATGTCACCTCTTGTATCATTTGTCAACGCAACAAAGGAACTAATTCTAAAGCCTGGGGTCTGCTGAAGCCCTTGTCCATCCCGAAGCGCCCATGGGCGGACATATCAATGGACTTCATTGTAGAATTACCCGCTTCAGAGGGATACACCACCATTTTGGTCGTGGTCGACCGCTTGTCAAAAATGGCACACTTCCTCCCAATGATTGGGACTCCTTCCGCTTCTGCTACAGCTGACATATTCTTCAAAGAGATTGTTCGACTCCACGGGATACCTACGAGTGTCACTTCTGATAGAGGGTCTCAGTTCACCTCCAAGTTTTGGCAAGAATTATGCAAAACCCTCGAAATCAAGATTTGCCTCTCTTCGGCCTATCACCCTCAGAGCAATGGTCAGACGGAGAGGACAAATCAATCTCTAGAGCAATACCTCCGCTGTTTCTGTTCAGATTCCCAGGATGAATGGTCCAGTCTCCTACCCTATGCGGAGTTCGCCTACAACAATGCGGTCCATACTGCCACCAACCAAACTCCCTTCTGGGCCAACTTTGGGTTCCATCCCTCCTTCCTGCCAGGATCTCTGCCTGAAACTCCTGTTCCTGCGGTCCAAGACTGAGTTAATTTTTTGCAACAGAACTTCCGGAGAATTCAAGAGACCATGCAGAAGACCCAAGAAGGGTATGAAAAACATTTCAACCGGGGGAGGAAGGAAAATCCGGACTTCAAGATAGGGGACGAGGTATGGTTATCCTCAATCAATCTCAAATTAGCCATACCCACACGTAAATTAGGACCAAAATTTATTGGTCCTTTCAAGATCAAACGGAAGATTAATCCTGTAGCTTTTGAGCTTTCCTTACCAGATTCTTACAGGATACACCCGGTGTTCCACGCTTCAATCCTAAAGCCTATCACTCCTAGTCCTTTTCCAGGAAGATCTGAACCACCACCTCCTCCAGTATTGGTGGACGGCGAAACAGAATTTGTGGTGGAAAAAATTTTAAGTTGCAGGAAAAGGGGGAGGCAACTCCAATATCTGGTCAAATGGGAGGGTTACCCGTCAGAAGAAAACTCTTGGGAACCCTAAGGAAATCTGCATGCTCCACGCTTAATCCAAGCTTTCCAGACGGAACATCCTGAACTGATGGCTAGCTTGGGCGTCCGGAGGCCGCCCCTCGAGGGAGGGCACTGTCAGGACAATTTACAAGTGAGCGCTGCGCGTCGATTGCCTGTGCGCATGCGCGGCGGAACGGCGCATGCGCACTCGCGGCTCAGCGTCCCTGGGCGTCAGAGCATCACGTGACCATTCACACCGCCCTTTTAAGGAAGTGCCTGTGATCAGTCCAGCGCTGGCTTGTCTTCAGCTTCCTGCCAAAGCTCTGTTCCTGCTTCCTGTATCCTGTTTGCCTGATTACCTGTTTTTGACCCGGATTTGCCTTTTGACCTTGCTGCCTTCTCTTGCCCTTGACCTTTGGACTGTATACTGGACTTACCGCTTGCTTGCCTCTGGCCCCTTGAACCTCTGCTTGTGACCCGGATTTGCCTGTTGTCTCCTGCCCTGAATATCTGCTTGTGACCCGGACCTGCCGGTCTTCAGTCCTGTACCTGCACCTGTGTTCTGGAACCTCCCAGTGCCTTCCTGACCCCAGCACCTGGCTCCCTCTTCAGTCCTCATCCTCTGGTTGGGTAGCCTGTGCCTCTTTGTGCCATTCACCCCCTGTCTCACCTCCAGGGGGCGGACTGCGCTCAGTTGCAAGGGTGAACCACTCTCGGCATTTCGGCCTCGGTAAGTACGCACCTGACAGCTACAAATACTGCAGCTACTGACTTTTAAAATATTGACACTTATCTGTCCAGGGCGCCTGCAATGTCAGCACCTGAAGCCGATCTGTCCGGCAGCTCTCGGGTGGAGGTGCCGCCATCTTCGGTAAGGGAGTCAGGAAGTGAAGCCTTGCAGCTTCACAGCCTGGTTCCCTACTGTGCATGCGCGAGTCATGCTGCGCAATTCTGCTGGTCCCTGTCTTCTGGGACCTGTGTGTCTCCCAGAAGACAGCGGAGGGGGGGAGGATTCTGAAAAGCGGAAGTTCCATTTTTGGGTGAAACTCCACTTTAAGCTGCCCCCTAGAGGATATCCTGTCTCATTGGAGTTGTGACTCCTCCTCTCTTTTCTCAAGTACCACGGATCCCGATTATGTATTACCTCCCCAAAGTCCATAAAAGTGTGACCCACCCACCTGGACGCCCTATTGTCAGTGGGTTGGACTCAATTACTTCCCGAATAGGGAAGTATATCGATTTCTATCTCCAACCCATTGTCAAATCAATACCTTCTTATTTAAAGGACACTAGGGACATGATTTCGAAATTACAGCAAGTGAGTTATTCCAAAGATCTTATACTCGTCACTGCAGATGTCACGTCCTTATACACGTGCATCCCACACAATCTTGGCTTAGAAGCAGTTGACACCTTTTTAGGTAGAAATAAGTCCATCTCTAACACCCAGAAAAGGTTCATAATGGACTTGTTGCACTATGCGACCAAGCATAATTATTTTTGGTATGAGGGCAGGTACTACCTACAGAAAAAAGGTGTGGCTATGGGCGCGAAGTTCGCCCCTAGCCTTGCCAACATCTTTATGGGCAAGTGGGAGGAGGATGTCGTCCATGTGCTGGACCCACCACAGTTAGTGTTGTGGTCCAGGTACATCGACGACATCCCCCTCCTATGGAAAGGCTCTGTTGAATCACTCGATTCATTCATGACCAGGTTAAATGACAATAATATTGGGATTGAACTCACCTATGAGGCTAGCCCCTCTTCGATCCATTTTTTAGACTTGGAGATCGCCGTAATTGACGATCAGATTACCACCAAGACTTTCTTTAAAGCTACCGACCGGAATGGATACATTCCGGTCGATAGCTGTCATCATGCGTCTTGGCTGAAATCGGTACCTAGGAGCCAATTAATGCGCATCAGACGTAATTGTTCTTATCTTCCCGACTATTTCCAACAGGCCCACACTCTCAAAAATAGGTTCCTTGACAAAGGCTACGAAGCATCCCTCATCGATGATGAAATACAAAAAATAGCGTTAGTTGATCGTACGTCATTATTAATTGAAAAACCTCCAAAAACCAACGACAACAAATTTAGATGGTCTTTCTTTACAAATTTTTCTGTTCAACATAAGCAAATTAAAGAGATTTTTTTCAGACACTGGAAGGTTCTGAAAAATGATCAAATTTTAGGGCCGATCCTACCGGATCATGCAGGAGTTATCTATAGAGGAGCTCCCTCTTTGAGGGGCAAGATTGCACCAAATGTTATAGATTCACCGAACCCACCATCTTTCTTTCACGACATGAAAGGTTTCTATCCTTGCCACAAGTGTAATGTATGTGTGAACAATTCCTGCCGCAAGAAATGTGACACCTTTAGGTCTAGTATCACAAACAAGGAATATAAGATGAAATGCTTTGTGACTTGCCACACCAAATATATTGTTTACCTTATTACCTGCTTTCGCAGGAAACAATATATAGGTCGAACCATACGTACTTTCGCTATTAGGGTGAATGAACACCTGGCGGCAATAAGAGCGGGATGCACCAATCACAGCGTCCCTAAACATTACCTTCTATGTCACAACCGAAACCCGTTAGGTTCTAGATTTCAAATTATTGATAAATTTGTACCTCATTGGAGAGGCGTGTCGAGCATAAGAGGGGTGTCCAGGTTGGAGACATTTTGGATACATCAAATGAAATGTTATAGCCCGTATGGTTTGAACATCGAGTGGGACATTAACGCCTTCATCAATCGTTCTTAGCCCATTCGATGTTCTTCCCACTGAATTACTACCTAAATCGTGGTTAATACGCATGGTATAATGTCAACTTTCATGCGTTGATTTATGCGATTTTTCCCTGATCATCGCTCATTATACACTATAGACTCGTGATATCTTTCTGGTTAATGCTTACCATAGATCTTCTATTTTTTATGCATATTTTTGTGGTCTAGTCGTTATGGGTCGTCTTTCACTTTTTATTTTTATTTTTATTCTCAATTTTTTATTTTTATTCTTCACATATATATATATAATCACATATTAGTTTACACCTTTTCCGGATGTGGACTCTTATTCACTTTTATTTTATATATAGAGTACTAATACTATTAATAAAGTCATTATCTGATATTAGTGATCATGCATTACCATTTTTCTGCTCGTTGGTATTTTTGACTTGCGATCATTGGTTAATGTGATATATGAGACAGCTCCTTATTGGACTATCTTTGACTTAAGATTATCACCTTTAATTATGACCTTCTCATTTAATATACATTCAGCTTTATTGTATATCTCATTGGTTCTCTCATCATTGTTGGTATGGCCAATAGTATATTGTTTGTTTGATAATATATGGATTAAATGTCAACATGCCTTATGCAACTGAGATTATCACCACTTATGTATTTTTCTATATATGTAATTTCAAATTCTGTGATTCGCGTTTTTTGATGTTCTCCAAACAGCCAGACTCCAGTTACATATATCTTTTAAGTATTCTGCCATCTTGTGGTTCTCGATGGTTTAACCAATTTCCTTTCATGTCCGGCTATAACACTAGCTGTCCGCTCACTTAATTGCTCCTGTATTAGATGTGGTTGTGTCCGCGTCACTTCCGGTGATGGCCGCTGTTTTGCGGTCCACGTGGTTACTTCCGCATTTGCCATTGACGTCACTACCGCTATGTCATGTCCGCCGTGATAACGTGATGATGTCACCTATTGACGGCGCTATGCGCGGTCACTCTAATCCCTGGCCTCATTGGCTGCGGCGGACGCCCACTACACGTGGCGTTTCTCGGGAGTTATGCCCGGGGTATCGCCATCCTATAGCGCTCCGCATTATTAATGTAACCCTTAGAGGTTACATACTTTATTGCAGTTTATACTCATTTGATTGGTCTATGTTTTACTGACCTCCTTCTCACATTGATTACTGTTTGCCATTGGACAGGATCTCTCCCTGATACCACCTATGTAAGTCCAGCCAGGAAAACCGGAAGTGTGGCTGTCTGGATTGTCACAGGTGTTGTAAGTTAATTTGTGGATATGTTTGCTATTTATATGACGCAGTGGCAGTACACTGGAACATACCCCAGCAAAAGTCTTCGCAGACGAAGCGCGTCGGGTGCCTGTTTCCAGATATACTGCCTACTGCGTTTTTTTATTCGATATTTTAAAATTATACGGAATATCTTCCTTTAATGAAATTTATTTGATGGAAGCATATTGTCCTTGAATAAATGTAAACCCCTGTTAATGGTTTTTTTTACACTATGAGGAGTCCCTCTCCTTTCTTCTCTTTTTGCCTTGATCCATGCCGACTTTGACTAAGGAAAACCGATCATCCGCGATTGAATGACCTAACTTATTACATCTTGGATTAGTGTCTCTATGCGGTTGGTGAGTACTTACTAAGACGCCAGTCTTGGTTTGATCCAGTCTCCACCTCTACTGATTGATCCTTATTCCAAGGCACTTGGAGGTAGCCTACCACGCCTGTTTGACCCCCTACCACTGGTCAGTGGGTCCACCCTATACGGTAAGCGCATTGAATACCTCAAGTTCTTTAAAGTTCATGATGCCGTCCGAACAAGAGAGGACATAGTATCGGAATTTTATTTTGATTGTATATTGAGTTTTGAGCAACATTTTGACATACTTTAATTGCCTCTACAATATGGACACTTATATTCCTTTAATGTGAATTGGGACAGTCAGACATTGTCTTAGTGAGTTTTTGTTCTAAGCACTCACTATAGCTCTCCATGAATGGCAATTGGATGATATTATGTTTATTTCGTGATTTATATTATACCTTATGTTTCCTGATATCTATATACATATAACTATCACTGCTCATATACAGTGGTGTGAAAAAGTGTTTGCCCCCTTCCTCATTTCCTGTTCCTTTGCATGTTTGTCACACTTAAGTGTTTCGGAACATCAAACCAATTTAAACAATAGTCAAGGACAACACAAGTAAACACAAAATGCAATTTGTAAATGAAGGTGTTTATTATTAAAGGTGAAAAAAAATCCAAACCATCATGGCCCTGTGTGAAAAAGTGATTGCCCCCCTTGTTAAAACATACTATAACTGTGGTTGTCCACACCTGAGTTCAATTTCTCTAGCCACACCCAGGCCTGATTATTGCCACACCTGTTCACAATCAAGGCATCACTTAAATAGGAGCTGCTTGACACAGTAAGGTCCACCAGAAGATCCTTAAAAGCTACACATCATGCCGAGACCCAAAGAAATTCAGGAACAATTGAGAAAGAAAGTAATTGAGATCTATCAGTCTGGAAAGGGTTATAAAGCCATTTCCAAAGCTTTGGGAATTCAGCGAACCACAGTGAGAGCCATTATCCACAAATGGCGAAGACATGGAACAGTGGTGAACCTTCCCAGGAGTGGCCGGCCGCCCAAAATTACCCCAAGAGCGCAGTGACGACTCATCCAAGAGGTCACAAAAGACCCCACAACAACATCCAAGGAACTGCAGGCCTCACTTGCCTCAGTTAAGGTCAGCGTTCATGCCTCCACCATCAGGAAAAGACTGGGCAAAAATGGCCTGCATGGCAGAGTTCCAAGGAGAAAACCACTGCTGAGCAAAAAGAACATCAAAGCTCGTCTCAATTTCTCCACAACACATCTTGATGATCCCCAAGACTTTTGGGACAACATTCTGTGGACCGATGAGACAAAAGTGGAACTCTTTGGAAGGTGTGTGTCCAAGTATATCTGGCGTAGAAGGAACACTGCATTTCAGAAAAAGAACATTATACCAACAGTAAAATATGGTGGTGGTAGTGTGATGGTCATGGGCTGTTTTGCTGCTTCAGGACCTGGAAGACTTGCCGTGATAAAAGGAACTATGAATTCTGCTGTCTACCAAGAGATCCTGAAGGAGAATGTCCGACCATCTGTTCGTGTACTCAAGCTGAAACGAACTTGGGTTCTGCAGCAGGACAATGATCCTAAACACACCAGCAAGTCCACCACCGAATGGCTGAAGAAAAACAAAATGAAGACTTTGGAGTGGCCTAGCCAAAGTCCTGACCTGAATTCTATTGAGATGTTGTGGTATGACCTTAAAAAGGCCGTTCATGCTCGAAAACCCTCTAATGTAACTGAATTAGGACAATTCTGCAAAGATGAGTGGGCCAAAATTCCTCCAGGACGCTGTAAAAGCCTCATTGCACGTTATCGCAAATGCTTGGTTGCAGTTGTTGCTGCTAAGGGTGGCCCAACCAGTTATTAGGTTTAGGGGGCAATCACTTTTTCACACAGGGCCATGATGGTTTGGATTTTTTTTCACCTTTAATAATAAACACCTTCATTTACAAATTGCATTTTGTGTTTACTTGTGTTGTCCTTGACTATTGTTTAAATTGGTTTGATGTTCCGAAACACTTAAGTGTGACAAACATGCAAAGGAACAGGAAATGAGGAAGGGGGCAAACACTTTTTCACACCACTGTACTCTTCCGTTCTACGAGCACTTATAGTTTTTTGCCATAATCTGTGTATCAACTCATTTTTGTGCACATCCACACATGCTTCAATTGAAAATATATAGTTTGTTTCTATAATTATTTATGTGTGTTCACTAGATTGGAATATCACCTTTCCATAGGTGATCCAATCATTTCACTTTATTTTATTTCTTAATTTATTTTTAAGATAAAAATTCTGAACAGTAAGATGTGGACACAGAATTTTATTCTATAGTACCCATTACTGTACAGAGACACGTTTAGCGCTACACTTTATTTTATCTTCTCTCAGGCACCCAAGTAAAGTCAGTGACCTCATCATCCCCTCCCTCCTCATCACTGAAGAAGACTTGGCAGTATGCTGCAGCTGGGGGAACATGACTGACAGTTTCTTGTCCTTCTTGGGCACCCCCTCTCTCTAGGCTCACTTTATTCCCTTCCTCAACCTGGGAACCAACATCGGAGCCTTCAAATCGCTGCTCATCCTCCAGCAGCATGTACCCGACACTGTGGTCGAATAGTTCTGGGGACTCCTCCGTGCATGATGGTGGGGCTACGGAAGGAGTGACTGTGGACAAGGAGCCAGTGGAATAGACCGCTTTGGCAGCGGCATTGGAAGGCAAACTACTCTGAGCCTGGGTGACAGAGGATGAGAACGGCTTTGTTATCCACTCTACCAACTCTTTTGCATGTTCTGGCTCAAAAACACGACAAGCAGAAGAAAAAAAGGACAGGCATGCCCCAGGAACACCTGCATGTCCACGACCAGCACTGTTGACTGTAGACACAGAGGCTGCTTGCCCTCTTTTAGTGGCCTGTGAGCGTCTGCCTCTCCTTTGTGGCCTTCTAGACATGATGTATATTTTGGTGTGGTTTGGTATAACGGGGCGCTACTAGATCTAAGACAAACTCCTATATCTAAATATATTGAATAAAAATAATAATAATGATAAATTCTGGTTAAATCGACCTCTCGAATGGAGTGGTGCGTGCCTCTAATCAATGTAGGTGTCCCCACTCAATAGATTAAATTGCATATCCCATGTGCGAAAAAAATATATGTATATAAATAAAGGAAAATATTAATATAAAAATATAAAAAGTGTGTCACAAATAATTGAGTGCCACCAGATGCAATTCACATACAATCAACAACATGTGTACACCAGTGTTGCGTGTTCCCAAAAAAGGATAGCACTCCTTCAATATAATTAATAAACTTAGCAAGCTTAGCGATTTATATTACATATCACATGTGCAAAAAAATTAATTAATTAATGAATACAGAAAAGATATTAGTGCAAATGTGTGTCACCAATGATAAATATCCCCCATATGCATTCACATACTACCACCAAAGTAATTAACCGGTGATGCGTGCTCCCGCAAAGGATATCAATCCTTCAATATAATCAGAAAAACTCCTCCTTTATAAAGTCAAATATATATGTCAAAAAAATATATATAATAATAAAAAACGTTTTTGAAGAATACACAGCCAAAAACAGCAATAAAGTTCATAAAGAATTCTATATGTTGAATGTCGGTATCATTCTTATCCTATGAGATGTGAGTCCCTTCACCACATAGTGTTCCTTCTTTCACCCAAATAAGTGATAGCAAAATTTAAAGCTGGCCTCTTACCGGACGGTGTTGATTGCTTTACTTAAAAAACAATCAAACGCGCTTGTTACAGGACTTTGCCTGTCGGTAGATGCACCATAAACTTTGAGACAACTCCTCCTCCTCCCAGATAAAATAAATTAAATTTGAAACAACTCCTCCTCTTCATAAGCCAGTTCAGATCAGACCATGGATGGGTATATATGTGGATCAAAAAAAGCACTTCATAGTGTAATCTTGCTTTTTATTTTTTAAAATTGAACAATAATACAAAAGCCAAATGGCCACTCACATTAGCTGGTGCCCGCCCGGCACTGGGGCTGCTCGCTTGTAACAGTCAGTGGTGTGTTTAAAATTTCTCTCCCTCTGATGGATTCCTTGCTGCGGATCGGCGTGCGTGTCACCTACTCTCGCCGTCAACCAGGCAAGCCGGATATCCGGGGACGTTAGCGCTTGGGTTCGTGATCAGGTACCGCCTCCGACGCACGTTTCGTGATGTCACGTCTTCAGGGTGGCGTACCTGATCACATTGTGTAGCCTAATTATATGGTGTCTCCCATTAGCGCACCAGCCAATGGGAGAACTTATGCTATGCGCAGCCTCAGTGCCAACTGGACTCCTCATTGCGGACCTGCCGCTCTTGGTATACATAATTCATTCACCATGTTAAAAATACCTTAAAACAACATTTTTAAAACCATTTAAAAAACTTTTTAACACACATACCTCTAATTGTAGACTGAATAGTAATAGACGGAACGTACCCTACAAGCAGTTGCCACCACCCACGGTGGATAGGAGCCATACCCAAAGGCCAATATATGCGTTTGAAACGAAACTGTGTATCCCCAAGTGATTTCCAAGAGCAAGCACAAGTTTTAACAGCTAGATTTGCTGAGAAGGGATACAATCCCGATACTCTTAACAAGGCTCTCATGCAGGTATCACAAATGGATAGAAACTCCTTGCTAACCAACAAAGTTAAACCTGAATACAAGGGCTCTTTAGCCTTTGTTACAGGTTATAACAGACAGTACAGGCAGATAGAAGCTATTTTCAAAAAACATTGGCCCATTTTGTTACAAGATAAAGACTTACAGTCTACAATCACACATCAACCAAAATTCATCTATAGACGAGCCCCAGGGTTGCGGAATAAAATAGCTCCCAATGTGCAAGACCCCCCCAGGAAGATGATCACCTTCCTGGAGGGATCTGGCTTTCATTATTGTACCAGATGTAAAGCATGCCGACTTACCAGAAAACCAGGGACCCAAAAAAAGATCTCTCACTTCCAATCATGTGTAACCAAAAATACACACAAAATCAAGCCCCTAATCACTTGTCACTCAGACCATGTGACTTATGTGCTTGAATGTCCGTGCCCAATGCAGTATGTGGGCCGGACTACCAGACAACTCAAAATCAGAATAAATGAACATTTAGCCAACATAAAGAAAAAATTCCCTAATCATAGTGTGTCGAGACACTTTGAGGTATATCACAATAGTGATCCCACCCAGTGTCGGTTTTATGGGATTGACAAGATCTCGAAACACTGGAGGGGAACAAATATGAAAAAAGAGGTTTCCCAAAACGAGACAAAATGGCTGTATACGCTAAATACAATGCAGCCGTTGGGCATGAATATAGAACTAGATTTGAATTGTTTCCTGACAAATGAATAAAATATGTATGTGAACTATACAAGGGGGGGGGAGGGGGATCTCCCATACTAATGATGGTAATCTCAACTGTAGCAGGTGATTTAAAGTATATGAGTCCCCATAGAGGGAGATAAAAATAAAGAAGTCTACCAAAACTTGAGTTGATAAGGATGCCAATTAAAGGGTATCAAAATTACAACTAATTCAAAATACCCATATGAGGGAAATAGAATCCATAGGGGCAAAAATTAATCAGCAAAATAAATCAGCTAGATTAAAATGTAATGACATCTAGTGGATTAATATGAGTATGGCAGGATGTTTCTCTCTAGTCTTGAGGAGGTTGACAGAAATTCATTATATAATATTGAGGTGCGTTACAAATAAATAAATCAATTAAGTTCCTGTAGTAAATTAAACGAACCATCAGAATGGCATAAAAATTTAAATTATAAATAAAAATAAGTTGAAATATAGGAATATGGACTAAAAAGTCTCTGTGTTCCATTTAAAATACAAGAGTAGCGTTAATCATTAGATTACGCAATTACTAAATAGTAATTAAAAATACTATTCAGTCTACAATTAGAGGTATGTGTGTTAAAAAGTTTTTTAAATGGTTTTAAAAATGTTGTTTTAAGGTATTTTTAACATGTTGAATGAATTATGTATACCAAGAGCGGCAGGTCCGCAATGAGGAGTCCAGTTGGCACTGAGGCTGCGCATAGCATAAGTTCTCCCATTGGTTGGTGCGCTAATGGGAGACACCATATAATTAGGCTACACAATGTGATCAGGTACGCCACCCTGAAGACGTGACATCACGAAACGTGCGTCGGAGGCGGTACCTGATCACGAACCCAAGCGCTAACGTCCCCGGATATCCGGCTTGCCTGGTTGACGGCGAGAGTAGGTGACACGCACGCCGATCCGCAGCAAGGAATCCATCAGAGGGAGAGAAATTTTAAACACACCACTGACTGTTACAAGCGAGCAGCCCCAGTGCCGGGCGGGCACCAGCTAATGTGAGTGGCCATTTGGCTTTTGTATTATTGTTCAATTTTAAAAAATAAAAAGCAAGATTACACTATGAAGTGCTTTTTTTGATCCACATATATACCCATCCATGGTCTGATCTGAACTGGCTTATGAAGAGGAGGAGTTGTTTCAAATTTAATTTATTTTATCTGGGAGGAGGAGGAGTTGTCTCAAAGTTTATGGTGCATCTACCGACAGGCAAAGTCCTGTAACAAGCGCGTTTGATTGTTTTTTAAGTAAAGCAATCAACACCGTCCGGTAAGAGGCCAGCTTTAAATTTTGCTATCACTTATTTGGGTGAAAGAAGGAACACTATGTGGTGAAGGGACTCACATCTCATAGGATAAGAATGATACCGACATTCAACATATAGAATTCTTTATGAACTTTATTGCTGTTTTTGGCTGTGTATTCTTCAAAAACGTTTTTTATTATTATATATATTTTTTTGACATATATATTTGACTTTATAAAGGAGGAGTTTTTCTGATTATATTGAAGGATTGATATCCTTTGCGGGAGCACGCATCACCGGTTAATTACTTTGGTGGTAGTATGTGAATGCATATGGGGGATATTTATCATTGGTGACACACATTTGCACTAATATCTTTTCTGTATTCATTAATTAATTAATTTTTTTGCACATGTGATATGTAATATAAATCGCTAAGCTTGCTAAGTTTATTAACCACTTCAGCCCCGGACCATTTGGCAGCCAAAGGACCAGAGGTCTTTTTTCAATTTCGCACTGCACTACTTTAACTGGTAATTGCGCGGTCATGCAATTTTGTAACCAAACGAAATTTGCGTCCTTTTTCTTCCCACAAATAGAGCTTTCTTTTGATGGTATTTGATTGCCTCTGTGATTTTTATTTTTTGCGATATAAACGGAAAAAGAGCGAAAATTTTGAAAAAAAAAGAGATTTTCTACTTTTTGTTATAAAAAAAATCTAATAAACTCAATTTTAGTCAAACATTTGGGCCAAAATGTATTCAGCCACATGTCTTTAGTAAAAAAAATGCCAATAAGCGTATATTTATTGGTTTGCGCAAAAGTTATAGCGTCTACAAACTAGAGTACATTTTCTGGAATTTACACCGCTTTTAATTTATGACTGCCTATTTCATTTCTTGAGGTGCTAAAATGGCAGAGAAGTACAAAACCCCCCAAATGACCCCATTTTGGAAAGTAGACACCCCAAGCTATTTGCTGAGAGGCATGTTGAGCCCATTGAATATTTTTTTTTTTAGTCCCAAGTGATTGAATAAAGACAAAAATAAAAAAGATTTTTTTTTTTTTTTCAAAAAGTTGTCACTAAATGATATATTGCGCACACATGCCATAGTTATATGTGGAATTGCACCCCAAAATACATTTTGCTGCTTCTCCTGAGTATGGGGATACCACATGTGTGGGACTTTTTGGGAGCCTAGCCGCGTACGGGGCCCCGAAACCCAAGCACCGCCTTCAGGATTTCTAAGGGTGCAAATTTTTGATTTCACTCCTCACTACCTATCACAGTTTCGAAGGCCATAAAATGCCAAAATAGCACAAAACCCCCCCAAATGACCCCATTTTGGAAAGTAGACACCCCAAGCTATTTGTTGAGAGGCATGGTGAGTATTTTACAGCTCTCATTTGTTTTTGAAAATGAAGAAAGTAAAGAAAAAAAAAAATTTTTTTTTCTTTTTTCAATTTTCAAAACTTTGTGACAAAAAGCGACATCTGCAAAATACTCACAATACCTCTCAGCAAATAGCTTGGGGTGTCTACTTTCCAAAATGGGGTCATTTTGGGGGGTTTTATGCCATCTGGGCATTCCATGGCCTCCGAAACTGTGATTGGCAGTGAGAAGTGAAAAATAAAAAAATTACACCCTTAGAAAGCCTGAAGGCGGTGATTGGTTTTTGGGGTTCCGTACGCAGCTAGGCTCCAAAAAGTCCCACACATGTGGTATCCCCGTACTCAGGAGAAGCAACAGAATGTATTTTGGGGTGTATTTCTACATATGCCCATGACATGTTTGAGCAATATATCATTTAGTGACAACTTTTTGTAAAAAAAATATATATATATTTTTTTTTTTTCATTATTCAATCTCTTGGGACAAAAAAAAAAAATATTTAATGGGCTCAACATTGCTCTCATCAAATAGCTTGGGGTGTCTACTTTCCAAAATGGGGTCATTTGGGGGGGTTTGAACTGTCCTGGCATTTTATGCACAACATTTAGAAGCCTATGTCACACGTCACCCACTCTTCTAACCACTTGTAGACAAAGCCCTTTCTGACACTTTTTGTTTACATGAAAACATATTTTTTTTTTGCAAGAAAATTACGTTGAACCCCCAAACACTATATATAATGTTAAAGCAAAGGCCCTACAGATTAAAATGGTGGGTGTTGCATTTTTTTTTTTCCACACAGTATTTGCGCAGCGATTTTTCAAACGCATTTTTTGTGGAAAAAATACACTTTTTTTTATTTTAATGCACTAAAACACACTATATTGCTCAAATTTTTGATGAAATAAAAAATATGATCTTAGGCCGAGTACATGGATACCAAACACGACATGCTTTAAAATTGCGCACAAACACGCAGTGGCGACAAACTACATACATTTTTAAAAGCCTTTAAAAGCCTTTACATGATACCACATTAGATTCACGGAGGAGGTCTACTGCTAAAATTACTGCCCTCGATCTGACCTTCGCGGTGATACCTCACATGCATGGTGCAATTGCTGTTTACATATGACGCCAGACCAACGCTTGTGTACGCCTTTGCGCAAGAGAAGGGGGGGCAGGGGTGCTTTTTTTTTTTTTTTTTGTTTTTTTTTTTTATTTATTTAGCTTTTTTATTTTATTTTTAAACTGTTCCTTCCATTTTTTTTCTTTGTTATGATTTTTATTGTTATCTCAGGGAATGTAAATATCCCCTATGATAGCAATAGGCAGTGACAGGTACTCTTTTTTTGAAAAAATTGGGGTCTATTAGACCCTAGATCTTTCCTCTGCCCTCAAAGCATCTGACCACACCAAGATTGGTGTGATAAAATGCTTTCCCAATTTCCCAATGGCGCGGTTTATATCCGGGAGGGGGGACATTCCCTCCCACTGCTTGTAAAAGCAGTCTAGAGGCTAATTACCCGCTAGAATTGCTTTTACATGAAAGCCGATCACTGGCTGAAAAGAATGATACCAAGATGATACCTAAACCTGCAGGCATCATTCTGGTATAACCATTCAAAGTCCAGCAACATACTGGACATATATTGTAATCTTTTTTTTTTCATGCAGCCTCTTGGCTGAACGAAAAAAAGAGATTGATTGGTGGGTATGCCCACCATTAGAATACCTCCCTTCATCCACCCACTTCTAATGATGGGCATACATGCACCATTTATATATGCCGATGCATGGGGGCATCCTCCCGCAAAAGTTATGCCGTGTACACACGGTCGGAATTTCGACCGTATGTACGTGGCATTAGGAGCCAATCGCTCCTCCCCCCCCCTGCTGCCCCCATGCTTCGGCATATATGCTCTTTTTTTTAACTGTGGTGGTCAAATCACCTCCTACAGCGTTGGAGTCGCGGCTTTATGTATCGTGGGAGCAAACGCTGTTGCTGTCAAGATAAATAAATCCGCGTTGCAACTGAATGGCGCACCTGAAAACAAAAAAATGCTTAACACTAAAACACAGTAAACAAAATTACATACCTGAAAAGCAAGCATGATAAAACATGATAAAACATAATAAAACATTGCAGAATAGAATGGAGTAAAAAAAGAGCAACAATAGAGAGAGAATAGAGTGAGAGAGAGAACAATAAAACGACAACTATTTTATTTTTTTTTATTTTTTTGAGATTCACAGGTAAAAAAGCTCCTGACTGAAGCGACTGAATCAAAACGCTACCACAAAAAAACTGTTAGCGATCGCAGGGATCAGGCCTGACTCTGCGAACGCTGCAGTTATGTGTGCTTAGTGTTTTGTAAGTGACAGTGATCGATCGATACTGCACTTGGGTGGGCTGGGCTGGGCGGAGGGGGAAAACGCAGGTGCTAGCAGGTATCTGGGCTGATCCCGCTAACAATGCGGTTTTTTTTGGAACCCTAAACTGCTGGGACGCTAGTATAGATCTGATCAGATCAGATATTGATCTGTTCAGATACTGTGCCACTAAGGGAGGTGTATGCTTTGTGCGTGGGTGTTTGCGGTACTGGCACTAACCTGGGGCGACGCAGACCTTATTTGACCCTAAAACCTAATTGATATCACCCGCCGGGCGATCAGGGGGTTAAACCGTTATTGGGTAATAAATGGCGGGTGCCCTGACAGTATAAAAAACAAGCTAACTAACCAGCGTCACCCGTAACAGTAATACAAAAAAAAAACTGGTTACCTAGCGACACTAATGCAGCGATCAGAAAAACGATCGCTTAGTGACACTGGCAAAAGGGGGTGAAAGGGTTAACTAGGGGCAATCAGGGGGTTAAACCTTTATTAGGCAATATATGGGGGTACCTGACGCTATATAAAAACCTGACGGGGAACCTAAATAACGAAATAACTAACTGGCTAACCAGCGTCACCAGTGACAGTTATACAGTGATCACTGGTGAAAGGGTTAACTCTAGGGGCAATCAGGGGGGTTAAAACCTTTATTTAGGTTGTAATATGGGGGTACCTGACCTATAAACCTATTTATGAACCTATATAAACATGGCGGTTACCTAAAAAAAAAAAATGGTTACCTAGCGACACTAATGCAGCGATCAGAAAAACGATCGCTTAGTGACACTGGCAAAAGGGGGTGAAAGGGTTAACTAGGGGCAATCAGGGGGTTAAAACCTTTATTAGGTAATATATGGGGGTACCTGACGCTATATAAAAACCTGACGGGGAACCTAAATAACGAAATAACTAACTGGCTAACCAGCGTCACCAGTGACAGTTATACAGTGATCACTGGTGAAAGGGTTAACTCTAGGGGCAATCAAGGGGTTAAAACCTTTATTTAGGTTGTAATATGGGGGTACCTGACCTATAAAACTATTTATGAACCTATATAAACATGGCGGTTACCTAAAAAAAAAAAAATGGTTACCTAGCGACAGCAGTGACACTAATACAGCGATCAGAAAAACGATCGCTTAGTGACACTGGCAAAAGGGGGTGAAAGGGTTACCTGGGGGGCAATCAAGGGGTTAAACCTTTATTAGGGGGGGGGTAGGGGGCTACCTTGGACCTAAAACTAACTGCCCTGACAGTTATTACAGTCACACTGACACTAAATGCAGTGATCAGTAAAAAAATGATCACTGCAAGTAGTGACACTGTGACTGGGGGGGGAGGGGGTGATCTGGGGGGTGATCAGGGGGTGACAGGGGGGTGGAATATGTGCCTAACTGTACTGGTGTCAGTGTACTGTTGTGCACTAACCTTTACATGTTCGCCGCTCGGCGTCTACGGTCACATAGACCGGCGCACCGAGCGTGACATCACTTCCGCCTTCCTGTCTATACAATAGACAGGAAGGGGAAGCTTTTCATTGGCCAGGAGCGATCGCGAGGGGGTGGCCAGAAACCACTGGCCGTCCCCTCGTCCCGGATCGCTCCTGACACGATCCCGACCGTCCCCGCCGGCGGAGGGGGGTCCGATCGGACCCCCCAACCGCCTGAAGAATGGCACGTACAGGTACGTGATTCTGCCTGTACGTGCCATTCTGCCGACGTATATCTACATGGGGCGGTCGGGAAGTGGTTAATTATATTGAAGGAGTGCTATCCTTTTTTGGGAACACGCAACACTGGTGTACACATGTTGTTGATTGTATGTGAATTGCATCTGGTGGCACTCAATTATTTGTGACACACTTTTTATATTTTTATATTAATATTTTCCTTTATTTATATACATATATTTTTTTCGCACATGGGATATGCAATTTAATCTATTGAGTGGGGACACCTACATTGATTAGAGGCACGCACCACTCCATTCGAGAGGTCGATTTAACCAGAATTTATCATTATTATTATTTTTATTCAATATATTTAAATATAGGAGTTTGTCTTAGATCTAGTAGCGCCCCGTTATACCAAACCACACCATTCAACAAATCTAAGGATTTCAAAGGGAGCAGCATTAATATTCAGTTTATCAGTTAATTATCTGATCAATTGGTTTAAAATTGTAGTATACTATCAATAATATCAAAAATATATTTTTGAATTGTAGAGTTTTCCCTCCAAGCGCGGGGTTGAGACAACCTATTGTGGTTGCCTACACCTATACTATGATGTATATTTTGTTTTGCAACACCACACTACACTGTATTAGATACTGTGTACACCACCAGAAATCTAGTAGAAACTCTACACACTGTATTAGATATTGTGTACACTGCCTGCACTGTATTAGCAACTGTACTATGGCTGCACTGTATTGTGTACTGTGTACACCACCAGAAGTGTTGTAGAAACTGTACACACTGTATTAGATACTGTGTACACCACCTGAAGTGTATTAGAAACAGTACACCACAGAATGCACTGTAGATATAGGCTACACTGGATGCAGAGTATATGTATATATATATATATGACTGTATATATATATATATATATATATATATATATATATATTAATACACTGCCTTCACAAACAGCAACGGTGATGACTGAATATAGAGTAAACACTGAATGTATAGTCTATGATAAATGCAGAGTATATACACTACATAGGCTGCGAGCGCTGCCAAAAAAACCCGAAGCGTGGCCGAAAAAGAACGAAGCGCCCCCGGAAAAAGCCGAGCAGACTCTGCTCTGCTCGTAGTCCCGCCTCCCTGCGCTCGCTCCGGAAACAGCAGGGAGGCGGGACCGCGAGCTTAGCCGTCCGAGTCGGCTCGGCTTTTTCCGGGGGAGCTTCGGGTTTTTTCGGCAGGGCACGCGACAGCGTCTCGGCGGCGGGAAATTTAAACGGAAAAGACTGAAAATGACGCTGGCAAGCTACAATGGCACTGGGCAAGGCTGCAATGACGCTGGGCAAGGCTGCAATGACGCTGGGCAAGGATGCAATGACGCTGGGCAAGGCTGCAATGACGATGGGCAAGGCTGCAATGACAATGGGCAAGGCTGCAATTGACGCTGGGCAAGGCTGCAAATGACGCTGGGCAAGGCTGCAATGACGCTGGGCAAGCTACAGTGACGCTGGGCAAGCTGCAATGACGCTGGGCAAGCTGCAAATGACACTTAAATGTAAGTTGTTTTTTTTCCCCTAAACTTCCCTCCTAAAACTTTTTTTCCTTAAAATGCCCTCCTAAACTTGGGGTGCGTGTTATACGCCGGTGCGTGTTATACGCCGATAAATACGGTAATTATTGCCGTCACTCTAACGATTGTGATGATACCGCACGTGTGATTTGAATACAGTTTACATATGCAGGCATGACTTACAAATGTATTTGCTTCTGCACGCGAGCATGGAGGGACGGGGCACTTTAAATAATTTTTTTTCCTATTTATTTTTGTTTTTTTAATTTTTACACTGTCCCTTAAAAAAAATGTTTTATCGCTTTTATTCTTATTACAAGGAATGTCAACATCCCTTGTAATAAAAATAAGCATGGCAGTGACTCTTTATTGATAGAGCTCTCATTTACCTTTTAAAAGCAAAAATAAAAAAGGAGTTTTATGACTTTAAGGGGAAAAAAAGGTGATGCCCAAGAACCAGAAGTGATGTCAGAGGTCGCTCTGGTCCACCGAGGGCATAGAGCCAAGTGAGGGCCATCTTGCCCTCCCTTTACTTCCTACCCAGCCACAGATCAGACCGAATCGCTTCCCGGTTTACCAACGGCTGCGGTAAACTCGGAAGACACCGTGGAGAGGCGGGAGCACCTCTCCTGCCACCTATAGATGTGATCCTGCGGAAAATGCCATTGTAACCACTGGAAGGTCAACTTGGGCTAGTGCTAAAGGTCATTGTCATGCTTGAAAGTCCAAAAGCGCCCCATGCGCAGCTTTCGTACAGAAGAATGCAAATTGTCTGCCAGTATTTTCTGATAACATGCTGCATTCATCTTGCCATCAATTTTCACAAGGTTTCTGAGCCTTTAGAGCTCACCCCCATAACATCAGTGAGCCACCACCATTCTTCACAGTGGAGATAGTATTCGTATTACTATGGACGTTTTTGACCCCTCTTCAAACATAGCTCTTATGGTTGTGACCATAAAGCTCTATTTTGGTCTCGCCACTCCAGATTACAGTATGCCAGAAGCTGTGAGGCATGTCAAGGTGTTAGGCATATTTGTGGCTTTGATGCAGTGAAGGCTTCTTTCTGTCAACTCGACCGTGAAGCTTAGTCTTGTTCATGTATCATCATATTGTGCTCCTTGAAACAACCACACTGTCCTTTTCCAGAGCAATTCTTCTGGCAGTTGTGGCTGCAGTCTTTCTTGGTATACCTGGCCTTGGTTTGGTATTAAGAGATCCCTGAATTTTCCACTTCTCAAGTGATTGAACAGTATGGACTGGCAAATTCAAGGCTTTGGACATCTTTTTTTTTTTTTTATCCTTTTCCATCTCTATAAAGTTCCATTACCTTGTTACACAGGTCCTTTGACAGTTGTTTTCTTCTTTCCATGTCTCAGTACCTAGCCTGCTCAGTGCATCCACGTAAGAGCTAACCAACTTATTGACTATTTCTACACAAACTAATTGCAATTTAAAAAGCCACAGATGTGGCAAATTAACCTTTAATTGCCATTTTAACTTGTGTGTGTCAGCTAGTGTTTCTGTACCAAGGCCAAACATTCCAGGGGATGGACACTTTTCATAAGAGATGGGCCAAAAACCTCTGGTTTGGTTTGTGCCAGAACTCTCGAACATCACAAAAGTAGGGACCAGAACGACGGACCCCATTGAAGTCTATGGGAAAAAATAGAAATCAATAAAATCACAATAAAATACATTTGCGTTTTTGGTTGTAATGTGACAAAATGTGGAAAATTTCAAGGGGTATGAAAGCTTGGGATATTTTTTATAACCTAACCCTGCTTTAAACCTCTCCAAAACTTTATCCTGGACCTGTCTAGTGTGTTCCTTTGCCTTCACAATGCTTTTTGTTCACTAAGGCTCTCTAAAAAAACTTTGAGGGCTTCACAGAACAGCTGTATTTATACCGAGATTAAATTACACACAGGTGACTTTATTTACTAATTAGGTGACTTCTGAAGGCAATTGGTTCCACTAGATTTTAGTTAGGGGTATCAGAGTAAAGGGGGCTGAACAAAATATTTATTAGTAAAAAAAAATCACAAAAATGCCACTTTGTGTTGGTCTATCACATAAAATCCCAATAAAATACATAGTTTTTAGTTTTAACATGGCAAAATGTGGAAAATTTCAAGAGGTATGAATACTTTTTCAAGTCACTGTATTCTGGTGTCTCTTTGGCAGACTTTGGATGGAAATAACAAATGTTTGCACTACAGTGAGTAAGCCCCAATATAATGGGATTATAGCGGCACAGAGTAGAAAAGTAAAGTCATGTATAGACTAGAATATATGAAACAAATATTACAAATTTATTAATACAATTTAATAAATGACATACAACAAGAAAGGACTGGTGTGCAATATAAAAAGAACCATAAGTACATAACAAAAAATGCATGTATTGGCATGATGGTATTGGCATATTACAGCTGGATGAAAGCTGCTACATAGCGTGGAACCCCAACGCTTTTGAAAGTAAAGATTCCTTCTTCAGGGTGTTGATACAAAAGATCAAGGTGATTGTTATTTCCTAAAATGGTACAAGGCGTGAGTATAGCAGTCAACACAGATTTAAAAGCCAAATGTGTCAAACCACCTGGAGAACTTGCATGTTGTCAGAGAGATCCAGATAGAAAGAGGCCAAATACAAGAACCGATATAGGATAGCAACAAGCTGTTATATGATGAGTATTTGGTACGGCAACAAGGGAGACAGAAATCAGCCTCCTGTGCTGCTGTGTGGTTAGGATGGAAGATATATGGTAATATTAGGTCAATGACTAGGGATGGGCCCGGTGTTCGATTCAAACCCATGTTTGAATCGAACACCGGCCGTTCGTCCGCTCGTCGAAACCAGAACTCTGAGGGCCGTTCGCATCAAATTTGTGTGATGCGAACAGTCCTCAATGCACTGCGCCAGTTGCAGTGCATTGCTGGCTGATGATTGGCCAAGCATGCACTGTGACCCCGCATGCTTGGCCAATTATAGAGCCAGCGGCGAGGAGAGCAATAATTGGCCACAGGCAGTATGCCTGTGGCCAATTATAGCTCAGGGGGTTTAGTACACGCCCCACACTATATAAGGCCGCCGCGCCAGCGGCCTCGTGTAGTGTGTTCCGGCCTTAGGAACAGTGACAGACTGTACTGTACAGTGTACACACTATATGAGCTTGTTATTCATTTCTGTGTGGGGAATAGTATAGGGAAAGAGGAAAAATAGGCAGGGATAATTTATTCTTCTCAGTGCTGTTTTCTAATCTCTACCAATCTAGCCATCTGCAGGAGTTAGTGTGTGTGCGTTCTGTGTGAGTATAGCACAGCAGTAGCACACTAAACCACCTTACCCTGTATCTGCCCTTCTGCCCTGTTGTCATCTAATCCAGCCATCTGCGACATGACATTAAAGCCACAAGCAGTTTTAAATGGCTTCTTTTTTTCCTTTACAAATGTCATTTTGTGCAGGGACAGTTCTAAACACGGGTCACACATGCCACTTCACAGGCATACTTTAGACACCCCCAGATACCATATTTAAAGGAATATTTCACTTTTTTTTTTTTCACTTTATGCATTATTAAAATGACTGCTCCCGAAAAAACGTCAGTTTTTAAAACTTATTTTTGCATTGATACATGTCCCCTGGGGCAGGACCCGGATCCCCAAACCTGTTTTATGACAATAACATGCATATTGGCCGTTATAACTAGCACTTTAGATTTCGAACGTTCGCGTCCATTGTAACTAATAGGGTTCTAACGTTCGCGCAAACTTTATGTCCGTTCGCAGGTTCTGGTGCGAACCGAACCCGGGGGTGTTCGGCTCATCCCTATCAATGACATTCACCCAATATGTCCATGTGCCAATATTGGGTCAACTATAGTCACCTAATTTATCCATATGCCAATATTGGGTCAACAACATTCACCTAATATGTCCATGTGCCAATACTGAATCAACAACATTCACCTAAAGGGGGAGATTTACTAAAACTGGTGCACACAGAATCTGGTGTAGCTGTACATAGTAACCAATTAGCTTCTAACTTCAGCTTGTTCAATTAAGCTTTGACAATAAAACCTAGAAGCTGATTGGTTACTATGCACAGCTGCACCAGATTCTGTGTGCACCAGCTTTGGTAAATCTCCCCCAATATGTCATGTGCCAATATTGGGTCAACTATAATCGCCTAATTTCTCCATATGCCAATATTGAGTCAACAACATTCACCTAATTTTTCCCGTGTGCCAATATTGGGTCAACAACATTCACCTAATATGTCTATGTGCCAATATTTGGTCAACAACATTCACCTAATTTATCCTTGTGCCAATATTGGGTCAACAACATTTACCTATATTAGCCTTGTGGCAATAATGGGCCAACGACATTCAACTAACACGTCCATGTGCCAATGTTGGGTCAACAACTTTCACCTAATTTATCCTTCTGCCAATATTGGGTCCATGATATTTACCCAGCATATCCATGTGTCAATATTGGGTCAACGACAATCACCTAACATGTTGTCAGGATTGGGCTCTCAGTGCTCAGGTTGCTCAGGGTTCGATTAATTGCCAGCACTCATCGTTCCACATCGGTCCACCTGGTGATCATTTCCTGCTCGTCAGTCCAGCCTACAGCCAGCCCCTTCTGGCTATTTAAACTGCCTGGTTAATTTCTTCCATGCCTTGGTCAAATATATTTTGAGACTTTCTGCTGTGTTTGTGTTGAAGACTTGCCTGGCTGACGTCCCTTCTTGTTCCTGATCCTGTCTGCTGCCTCCGACTATGTTGATCTCGGGCTTCCTGATTTACTGGATTGTCATGACTACCCGATTTGGCTACTGTACCCTGGCTATGTTTTGACTATTTACTATTTGTACTGTTTTTACTATTACATTAAGGTGTGATTTTAACTGCATTTTCTGTCTCCGTCTGATTCATGGTTCCTGACACATGTTCATGTGCCAATGTTGGGTCAACGACATTCACCTAGCATGTCTGTGACAATATTGCGTCAATGACATTCACTTAAAAATTCCATGTGCCAATATTGGGTCAACAACGTTCACCTAATTTGTCCTTGTGCCAATATTGGGTCAACGACATTCACCTAATTTATCCTTGTGCCAATATTGGGTTAACGACATTCATCTAATTTATCCTTGTGCCCATATTGGGTCATGTCCATGGGCCAATGTTAGACATATTAGGTGAGTGCCATTGACCCAACATTGGCACATGGACATGTTAGGTGAATGTTGTTGACCCAATATTGACACACATATTAGGTGAATGCCGTTGACCCATGTGTCAATATTGGGTCAACAACATTCACCTAACATGTCCATGTGCCAATGTTGGGTCAAGGACATTCATATAATTTTTCCTTGTACCAATATTGGGTCAAGGACATTCACCTAACATGTTCATGTGCCAATGTTGGGTCAACTGCGTTCACCTAATATGTCCATGTGCCAATATTGGGTTAATGACATTGACTTAATATGGCCGTGTGGCCATATTCTATCAATAATTAGGTTTGGCCTGAACCCAGGCCTAATTTTAAGTGAATATGCAGAAGGCTCACCCAAATCCTGGTGTGTCAAAAGAAAGAGGAGGACACTGGCTGCAAAGGAAATGAGGGATGCGGTAAGTAAAACGTTTTTTTTAAACTGGTACCGTGGATAAAAGTGAGCATTTAACCCAGCAGGGTGGGATAGGGGATCTCCACTGCATGGGTAGTTTTGAATTTTCCCCGGAGTTCAGCATTAACAGACCAAAAGGGAGCAAATAAGAGAAGTTTGATGTTAAGGAAGTATACAGAAATGCTGCACATCCTGTATCTGCTGAATAATTCCCACCACCCACTGGAACACAAGATGGGGGTGTTAGACCTCCGGAGAATGTGGCGTCCAACACCAAGGGATAAAAATATTCTTCCTCCACGTCAAAATATTTCCTCATTACTGCAAAGGGGAAACACTGTACATATACTGTGTGTGTGTGTGTGTATATATATATTATATATATATACATACACACAGTATATACACAAACCAATGGTTTGGACACGCTATAATCTTAAAAATGAACAAGCTCCCCCGTGTCTTATAAATTTTACAAACCGATCCCTATTAAACTTCCCTTGATCTTTTTCCAAACCTATAGACGTATGTGCGTACAATTCTTGTGGAACCAGAAACATCCAAGGATAAGCTATGACCAACTAGTGAGACCCATGGCGGAATAGGATTGCCTGACCTTAGAAACTACCATCAGGCATGTCACCTGTCCAGAATTGTAGATTGGACGGTCCACAACAAAATAAAGGACTGGGTACACCTTGAACACTCATTCTCTACAATACCATTAGAATCAACTTCTTGACTTCTTTCTCGCCATGTCCCCCTAACCTTAAAAGGACTAATTGGCCGGACTTTAAACAGTTTTAGAGAGGTTTGTACAAAACAACATCTCTCATCAAGCCCGGGCCCTTTAATATCCATCAAGTTCAACCCAGCCTTTTCCTCCGGATTGTCCACTTAATTTTTGACAGACATCTGGCCACACCCTAAGATACTGGCTCACCAGTTCTTTCAAGATGGGGCACTCTTAGATCTATCCACTTTGACCACAACTCTGAATGGAAACTCTCTCCCTTACTGGAGACCGACTTTCAAATATGCCACTTCTTATGGGACATTGACCGTTCTTCATCAGTCTCAAGGTCGCTCACCCCTTTCGAATCCTTGTGTTCCCAAACATCACCCCAGATGCATGTAATCTATAGCATACACAACATGCTTTTTGCTTCTATACCTTCTAATTCAGGGAAAGCATGCCAGGCTTGGGAAAGGGACTTAAATGTGGAGCTTTCCAATGAACATTCTGACCACTGACAGGTACAGCGAATAACATTGATTATCTCCTTACAATTGCATTTGAAAGTGGGTGGGATGTATTAGGCAGCAAGTAAACATGTGATCTCTGAAGTCAATGTGTTGAAAGCAGGAAAAATGGGCAAACATAAGGATTTGAGTGACTTTGACAAGGGTCAAATTGTAATGGCGAAACTAGAGAAAAGAAGAAAAGATGGTGCACTGGCCCAGTGCATTATCCAACATAGAATTATTATATCAATAGTCAACAGTTCTTAAATGTGGAGCTTTCAAATGATCACTAGGAACACATCTTCACCATCGCACACAAGGGGTCAAAGAATGTTACAATACAAGAAAACAATTATAAGCTATTGACTCGCTGGTACCGAGCACCAGTTTTACTGAACAAAATTAACCATGAGACCTCTGACAGATGCTGGAGATGCTCCAAGGAGCCCGGAACACTTCTGGTGGACGTGTCCCTTACTACAAGCGTTCTGGGAGCAGGTTCACAAAATAACCACACAAGTTTCCACCTACTCTTTGGATCATACACCAGCACAACTCCTTTTTCATCACTCAACCACACCTGCACACGCATATCATAAATCCCTAGCTATTCACATGATCAATGCTGCTAAACTCTGCATCCCATCACATTGGGGCTCGCCTCATACCCCAACTATATCTGAATGGCTTAAACGCATAAGCAAAATAGCAGAGATGGAAGAACTGATCTATATAGCACGATACCTCTACAAAATTCTTGCGTATATGGGCATGCTGGACCCATTTCCAAACCACAGACAGATACAAAAGTTTAATGGGTCCAGACCCTGCCAACTCCCCAAATTGAACACAGACCTAGAAACATCCAATCCCCAAACAAACAGAACTTCTGACTATAGACATTGGGCCTCCCTCCACTACCCAAGGGATGAGTCTGGGAGGACTTCACTTCATGTCAAGGAATGAATACTACACAAAAGTCTTAGTTCATGAATCTTTTACATACCCCCTTTTTTATAATATAGGTATGTTGATACCTAATGCCTGCAATGTGTCATTCACGTAGACCAAGGTGATGGATCCACTTCCCCCTCCACCATCCGAACCCCCTTCCCTTTCTCCTCTTCTTTTTTACCTTTTCCTAAAATCCTCATAACCTCCAGACAACCCTAAACCACCTAATGGCTTTTTATATCACTATTTTACAACATCAGCCTGTACCAAATGGAACTTTAAATATATAATATACAAGGTACAGCTGTGTTTTCGGTGCGACTTCTGTTCAATCATTTAATTAGCCAGTCTCCTAATCCCAAATTTGTTACCTTACAGAACTGAGACTCTAGCTATACATGCAGTACCCCATACACTGGATTCGATTACGGTTGAGCCTTTACTAAAAATGTTTTCTACTAGTTTCATCTGAAAAGAGCAGACCGATGGATGTTTAACCACTGCAATACAGGGCACTTTCGCCCCCTTCCTTCCCAGCCCAATTTTCAGCTTTCAGCGCTCTCGCACTTTCAATGACAATTGCAGTGTCATGCTACGCTGTATCCAAATGAAATTTTTATCATTTTGTTTGCACAAATAGAGCTTTATTTTGGTGGTATTTATTCACGACTTAGTTTTTTATTTTTTGCGATATAAGCAAAAAAATAGCGAAAATTGGGAAAAAAAACAATATTTTCTTCTTTCTATTTTAAAAGAAATCCAATAAAATCGAATTTTGTCATAAATTTAAGCCAAAATGTATTCTGCTACATGTTTTTAGTAAAAAAAATTCCGTTAAGTGTATACTAATTGGTTTGTGTCATCACGGACATATGTACGCAAATGATCATGTACAGATGTGTGCAGGTGATCACGGACATATGTGTGCAGATAATCATTGGGACATGTGATTTTAGTGGGACATATGTGGGGGACAGGTGTTTTTATTATTTGGGGACATGTGTGTTTCGGGGACATGTATGTTTTGGGGACATGTGTGTTTACTGTGTTTTACACTACACTGGTGATCAGTGAGTAAAAAGCTGTAAAAAAACAGCTAATACTCACTGATCACCAGTCGGCTGCAGCGATCCGCGAATAATACGCACCAACAATGCGGGAAAATACGTAAGCAAAGAAGTAACCTCATACCTGAAGAGACAAGGAATAGTATACCAGACAACTGCGCCATACACTCCTGAACAAAATGGTGCAGCAGAAAGGAAAAATCACACTTTTATAGAAATGGCCAGGTGCATGTTGTTGGATGCCAACCTACCTCAAAAGTACTGATAGGGTACATCAGAGTGTTTGGATGTAAAGCATACGCCTATATTCCAAGTGAAAAGCAATCCAAACTGGAGAATAGTCATAGAGGGCATTCTTGTAGGCTACCGCAAGCAAACTAAAGCCCCATACACACGGTCGGACTTTTTCATGGATTCTGTCCGATCGGACAATGTTGTTGAAAAATCAGACCGTGTGTATGCACCATCGGACAGTGTACGTCGGATTGTCCGACGGACAAAGTCTTATCTCCTGCTGGAAAGATTTGCCGACAACACGGTCCGATCACACCAAATCCGATCGTGTGTACGGTTGTCCGACCGGACAAAGTGCTACGCATGCTCAGATCACATTACAAGACCAAAGCTATTGGCTACTAGCCTCTACGTAGTCCCGTCGTAGGCAACAAACGTCACCACGTTCAGAATGATCGGATTTTCCGACAACTTTGTCCGACCGTGTGTACGCAAAACCAACATCAGACAAAGTATGACGGACAGGATCCGACCGACCTGGTCCGCGGATTGTCCGACCGTGTGTATGGGGCTTAAGGGTTACAGAATCCTACACCCAAAGACTGACAAAGTGACAATAAGCCATAGTGTTTATTTTGATGAGAGCCTTTCACCAGAAACACAGATCCCCGAAAGCTGTGAAGTAAATATGCCAAGCAAACCAGAAGAAAAGGTCGACCAAAGCGAACCTGTGCAGGAGTCAACAAGAGGTGGAACTCACAATACAGTACCTAAATCAAGTTCCCACCAGATCCTGCTGAACTGCCTGAAGTCAAAAGATCCACTCAGACTACAAAGGGGATAACACCCCGCAAGATGTCATACACTGTCAAAACATACAGCATACTTGAACCAACATCCTGGGAAGACATAGAAAAACTGCCAAAACATGAAGCCAATGAATGGAGAAAGGCAGCAGAAGAAGAAGTCACTTCAAGAAAATAAAACCTGGACACTGACAGAGCTCCCTCCTAACTGCAAAACTATAGGAAGTAAGTGGACTTTCAAAGTAAAGTTAGATCCATAGGGAATATCCTCAAATACAAAGCTAGACTAGTTGCCAAGGGTTACTCCCAGAAATTCCCAGAAGATTATGATGAAACATTCGCTCCAGTCGTAAAACACTCCACCATCAGATCGCTTCCAATGCCACATACACACGACCGGACTTTTTGACAGCAAAGGTCCGGAACTCCGCCGGAGTCAGTTTCTAGCGGGAAACCCGTTCGTCTGTATGCTGGTCCGACGGACCAAAAGGGCAGCTACAGCACCTGCCCGCGAGAATGTTTCTCGGCGACAGGGTACTGTACATCTCGCGCTGACTGCAATAGGAAAAACACATTTTCCTATCGCAGCGACCACGAGAGGGAAGGCCCTTTGGTCTGATATGGATTTTAAGGGGAAGCCCCTACACCGAAAAAATGGCGTGGGGGTCCCCCCAAAATCGATACCAGACCCTTATCCGAGCTCTGCGGGCCCCCCACCCCAAAGCACCTTGTCCCCATGTTGATGAGGACAAGGGCCTCTTCCCGACAACCCTGGCCATGGGTTGTCGGGGTCTGCAGGCGGGGGCTTATCGGAATCCGGAAGCCCCCTTTAATAAGGGGACCCCCAGATCCCGGCCCCCCACCCTGTGTGAATGAGTACGGGGTACATGGTAGCCCTACCCATTCACCTAAGGGAAAAAGTGTTTTTAAAGTACTTTATTATACAGCTCCGGGGGGTCTTCGTTTGTTCTGCCTCCGCTATCTTCTTGCAGCTCTTTTACTAGCGTTGGCCTGGGCTTCTGGTTCATCGCTGTTGTTGTCATTGTCGCCGCCTTCTGCTTCTTCTTCTTCTTCGTTCCTCTCCCGATGTTGACACAACAATGTCTCCGAGTGGAATGGCCGGGACGTGTTGCGAGGCCACTTACATAAAGACAAGGGGCGGGGTCACTGGCAGATGTCACATAGTGACCCCGTCTCTTATGACGTCACAGTCCCAGGGGATGCTGGGACTGTGACATCATAAGAGGTGGGGTCACCATGTGACATCATCCGGTAGCCCCGCCCCTTGTCTCTATATAAGTCGCCACACAACGCATCCCTGCCATTGCGGCCAGAGAGAGCGTCGTGGCAACATCGGAAGGAAGAAGAAGAAGAGAAGAAGGCGGCGGCGGCGTCAGCGACAGAAGACCGGGCCAACGCTAGTAAAAGAGCTATAAGAAGATAGCGGAGGCCCGCAAAGAAGAACCGAAGAGCAGGACAAGACCCCTGAAGTCGGAAGAAGACCCCCGGGCGGCGGTGACGACGAAGAAGAAAGCCGGGCTCCTCCGCTAGTAAAAGAGCTAGCAGAAGATAGCGGAGGAGTCCGGCGAGAAGACTCGCCAAGACGGGAGAACACCCCCGGAGCTGTCTAATAAAGTATTTTAAAAACTTGTGTTGTGTTTTTTTTATTTACACTTTTTTCACCAGGTGAATGGGTAGGGGTACATCGTACCCCATACTCATTCACATAGAGTGGGGGGCCGGGACCTGGGGGCCCCCTTATTAAAGTGGGCTCCCAGATTCCGATAAGCCCCCCGCCCGCAGACCCCGACAACCAACGGCCATGGTTGTCGGGAAGAGGCCCTTGTCCTCATCAACATGGGGACAAGGTGCTTTGGGGTGGGCCCCCCTTCCCCAAAGCACCCACCCCCCATGTTGAGGGCATGCGGCCTGGTACGGTTCAGGAGGGGGGGTGCTCGCTAGTCCCCACCCCCTTTCCTGACCGGCTGGGCTGTGTGCTCGGATAAGGGTCTGGTATCGATTTTGGGGGACCCCCACGCCGTTTTTTCAGCGTAGGGGCTTCCCCTTAAAATACATACCATGCGACGGGGCTCGCAAGGTGTCAATCTCGCCAATAAAAGCGGCGAGATTGACTTCCTTTTCTAGTCCCGTAGTAACTCATCACGTTCAAAATGAATGGACTTTGGTCCGTGTGTGGGCAAGTCCATTCATTTGGAAGTCCACCGGAACTCCGTCGGAACTCCGGCGGGAACTCCGGCAGACCTAGTCTACTGGAAAGTCCGGTCGTGTGTACAGGGCATAAGTGTTGCAGCCGGCAAGGGCATAAAAGTCAAACACCTAGATGTTAAAACTGCTTTCCTATATGGAGATATTAAGGAAGATCTCTACATGGAGCATCCACCAGGGTTCGAGCAAGGAGACAACCTTGTGTGCAAACTTCAGAAGAGCATCTATGGTCTTTAAGCAATCTGAAAGGATGTGGAATGAGAAAAGGGAACAAAGTACTTACCAGAGAGGGATTTCAAGAAGTAAAGCAGACCCCTGTTTCTACTTCAGGAATCAAGAAGACAGATGGATATACAACCTTATCTACTGTATGTTGATGACGTTATAACCTGTTTTGAACAAGAACGGCATTACAATCAGATAGTTCACAAGCTGAAAGAAAATTTTGAAATCAAAGAGCTAGGGAACACTAGCTACTATCTGGGAATCCAAAGAGAGAGAAGAAAATGGAAGTTATCTTCTCTTCTAATCTCAGAAAATCTCAGAAATCTTGGAACAATTCCATATGCAAGATGCAAAGGAAGTGAAAACTCCTTTGGAACCAAGCTTTAAAAAGAGCAATGAAGCAGAAAACTTGCTACCCAACAATGATATGTATCGCAGAGCAATCGGTAAGCTGCTATATGTTGCCACTGTGACCAGACCAGACATAGCCACAGCAGTGGGCATACTATGCAGGAAAGTTTCAACTCCCTGTCAGCGTGACTGGAACACAGTAAAAAGAGTGATGCAATACCTCAAAGGAACAATTCAGAGGAAGTTACGGTTACCAGAAACATCAAATCCAAAACTGGTCGGATATGTGGTGGCTGATTGGGACAAGTGGATTGATGTTCCAGTATGGGGAAGGAACCATAAGTTGGTCAAGTTGAAAGCAAGCAACTGTCGCTCTATCTTCAACTGAAGCAGAGTACATTGCAGCAGCATCACGCTTGTCAATCGATATGGATTTGTCAACTTTTTGAGTACAATGGAATAGACATATCAAAACCTATTCCTATTTTTGAAGACAACCAGGGATGTGTAAAGCTTACACAATCAGGGTCAATCCTAGGACCAAACACATTGACGTCAAGTATCACCTACTGAGGGACTATCAAGAGCAAGGTGTTATTGACATTTAATCATGCCCATCAGAGGAGATGACTGCTGATGCACTCACCAAGCCTTTATTGAAGGAATGTCATAGTTATTTCCAGAAGAAGATAAATGTAATTTGACAAAGCACATGCTGTTGAGAAGGGGTTTTAAAAGAAGCAACAGCAAGTACCTTTCTATATTGTGAACTATATATATGCATTATACCTACCTATACCAGTAGGTGGCATTGCAGTATTATAGTGTGTATTCTCTGTGGTAATGTAATCACAGGATGTACCTTCTGTATCTAAGTGTGTACTTGTTTGCTATTCACTTCCTGTTTCTGTCAACATGATGTAAAGCTATGATAATGATATCCTTCATGAAAGTAAAGGTGTTCTGCCTACAACAAGCTTCCAGCGTATAATGATTTCAATACTCAGCTAATACTCACAAGGACAAGCCTTCTTCCTCAGAGGCTCTGAGGAAGAAGGCTTGTCCTTCGAAACACGTCAGCCAGCAGGGACCTGGTTTTGGGTCCCCCTACACCGGCTTGGTCTTCCAGGCGGTCTGGGAAAGATTAGCCATGTATGTGGCCTGTTGTCATGAAGATCCTGCCAGAAACCTGAACCCTGGCCCACGGGCGCCACTGCGCATGCGCGCCGGTGCACGTGTGCGGCTGCGCACGGGCGCGCGCACAGGTAGACAGGTGCGCGCTCTTGTTTGGCGCCAGGTAGCCTATTTAAATCCAGCCAGATCAGACGGTCCCCGCTGTCTACTCTACAGCGTTGTGGTGATAGTAACCTGATCCCGATTCCTCTGTCCTGTATTGACCCGGCCTGCCTGTGACCATTCACCTATCCGCCTGCACCCGACCTTGGCTTGTTTGTGACCATCCTTCTGCTTAATCCCCTTGTACCTTGCTGCCAGCCAGATATCTGACCCGGCCTGTTCTGATGAACCAGTTTACCTGTACTGACCCGGCCTGCTCTGAAACCCTGTTTGCTTTGCTAAACCAGCTTACCTGTACTGATCCGGTCTGCTCTGAGGTCCTGTCTGCTGTGCTGAACCAGCTTACCTGTACTGATCCGGCCTGCTCCGAGTTCCTGTCTGCTTTGCTGAACCAGCTTACCTGTACTGATCCGGCCTGCTCTGCTATCCAGTCTGCTGTGCTGATCCTGCCTGTCCATCCAGATCCAGCCTGCTCTGCTATCCAGTCTGCTGTGCTGATCCTGCCTGTCCATCCAGATCCAGCCTGCTCTGCTATCCAGTCTGCTGTGCTGATCCTGCCTGTCCATCCAGATCCAGCCTGCTCTGCTATCCAGTCTGCTGTGCTGATCCTGCCTGTCCATCCAGATCCAGCCTGCTCTGCTATCCAGTCTGCTGTGCTGATCCTGCCTGTCCATCCAGATCCAGCCTGCTCTGCTATCCAGTCTGCTGTGCTGATCCAGTTACCCACCTTGTCCGCTGAGTTGGCCCTGTGTCACTCCACCGGTCTGTTGATCCTGCCAGGCACCCGTGCTCCTCCTCACTCCTGGGTTTCCTGTCACCCAACCAGGGAACCAGGAGTGGGAGACGCAAGGGAGGTCTCTCTCTGCAAACTCTGGCTCGCACCACCAGGTACGTGACACCTGTTGAGCAAATTGTACATTTATGTTTGTGATTAGACATTTTAACCATTTTTATTACTACAATAAATCTATGTTAAATAATGCACTAGGCCAGTGCCCCCTCTTTTCTTCTATTTTCTGCAGTATGGTCAGGACGACCCCAGTCCTAGAGGGCAGCAAGGCACCTAAAGAATTATCTACACTTTCCAAGGCAATACAGCCACTACAGAGTTAGTTCACTCATGCCCATGAGTGTGTTGCGGTATAGGCAAGACAACTGAGTCACAGAATGTCCAAAACGGCAGCTTTTGTGGGATGTTTCCAGTTTTCAGTGGTCAGGTCTGACCAAAAGTGGTGCAAGGAAGGATAACCAGCCAACTGGCCAAGGCTCATTAATGAATGTGGGGAGTGAAGACTGGCCCGTGTAGTCCGATCCAATGGAAGAGCTAGTGTAGCTCAAATTGCTGAAAATGTTAATGCTGGTTCCAATAGAAAGGTATCAGAAAACACAGAGCATCATAGTTTGTTGTGTATGGGGCTGCATAGCGGTCGGGGTGTTCATACTGACCTGTGTCCACAGCCAAAAGTGCCTACAATGGGTAAGTGAGCCTCATAACTGGACCATGGAACAATTAAATAAAGTCGCCTGGTCCAGTGCTGGGATAAGGTCATCTGGAGCCAAGGACAAAGATGCCAAACTGCACCCCCCCCCCAAAAAAAAATTTATGAGCATTATGTGCAAAAATTGAGCACTGTACGCTGACTCCATAAGCATAAATTCCTTTTGCAGGTCAAAATTCTCCCTAAACAAAAACGCTGCCCCCCTCCTCCCAATACAACAGTACAAATCTCACACTGCTAAAATCCCTCCTCCCAGCACAAATCTCTGCCCCCCAATCCCCCCTCCCAGCTTAAATCCTCTCCCCAAATCCTCATTTCTAACACAACCCCCCCCCAAAAAACACCCCCCAGGACAAATCCTCTTCTACCCATCCCCCCAGCACACATCCCCTTAAATCAATCCTACTAGCACATGCCCACCCACAACCCAAACTTCCCATTCCAGAACAAATCTTACCCCCTGCCACTTCCCACCAAATTCCCTTACCCAGCACAAATCCCCCCCAATTCTGCCTAGCACAAATCCCCCCCCCAATACCCCCTTCTAGCATACATCATCCACCATCCCCTTCTCCCAGCGCCCCCCACTAGCGGTGCAACTGGCTGTCAAATCAGGACTGTGCAGGGTTTGTTTACCTGCCCCCTGCCCACATTCTTTGCTGGGCGGAGATGGAGGGGAGTAAAAAAAACCTGCACAGTCCCGATCTGACAGTCCCGACAGCAGACAATTGACATGAGTGTGGAGTTGGAGGGGAGGCAGAGTGAAGCCCACTCCTGGCTCTCTCCCCCTCTAAAGATTCTTTCCGTGCTAAGCTGACAGGAGTAGTGAAGCCACTGTCAGCTTGTAGCATCATGAACTCTCCATGCACATCACATAATGCCAGTAGTACCCAAGGCAGCCGCCCCTCCTGCCCCCCTTATCCTGGCCCTGGCCTAATCTGAGGAGTTTAAGAATGGTTTGAGGAAAACATTAACAAGTTTTAGGTGTTGACTTGGCCCCGAAGTTCTCCAGATCTCAATCCAATTGAACTTCTGTGGGATGTGCTGGAAAAACAAGTCTAATCTATGGAGACCTCACCTCGCAACTTACAGGACTTAAAGGATCTGTTACTGACGGCTTGGTGCCAGAGACCGCAGCATACCTTCAGAGGTCTAGTGGAGTTCATGCCTCAATGGGTTAGGGTGTGTGGTCATAATGTTATGGCTGTTCGGTGTATACCAAATAGCCATGATTTAGATTTTTTTTAATTTTATAAAGTAGGAAAGATAATTAGATCCACTGATGGGGTTCATTAGAGGTATATCTCATCACTTAAAGGGCTAGTTCACCTTTAGGGACATTTTCCACAACCCCCTGTTCCCCGAGCTGGACCAATGTGACTATACAATAAAATCAACACCTGGAGTTCAGCTTTAAGGCCATGGGTACATTATATTGTCAAAAGTATTGGGTTGCCTGACTTTACACGGACATGAACTTAAATGGCTTTCCAGTCTTAGTCCGTAGGGTTCAATATTGAGTTGGGCCATCCTTTGCAGCTATATAAGCTTCAACTCTTCTGGGAAGGCTCTCCACAAGGTTTATGAGTGTGTCTATGGGAATGTTTGACCATTCTTCCAGAAGCGCATTTGTGAGGTTAGGCATTGATGAGGATGAGAAGGCCTGGCTTGCAGTCTCCGCTCTAATTTATCCCAAAGGTGTTCTATCGGGTTGAGGTCAGGACTCTGTGCAGGCCAGTCAAGTTCCTCGAACCCAAACTCACTCATCCATGGTTTTATGGACCCTGATTTGTGCACTGGTGCTCAGTCATGTTGGAACAGGAAGGGGCCATCCCCAAAAAGTTGGGAGCATGAAATTGTCCAAAATGTCTTGGTATGCTGACGCCTTAAGAGTTCCCTTCACTGTAACCAAGGGGCCAATCCCAACCCCTGAAAAAACAATACCACACCATAATACCCTCTCCATTCAATGATTTGTAACAGTACCAATGCAAAAAAAGATGATTTTTAAAGGAGCAGTGATTTTAATAATGTTTAAAGTGAAAAAATAAAAAATGAAAAATTCCTTGAAATATAGTGTCTGGGGGGGTCCCCTTAGTTTACCTGCAAAGTGGCGCATCTGTGCCATGTATAATACCTGCTTCAGCAAAACTGGCATTTCTACAGTTAAAAAATAACATTTAAATTGCCAGCAATACAACACCATTGCCGGCAATATAAAAAAATGCCAAACTTTTTTAAAAAACGGTGTGGAGGTCCCCCCAAGAGCCATACCAGGAAAGGGGGAGGGACAAGTGGGTGCTCCCCTTCCTGAACCATACCAGGCAACATGCCCTGAACATGGAGGGGGTTGCTTTGGGGCTGGGAGGCTCTGCCCCCAAAACCCTGGCTGGTGGTTGTGGGGGTCTGCAGGGAGGGGGCTTATAGGAATGTGAATGAGTATGGGGTACGTTGACCCCCCCCCCCCCCATTCACCTAAAAAAAATAAAAATAAAGGCAGGAGGCAGTTTTTGACAAATCCGTTATTAAAAAAAATAAAAAAAACAATGTCCCCCGATGTAGATCCATCTTCAATCACGATGCTCACTGCACCGCTGGACCGGAAGAAAAATGCTTAGCCCGCAAGAAAGGCAAACTGCCAAATGCCTGATCCGCCAGGTGACAGTTCTTAAATAAGTAATTGGCGGGGGCCATCTGATAAGGTCACCTGGTGGCCCCCGCCCAAAATTTACCGACTGGGAGGAGGGAGCATTCTTTTTTGGGTCAGGTGGTGCCAGGCTGCGTGCTCGGATATGGGTATGGATTTTGAGGGGGTCCCCGCGCCGCTATTTTAACCACTTCAGCCCCGGACCAATTTGCAGCTAAAGGACCAGGCCCCTTTTTGCAATTCGGCACTGCGTCGCTTTAACTAACAATTGCGCGGTCATGCGACGTGGCTCCAAAACAAAATTGGCGTCCTTTTTTTCCCACAAATAGAGCTTTCTTTTGGTGGTATTTGATCGCCCCTGCGGTTTTTATTTTTTGCGCTATAAACAAAAATAGAGTGACAATTTTGAAAAAAATGCAATATTTTTTACTTTTTGCTATAATAAATATCCCCAAAAAATATATAAAAAAAAACATTTTTTTTCCTCAGTTTAGGCCGATACGTATTCTTCTACATATTTTTGGTAAAAAAAATCACAATTAGCGATTATTGATTAGTTTGCGCAAAAGTTATAGCGTTTACAAAATAGGGATAGTTTTATAGCATTTTTATTAATATTTTTTTTTTTTATTAGTAATGGCGGCGATCAGCGATTTTTATTGTGACTGCGACATTTTGGCGGACACATCGGACATTTTTGACACATTTTTGGGACATTTGTCATTTATATAGAAATCAGTGCTATTTAAATAGCACTGATTCCTATGTAAATGACCGTTGTAGTTAGGGGGTTAACCACTAGGGGGCGGGGAGGAGTCAGTGTGACGTGTTGTGTTTTTTTTACAGTAGGGGGGCGTGGCTGTACGTGTGACGTCATTGACCGGCGTTCCCGATGACAGGGAACCGCCGATCACTGACAGTCAGTGTAGGAAGCGCGGGGAGAGGTTTGTTTACATAGACCTCTCCCCGTTCTTCCGCTCCGTAACCCGATCGCGGGATACCAGCGGCGATCGGGTCCGCTGGTCCCGCGGCCGGGGTCATGGAGCTCCCGACCGGGTCGCGAGCGACCCACGGGCAGGCACATGCACGATCACGTACAGGTACGTGATTCTGCCTGCCCGAGCCATTCTGCTGACGTATATATGCAGTGGCCGGTCGGGAAGCGGTTAATGGTTAAAAACAATATTTTGTCCATGTTTTATATTTCAATGTTTTTTTATTGAAAAATAAGCAAAGTCTGGTATGAACAGACGCATTAATGTAACAATTTCAATTCTCGGGTTGTCAGCTTAGCATTACAGAGACATAAGAGGTATGATTAGAACAGATATCTGTCATCTATCATCACATCAGAAAGCAAAAGGCATAGCATAAATACGAGTACTAATGGGTCTAAACAGGTACTTCCCAACTATGATTAGGGATGTCACCATGTATGGTGGATAATGGAGAGCCGGAGTAGGGGCATTATATAGGGAAAAGGGGAGGGGGGGGGGGGTGATGGCTGGGAAGTCATGGAGAAATCCTGGCAGTGATTCCTGAGGTTATCCCAGGGCTCACTATTAAGTAAGGTTCCATGAGCTATTAACTGAATCGTATATATGTAAATACCAGAAAAGGGCGGAAGTAAAAGCAAGAGGAAAGAGAGAGAGAGAAGAAGGAGAGAGAGAGAAAGAAGAAGAAAAAGAGAAAAAATTAAAGAAGAGGGAGGAGAGGGTCAACCCGGAGTTCCCCCAGGAATTGAGATGTAGCCAATCCAAGCATCCCATATCTTGTCAAAATTTTTGGAGTTATTGCAAAGTATATGAGTGAGTTTATCATTGATCATGATCCAATTTAGCTTATTTGTAACATGATTAAGAGGAATTACCGACTGCTTTCAATGCCTAGCAATTGTAATTCTCGCCGCCAGCAATATATAAGTGATCAATTTTACAGATTTTTCTGGGTACTTCATCGGGCGATTTGTGAAAAAGAGCAGTTTCTGGAGATCTACGAATGTTTACCCCCGTTACTGAGTTTATTAAATTGAATATTCTAATCTAGAACCTAGTTACGAGGGGGCACTGCCACCAAATTTGGTGCATTGTCCCCAACTGGCCGCACCATCGGAAACAATTCGGCGAGGTAGAAGGATGCATTTTAGCTACCTTAGTCAGGACCAGGTACCAACGTAGGAGTGTTGTATAATTGGCCTCTATAAGGGTAGTATTGATGGAAATTTTAGATAGATTATAAGCGATATCCTGCCAATCAGTCAGATTGAAGATAAGATTCAGGTCCCTTTCCCATTGGTCCATGTATGCAAGTTTTGAATCTGGTTCAGTGAGAGAAGTGTATATATATTATAGATTTACGTCCCCTCTGAAAGCCCCTGGCTTGGCATGATAGTTTGAATGTTGTGAGCGTAAGGGGTCCCTCCAATAGGTTCAATTTAGATTTGGCGAAGGATGCAATTTGATTGTATAGGAATATTTCACTAGGAGGCAGTAGCAACGTGTCTTTAAAAATGTTGCAAAGTGCATACTTGATCTCCGTTAAGAAGGTTGCCAATTCTTAATAACCCTTTGTTAAGCCACCATTGGAACAATGGTGGTGCCAGGCCAGGAGGAAACTCTGGGTTACAAAAAATGGGGGCTAGTGGTGTATGTGGGGATGATAAAGGGCTGCGTGGCATGTTCTGTCTCAGACTGCTAAAGAATGTGATAGTGTGGGGCATAATATAGGTGGACGTAAACGGCCAGGAAGCCACATTAACAATCCTATGGCATTTGGATGGCATGAAAGTGCCTCAATGGAGACCCAAAAAGGGGCACTGAGCCTTTAGCAATGGTGTAGGCTAACTGAGCAATCTGGGCTGCTTGGAAGTATGCCTGTAGGTTAGGGAGACCAAGCCCACCCATAGGTTTTGGTGTATAAAGTGTTAGTTTTTGCATCCTAGGCCTCTTGTTACCCCACACGAAGCGCAGGATTTCATCTTGCAGGCATTGCATGTCTCCCCTTGGGACTGCCACCGGTAAAGTTCTGAAGTAATAAAGGAGTCTGGGTAGGAACGTCATCTTGATTGAGTTGATTCTGCCAAACCATAAAAGAGAATAATCTGCCCAGCAACAAAGATCCTCCCTAAGTTTTTTTAATAATGGGGAGTAATTTGCTTTATAGATAGTTTCAATAGAAGAAGTCAATTGAATCCCCAAATATGGGAGGGAATGGTGAGTCCACTCAAAGCTATAAGTATTTTGAAGGGTTTGTATAATAGCAGGGGGTAGGGAAACATTAAATGCTATTATTTTTTGAGAATTTAGAGACAGGCCCATGAGTTGTGAGAAATGGTCTAATAATGATAGTAGATTCAGTAAAGTCACTTGAGGGTTAATGATGTATATAAGGACGTCATCGGCAAAAAAAGCACATTTATGTTCCTGTTGTCCACAATGAATACCGTGAATGTTAGGGTGGGAGCGAATTTCCATGGCCAGGGGTTCTATTGCCAAAGCGAAGAGCAAAGGAGAGAGTGGGCAACCCTGTCTTGTGCCACGTTTAACAGGGAATAATGATGATTTGTGACCTCTAGTGGAGACTTGGGCTAGTGTGGAACTGTATAATGTCTTCAGCAAAGACAGGAATGTGGGGCCGAACCCTAGGGTCTCTAAAGTAATTATCAAAGTATCAAGTATTATTAAAGTAGTTATCAAAGGCCTTGTTGAGGTCTAGTGAAAGGAGCAGGAGTTCCCGAGCAAGTGGGGCATCCCAGTTGGAGCGAGCCACTGAAATCAAGGTTATGGATGTAAGAATTTGATCGAGTGTCTGACGCCCTGCTTTAAATCCAGATTGATCCTTATGGATATATTTTGCTAAAAAAGTATTAAGGCGAGAGGCCAGAAGTTTTGTAAGGATCTTTAAATCGCAATTTATTAGTGAAATTGGGCAGTAATTAAGAACGTCAGTAGGGTCCCTATTGGGTTTAGGAATAACACTAATATAGGCTTTATTTTCATCAATTTTTTCCATGTTTTAATACATTTTTTATATATACACACACACCCATGTGTGTTTGAGCTTTTGGGGTGCACACCCTAATGCAATAGGCTGAGTCCACCTATTAAGCCAGGAATTGCTTGTTTATATCTGGCAAAACTGGAAGTGACAAACTACTCATCGCTTTTGGTTTCTTAGATCATAGAGATGATTGGAGGACATTCCTGTCCTCATCCATCTCTATGGTCAGCCAGCGCTAGGATCACTTTTACAAAAAAGTCTATTGCTGGCAGAAAACAAAGATACTGGAATAATGCCTGTAGCTGCAGGCATCATTCTGGTATGACCACCATGATGGAAAGATCACCAGGGGTTATTTTAACCACTTCCAGCCCTTCAGGCGTCATATGATGTTCTGGATTTTGAGTGGAGATATCTGAATGATGGGTGCAGCTGCAGGCGATTCCCTTCAAATAAAAAGCCCTCATAGTGGCTGTTTAGCAACTTGATTGCTTTTACAGGTGATAGAAAGGAACACCCCCCCTCCCGGCGCCTTCCGGTGCCTCTCCCTGGATCGCCCGTGCGATCAGCGGGCTGAAGAATGAAACCGCCAGTGCCGGCGGTTTACCATAGACCTGACTGCGGACAAGATGGTCCCCGGCCATCTCTATGACCCTCGGAGGCAGGAAGTGATGTCATGACTTCACTTCCGATGCTGGCAGATGTAAACACTGTCATTTTTTTGCATTTTTTTGCTGGAAAGCCTGAGATCGATTATTTATTTTCTTTTGATCTCAGGCTTTCCAGCCTAGAGGAGAGATGTGGGGACTTGCAGACCCCAGCTATCGCTGTAAAGAGGATCTGTCATGCTCTATTCCTATTACAATGGATGTTTATATTCCTTGTAATAGGAATAAAAGTGAAAATGGGAAGTGTAAAAAAAAAAAAAATAATTATTTACAGCGGCCCATCCCCTCGTACTTGCACGCAGAAGGCAGGTCACGCCCGCATATGTAAACAGCGTTCAAACCACACATGCGAGATATCGACGCGAACATTAGAGCAAGAGCAATAATTCTGGTGCAAGACCTCCTCTATAACTCCAAAGTGGTAACCTATAAAAAATGTTAAAGCGTCGCCTATGGATAAGTACCAAATGGCTCCATTCCACGAGTGTGCGCATTTTTAAAGCGTGACAGGTTAGGAATATATTTACTCAGTGTAACATCATCTTTCACATTATACAAAAATTAGGCTAACTTTAGTGTTTTTGTTTTTTTAATTCATGAAAGTGTTTTTTTTTTCCCCAAAAAAATTGCATTTCAGAAATTTCTGCACAAATACCATGTGACATAGTAAATTGCAACAACCATTTTATTCCCTAGGATCTCTGCTAAAAAATATATAATGTTTGGGAATTCTGAGGAATTTTGGAGAAAAAAATTATGATTTTTACATGTAGGAGAGAAATGCCAGAATTGGCCCGGTATGGAAGTGGTTAATAAAAGTTGCAGATTTTAAAAAGCTACAAAATGAATTTAGAAATCACAGTAAGGTGTTAAAGCTTATAAGAGAACTAGTGATTGGGTTTACGCCTATTCTCATTTACTTACAGAAGAGGGCAGCAGTGTTCCACAGTGCAGTGCAGTTATGTTTGTGTCCACATTTAAATTCCTTTCTTAGTACATAATGCTGATGCGATTGGTTCATCCTTCTGTTACTAGTTTACTTAAATCAACATTGCCAAATTGCGTTGTTGTTCATAGTAAAGTTGCATTTTGCCTAATGGAACATATTACCTTGGGAACACAAAATGGACTTTTATTTTATTTTTTATTTTAACAGTTCTTTCAAAATGTATCAGAAAAGGCAGACTGTCACTATTAAAATAAAATAGGTTAAAGTACAACTTTTTTTTTTAAATACAAATTTGACTTTCAGCAAGTAGCAATCACAAAAATGTTAAAAAGTTGAGATGTAAGTATAATGCATCTACTAGCAATGCCAAAAAAAAAAAAAATAATAATAATAATGGCAAATGCACATATGGCTTGTTCTAAAAAGCACATTAATCATAAAACGTTTGGATAAATGCAGACTATTACGCTAAACTCTGAGCAAACAGCTAAATACACTGATGAAATACATATGTGGGTCCTGTTTTACCTGCCAATATAATTTTTACTTGTGTCCATCCAGTCCTGAGATTTACACAGCTCTGCCACACAGAACAGCCATGTCTGGCCTAATTTGTCTCTGCTATAGTTCAATGACACTTAGAAAACTTGTCCCTCCCTCAAGCCTGTGCCTGGACGGTAAAGAGGAAGCAGCAAACTGATGAGCTCATCTCTCTTGCTCTCTCCTCCTATCAACAAGCCCCGTGTTAGCACATGAGGAGAGCAGCACAACTGATTGGCTCGTTGTGCTGATTCTCCCACCCCCAGTTTGAGCTCTGCTTTACTGGGACTGCGAGAAGCCGATAACAAGTCAGATTCAGGTTCTTACACTGCTTGCAGTGAACCACCTAAGGATTCGCCCGCTTCTACTACTGGCAAGTACCGGCTGCCAAAATAACAGCCAGGAATTGCTTGGCACAACATCATCTTTTATACTTTGCCAAAAAAAAATGGGTTATAAATTGTGATTGTGTTCCCTAAAATTAACTTCAGTGTATTTTTTGATACATTTTAATAAATCCTTGCACTGATATCGTGTGGCATGAAAAAAATGGCCACCATTTCATTCTCCAGGGTCTCTGCTTTCAGAAAATATATCGTGTTTAGGGATTTTAATTCATCTTAAAGTGGGGTGCCCCTTAAAAAAAAAAATGTTTTAAAGTCAGCAGCTACAAATACTGCAGCTGCTGACTTTTAATAATCGGACACTTATCTGTCCCAGGGTCCAGCGATGCGGGGGAATGAAGCCCCCTCCGCTGTGGCTTCACAGCCGGGCACCCACTGCACATGCGCGAGCGGCGCCGCACGCTGTGATACGCCGCACAGTCATCTGGGACCTGTCACGTGTCCCAGATGACTGACTGCGCCTAGGGGAAGTGATGTCACCAGCCGGGGCACTGAAGGAGGCAGACTACGAGGGACCCCTTAGCAACAGGCATTAAAAGGTAAGTTAAATTATTATTTTTTTCCAATTATTTTTTTAAGGAATTTTAAGCTATTTTTTATTTTTTGGGGAAAACACCACTTTAAGGCTTAAAATTGCTCGATCTTTATTTTCTTTAAATAACAAACTTACCTCCACTGTGCAGCTCGTTTTGCACAGAGTGGCCCCGAAGCTCGTCTTCTGGGGTCCCCCGGCTGCTCCTCCCCACATCAGATAACCCCCTAGGAGAAGCGCTCTCCGGGGGGGGGGGGGGGTTAACTTGCGGGCGTGCTCCCAAGTCCAGCATTTGCGTCCACAGACACAAATGCCGGACTCGGCCCTGCCCCCCCTGTGCCCGCGTCATTGGATTTGATTGACAGCAGTGGGAGCCAATGGAGAGAGGGAGAGCGTGTCTCTGGCGAGGAAAATAAGGGGCTCAGGTAAGTAAAATGGGGGGGCTGGGGGGCCGGTCACTGTCAGGTGTTTTTTCACCCTAATGCATAGGATGCATTAAGGTGAAAAAACATGAGGGTTTACAACCCCTTTAAGCTTCACAAAAAAAAGACATTCAGCCAGCCAAAATTGTGAAAAAGGAAAGTAGACTTTTCTTGTAACTCCCAAAAGGCAAATCAAAACACCATAAAACCAATACAATACAAAGAGTCAGATTGCCAAAATATTGAGGTCTGTTTTCTGATCTACGCGTTTCACGTAATAAACGGCTTCATCAGGACCTTTGTGAAGCCTCACAGGAATTTTACACAATGATTATTCTACTGTCAACACAAACGAGAAGAATAAGCCCTCCAAATTCTAAACAATACATAAAATATAATATATATTTATATTTATATTTATATACACATTATACATTATATTTCCAAAAGTATTGGGACGCTTGCCTTTACACGCACATGAACTTTAATGGCATTCCAGTCTTAGTCTGTAGGGTTCAATATTGAGTTGGCCCACCCTTTGCAGCTATAACAGCCTCAACTCTTCTAGGAAGGCTGTCCACAAGGTTTAGGAGTGTGTCTATGGGAATGTTTGACCATTCTTCCAGAAGCGCATTTGTGAGGCCAGGATCTGATGTTGAAAGATGAAAAAAGAAGAAGAACGACCACTCCAAGCAGCAAAATAAAAGGAAAACCAATTCGCATTGGTAATATGTGTATCCAATCACTTAGTGCTTAGGGTGCCATTGACAAGAGATATGTGGTTTGCATTCAAATTGACATAGGCATAGGCAAAACAACATTCTTCAGTCAAATATATGAAAAAAATGTTCATAAGGAAGTGTCCAAGCAATCAAACTAGGCATTTCTCAAGATGCTTTTTGGCAGATGGTCTTCAGGACAATGGGTTAATCTTTATATACATAGCAATTTCCACCACCACTGTGCTCCAAATCAAACGGAGTGTCACCACCAGTAAGTAGGCTCCTTACCGAATAAACGGATAAAATCAGCACTTAGAACTGAACCTTGGACCAGAATTCCAAACGACAGATGGAAATTGCACCTTGGACCGTTTTCTCCAAAAAATCTGCCAATTCCAAATAGAACTCCAATTCTAATTCAGTCAGCCATAAGAAAAGGGGGACTTTTTATGTACCTCTGATACTGAACACATAACTCACATTGCTATCTGAAGTCTGTATTCTGATATACGCATTTCACTGAATAAACGGCTTCATCAGGACCTTTGGAGCCTCAGAGGATTGCTATGATTTACATGATGATTGCTCTATTGTCAAAACAAATGAGAAGAGTAAGCCATCCAAATTCTAAACTAAAACCTTGGAATGCAAGCATAATTCGTTCCGGAAGCATGCTTGTTGTTCAAAGCACTTGTATATCAAAGCGAATTTCCCCATAAGAAATAATGGAATCTCAGATGATTCGTTCCACAACCATTTATTCATAAGTCCTTCAGTTTATAGTCCATATAAAAAGATTATTGCAATGTGACCAGGTTGTATAACCATAAAATGTCCATTAACAAATGGAAGCCTCCACAAGGGGATTAGAAGCAAAATCCAGCAGGAGCTACAGAGTATAAAAGAGAAGTGAGGTGCCTCTAAGTGTAGCAATATGGTTACATTTAATGAAGGTACAACATTTAGCAACTCACATGGTTGATGATTAAAAGAGGCACATCTAAGTATGCGGGCATCCGGGGTAAAGCGGTCCACATAGATCATACTCCACACCACCGGCTCTCACCGCTTTCAGTCTGCAATCGTGACCGGGAAGACTACCAGCGATGCGGGGGAATGAAGCCCCCCCTCGTTCCCCGCTCCGCTCACCACGCTGGCATTCTTACTGTGGGTACCCGGCTGTGGCTTCACAGCCGGGCACCCACTGCACATGCGCTCGCGGCGCCGCTCGCCGTGATACGCTGAGCAGTCATCTGGGACACGTGACAGGTCCTGGATGACTGTGCGGCGCCGAGGGGAAGTGATGTCAGTGCCCGGGCACTGAAGGAGGCAGACTACGAGGGACCCCCTAGCAACAGGCATTTAGAGTACATTTTTTTATGATTTTTAAGCTATTTTTTATTTTTTTTTGGTGGAAACACCACTTTAATCATCAACCATGTGAGTTTCTAAATGTTGTACCTTCATTAAATGTAACCATATTACTACACTTAGAGGCGCCTCTCTTCTCTTTTATTCTCAGTTGTGACATGACGCTACTTGTATATCAAGACATCGCTTGTATATCAAGTCAAAATTTATTTTAAAATGTTGTTTGTCTTGCAAAACGCTCTTAAACCACGTTACTCTCAAAAACGCTCTCAAACCGCGTGTGTGTGTGTGTACACGAGGTATGTCTATTAAATAATGAGATCATGATCCCACCTAGTAAACAAAGCAGTCAGAATTGGTTATAACTGCATGCGTGGTTACCTTGAACATGTTTGAATCTGCACGATAAGCAGCAACACTCTATGACATTCATTTGATTGTGAGTCGCCATTCAGTTTGGTTGTGTTTTCTGTAGTGTTCCGAAAAAATGCTAAGTTTAAAAGTTGAACGTGTCAATTTGAAATTTTTTGTAAAATTGCACAAAACACCAGATTGTTTTCAAATGCTTACTACAGCTTATGTGAATGACGGCCTGTCTTGTGTGCGTGTGTTTTAGTGGTACAAAAGATGTAGCGAGGGACGTGAGAATGAATTCCCAAAAGTTAAATCAGTGCTTAACCACTTCCCCACTTTGGTTTGGTTATCCTGACTGGGCGTCGTATGACGTCTTTGAGGTTAACATGCCGACGTGCGCCCGCGGGGGTGTGCAGCACCGTGATCGATGGTGCTGTGTGTCAGCCTGACACACCGCATCTCCGATCGTGGTATGGAGCCTCCTTACCATGTGATCAGCTGTGAACAATCACAGCTGATCATCGCGTGAACCATGAAGTGCCGGTAAATGGCTTTCCTCGGTACACGCTGACAGGGAGAGTGATCAGCGGCTCTCCCTGTCAGAGAGGGGGGAGGGTCTGTTCTGATAATCAGCACATTAAATATCAGCACAGCCCCCATCAGATATCAGATGTGCCCATCAGCTGCCAATCAGTGCCCATCAGCTGCCAGTCTTTGCCCCATCAAAAACACCTGTCAGTGTGGGGGAGAATAAAAGGCACATTTGGGGTGTTAGTGGGATCTTTTATTCTCCCCCATACAAGATATACCAATAGCCAGTTCTAGACTAATCCACACCCTATTTAGCTCTATCCATTGGACCATCGCTTCCAACTGGCGCTCACCCAACATACCCTGGCCTCAGGTGCTCAACCGTATGGCAAACATCAAACTATCAGAAAGAATACACCACACGTTATATGATACCATGCACATATATCAAAAAAAATGGACTCTGTGGGATTCCTCACCACTGGTGTAATGTTCACTAATGTTATTTTACCTAAGCAGATCTATGAATCCATCCAAACAAAAAAAACACCTGTCAGTGCCCAAAGTGCCAATCAGTACCCATAAATGAGCCAATCAGTTCCCCATTAGCAATGCCTGTCAATTCCCTTCAGATACCAATCAGTAATGCCTGTCAGTAGCTCCTCATCAGTAGTGCCCATCAGTGCTGCCTATTAGTGCCCATCAGTGCCACCTATCAGTGCCCATGAGTGCCACCTATCAGTGCCCATCAGTTCTGCATATCAGTGTAGCCTATCAGTGCCCATTAATTCTACATATCAGTGCCTCTTCATCAGTGCCACCTCATCACTGCCCATTAGTCCAGCCTCATCAGTGCCTGTCAGTTAAGGAGAAAACTAAAGTGGTTAAAGGGACTAGTTTTGAGTCAGTTGATGCTGTAAAGAAGAAAACGGCGGATGTGTTCAAACACCTGACAGAAATTGATTTTCTTCATGCCTTCGACCAGTGAAAAACAAGACTGCAGCAATGTATTAGTACAAATGGGGAATATATTGAAGGGGACAAGCATTACATTTGTAATACATATAAATAAAGGTGAGTTATTTAATAGACACACCATATATATATATATATATATATATATATATATATATATATATATATATATATATATATATATATATATAAATAAAAACAAATCAAATACCAGAATAAATGTAAAACAATCTGTCTACAACAGATAAGAAAAAAAATAAGAAAACCTTACATATTTTTGATAGCTGTGGCTCCTGATGTATGCAGCCCAGCCAGTAAAAAAATAGACCGAATTTTTTTTTCGTTTCACTCAATTTTTTTTTCCGTTTTTCAGGTCATTTGTTATAATTGCAATTTGTAAATTCATATATCCGAAAATAAGAAAGAAAATCTAAAAATTAGAAAGAATAGCTAACTAATAATAACTAATTATTAAATTATAGGTATTGGAATTTCCTTTCAAATTTGGCTGTTAGTCAACGAAGTTACGAATTATATGAAATAACGAATGCCGCATCTAAACTAATCGAACAGAATTAATTAATAATAAATAATAATAGTAATGATAAAAATTTTTTAGTATTTTTATTTATTATTATTAATTAGTTACGCTCCATTTGTTTACATACGGCATTCGTTATTTCGGATAATTCGTAACTTCGGATAAATTTGTATTCGTTATGTTCGTTCACTAACAGCCAAATTTGAAAGGAAATTCCAATACCTATAATTGAATAGTTAGTAATAGTTAAGTTACTATTAGTTATTATTTCAGATTTTCAAATTTACGAATTATGAATATTCTGAAAAATTAGGTAAACGGATTTTCATTAATTTGGATATTTCGGAATTAACTAAATTTGTTGAAATTCCTTAAACTAATTTGGAACGTAACAAATTGCACGTCTGTTAAAAATCTAGTGCCAGGCTGCCTACGCCTGAGTGCTATCATGTTGTAGACTTGAATGAGGTGCTGCTCCTTCTATAGGGGCAGTCCCGTTCAAGCTTTGTACCTCCATGTACTTATACTTTAACAACTCTACTTCAAACCACCAAGGGCCACAAAGGAGGAGCAAGAGGGCATTTAATTATTCACACTGCCTGTGTGCATCATGGCACTTAATAAATATTTTGGGCTGGTGATATGGTTGCAATGAATACACCTGGTTTGCTGGAGGCTTCTTCAGCTTGTGCTTGTAGTTAGTATTTTGTGTCAGCAGATGGTGAGAGGACATAACACACGGGAGTGTAGGAGCTGGGAAATAACATGAAATTGGAAAAAAGATCAGTGAACGAGGACGACCGCTTGGATTGGCATTTAATTATTACAGTGAATGACAGGAGATGGGCAAGATGCCATCCACAATGAAATTTTGGGTTGCAATTTTACTTTCCACAATGGAATGCCCGAGATATAAAGCCCTCAGGTCCTTTAAATGTTTTGTTTTTTCAGCATGAACTGCATATTTGAGATCTCCCCAAATTGACAAAGTGATGTTGAGGTCAGGAGATTGTGATGACCTCTCCAAAACTTTTTTTTTCTGCTTCAACTGCTGAAAGCTTTTTTCAGCAGCAGACACTGTATTGGATCACTATTAGGTTGGAAAGCCCAAGCCTTCAGGCACTGTCAATTCTTTGGTTGTCTAACAAGAACTGCACATTTACGATCTCCCCAATGTGACTCGATGATGATGTCAGGGGATTGTGATGGCTACTCCAGAATCTTCACCTATTTTCTGCTTCAACCACAGTTTTTTTTTTTTTTTCTGCAGTCACTGAAGGGTAAAATTGACTTGACGTTTCCGATCATTTTTAGGTTGAAAAGCCCAAGCCGGCACATCCTGTAAATTCTTTGATTCTCTAGCATGTTGGAGATCTCCCCAAAGTGGCTCAACGATGTTGAGGTCAGGAGATTGTGATAACCACCCCAGAACTCTCACTTTTTTAAGTTGCAGATGCTTCAGATCATTGGTAAACGTATGGGAATACAGTAGCTGTACAGTAGCTGTACGTGAAGTGAGTTTTATATTTGACAGACTAACATTACAAGTTTCTTTTCAGTAAATTAAACAAGGAAACAATATGTGGCACATTATAATATGTGAACGTTGGAATGCTGTCTTCATGTATTATTCTACAAATGGCCACCAGTAATATTTTTTTATTAAAAGTTGCAGATCTCAAAGATTAAAGATTACTTTTGGTTCGGTCATCTAGCCACAAAATATACGAGCAAGTCATGGGCCTCAAAATTCCAGCAATGGCAGAAATTGCAGTTCTCTTACTGATCCCAGGCTCTATCTCTACCACCAAAAAAAGCCTGTTGCACTTCATTCTCCTGGCCATCAATACTGTGATCCCAAGACATTGGAAGGCAATCCTTCCTCCTTGAATGAAGAATGGATCACCTGAATTACATACCTGCAATTATCGGAGGAACTGATGACTTTGCTACATGATAGATTTGAACAATATATATCCACCTGGAGCATCAGGATCACTTGAGCTTTACTTAATTGACCATGGCAGCCATTCTCACACTATGGTTCCTATAGAGCAGGGGTCTCCAAACTTTATAAACAAAGAGCCAGTTTATTACCCTTCAGACTTTAGAAGGACCAGGCTGTGGCCAGTAGGATTAGAAAATGTCCTGGCGTTGGTAACAATGACCCATCATTGGTGTCAAAGAGAGGAATAGTGCCTCATTATTGGTGTCAGTGGGGGAAATAGTGCCCCGTGGTTAGTGTCAATGGGAGGAATAGTGCCCCATAATTGGTATTAGTGGAATGAATAGTGCCCCATTGTTGGTGTCAGTGGGAGGAATAGTGCCCCATCATTGGGGTGAATGGGAGAAATTGTGCCCCATCGTTGGTGCCAATGGGGGGAATAGTGTCCCATCATTGGTATTAGTGGGAGGAATAGGGCCCCATAATTGGTGTCAGTGGGAGGAATAGTGCCCCATCATTGGTATTAGTGAGAGGAATAGTGCCCCATTTTTCCACCCACCAATGTCAGTGGGAGGAACAGTGTGCCATCTTTGGTGTAAGTGAAAGGAATAGGGCCCCAATGTTGGTTGGATTCAGTGGCAGGAATTTTGCCCCGATGTTGATTTTACTGGGGGGAATAGTGCCCCAAGGACTGGATAAAAGTAAGCTAAGGGACGCATCTGGCCCCTGGTCTGCAATTTGGAGACCACTGCTCTAGAGGTTGATAGGGAATCCTTAAGCTGTGGCTGACTGACCTCCCATCGGATGTGGTGCCTGCATAGTTTCAGGGCCATTGCCACTTGGCAGAGCCAGCTGCGGGACACCAATCATCTTGTTAGCTGTCTTCATTAGGGCATTCTAATCACCTTTCTAGCCAAAGCATTCTTTCCACTTACCACCAATGAACTGATTTTAGCAGGAGTTCCCTGAGACCTAAAAATGATTTTAAGGGTTCCTCTGGAGTAAAAATGTTGGGAAATTCTGGCTTATAGAGCTGAATCCAGCCATGTTTTTTATATCTCAGTTCACAATCAGGCTCTGGGCTGTCAAAAAAATTGCCTAGTTAATTGTTACCAATTGTTTGACCAACAATGGCCCTACTGTACCTTATGTTGTTTCTGTAGGCTTTGAAAAATGACTTAATGTGTTAAAGGTTGTACTGGGCTTGCATATATTTTTATATATATTTCCAGAGGAAGGCAGCAGAGGTTAGCATAAATATCACCAAGCCGGGACACAGCAAAAACAAGAAAGAATTTCTAGCCTTCCCCCATTATCCAAAACTGAGAAAGTATTAAGTAACTTAAATTTCATTCTTATGGGCATGCTGCCCATTGTTCTACCTTTGAACAGGAAGCACTTCCTTGACATGAACAGAAGGGGACGATGTACCCATCAGCCATGACAGCCATGACAGAGAGGTTTGAGCCATTGCCAGTGGACATAAGCGGGGCCATACATGTTTATGTAATTCATCCCAGGGCCCCAGCCCATGTTTGATGTGAAATATCAAAAAGCACCAAATGCTTCTGGCTTGCTACTCGGGCATGTGCTGAATATTACATTAATTAGAGAAAGCTTGTGTTTCGCAAATGTTCATACTAATTCTCGGTTCTTTTGTATATTTACCAAATATGCTTAGAAATAATGAACCTGATAATGAGAGACAGAATGTGGTCTTTAAAGTATATCTAAACTCAAAAGCAAAAATGTAATATATTGCAGCTTACCAGTCTTTAGATGTGGTGGCTGCATTAGTTTACCTTTTTTAAATCGTTTTTACTTAACTTTCACCTGCTGACAAGCCAGTACCACACTTCCTGTCCGAGGATGACAACGCTTATTCACTATACTACAGTGAGGGGAAAATTAATTTGATCCCCTGCTGATTTTGTATGTTTGCCCACTGACAAAGAAATGATCAGTCTATAATTTTAATGGTAGGTTTATTTTAACAGTGAGAGACAGAACAAAAAAATATCCAGAAAAACGCATTTAAAAAAAGTTATAAATTGATTTGCATTTTAATGCGTGAAATAAGGATTTGTCACCTTCGCAAAACATGAATTAGTATTTGGTGGCAAAACCCTTGTTGACAATCACAGAGGTCAGATATTTCTTGTAGTTGGCCACCAGGTTTGCACACATCTCAGGAGGGATTTTGTCCCAGTCCTCTTTGAAGATCCTCTCCAAGTCATTAAGGTTTTGAGGCTGACGTTTGGTAACTCGAACCTTCAGCTCCCTCCACATACTTTCTATAGGAGTAAGGTCTGGAGACTGGCTAGGTATCTCCAGGACCATAATGTGCCTCTTCTTGAGGCACTCCTCTGTTGCCTTGGCTGTGTGTTTTGGGTCATTTTCATGCTGGAATACTTGAGGCACGCGCACTCAGCACAGGTGTATAGGCAGCAATTCACGCAAATATGCAGCCCCTCAGCTCTAAGGACCAGGCACCAACAAGGGCACTAATGATCAGTGCCCCGATTATCAGTGTAAATGCCTCCTGTCAAAAGGATAGCTGGGACGTCAATAGACACCCTACCAGAACAGGATGACCACACTGTAGCTGTCCTTCGTCTATAGTGTGGTCGACAAGTGGTTAAGCCTTGAAAAAAAGGAAATTATTTTTATGTGTTCATTTTTTTTTTGCATTGGCACAACCCTTCTCCCTGGGTCTCTCCCCCCCCCCCCAAAAGCTCCCTCCAGGCAAGCATGCTATTACTGTATCCTCTGCTATATATGCTGCAACTTGGGGACTCTCAAAGACATGACCACAGTATACAGAGGAACCTTGACTTGACTGCAGCTTTCACATATATTTGCTAATGTGTGCAACTAAAACCTTTTTTTTTAAATGTGACTTAGACCGGGTCAATTTGTTTTTTTTCAGGCTAGCTGAGGACGTCACACATCTATGACGAAACGTGTAGGGTGGGACATCTGGCTTCTCATTTTCCTTTAAATTTTTCTGATTTGAGTGTCCAGTGACTCTTAGATGACTAAGTAGAGGCAAAGTGGTAATCTGGTAAATGCGGAATGTTTGCTTTGGAGATGGTGGGGTGGAGCACACATTTATGCTATCAAAGCACTTGGGTGTATAAGAACACAACATACTAGGTTTGTTTATTAGGACATTCATTGGACATTTGTTATTCATATTTCTTCCAATTAAATGCAAGATCTGTTTTTGATATATTTGTTTATTTATCTGATAAGTGTGCTGGGAAATTTTTGTTTGTGATTTGTGGACTCTTTCAATTGTCCGGCAAATGTCCAGTAAACCAATCATGTGGAGAACTGGCACTACATCCCAATTGCCCACAAGTGCCTTAATTATAGTGGAGGTGTTGGCTGTATTGTGGAATGAATGTGCTCCTTTGGATTGAATAAAGATTGATTTTATCAATACTGACCTGGTGGCCAACTTCACCTTACATTGAAGTCCAGTAAACCAAACCTTGCTCGGTTATCCCATCGTTAGTGCTGATGTCATCACGTTAGCCCTGCGACTTTCTGCATTAGTCAGAGCTGGACTCCACCTGGAAAAAAACAAAAAATTTATGAATAGAACCCTTGTCAGTTTTTATTGCTGTCTGTCCCCATTAACCACTTCAATACTGGGCACTTTCACCCTCTTCATGCCCAGGCCAATTTTCAGCTTTCAGCGCTCTCACATTTTGAATGACAATTGTGCGGTCATGCAACACTGTACCCATATGAAATTTTTATAACATCGAGTTCCCGGGACCCGAGGGCACGCTCCCGCAGCGTGCAGCGTGCAGCAGGCACACGCCCGATAGGCAGCAAATTTAAAGGGACGTACAGGTACACCCATTTGCCTGCCTGTGCCATACTGCCGACGTACATCTGGGTGCGGCGGTAATCACCACTGGGTTTTTTGCTAAATAAATAAAAATGAAATTACATTTTTGAAAAATATTTCTTTGTTTCTGTTATAAAATGTTGTAAATAAGTATGTTTTCTCCTTCACTGATGAGGCTGCACTGACGTTCACTGATAGGCACTGATGAGGCAGCACTAATGGGCACTGATAAGGCACTAATGTGAAGCACTGATAGGTGGCACTGATATGCAGCATTGATGGGCACTGATAGGTGGCACTGATTGGCATTTCTGGTGGACACTGATTGGCATCCCTGGTGTAGGTGGGCACCCTTAATTGGTCTGCACCGATTATCAGCACAGACCCCCCCCCCCCCCCCCATCAGGAGAGCCACTTATCAGATTTCCTCTATTCACACCTTGTTAGCGAGTAGAGGATAGCTCCCAACATTCCTCCCCATTTGTTCCTAATTTTGGTCTGATCTATATAGTTGTGTATAAAATGCACCATTTACCTTTAAAAAAAGTGCTCCACATTGCTAAACCTTTCACCCAATTTCTAAATTGCTGCATTTGTAAATTTTAAAAGCCAATATAAAGGAATAGTAGTGGTGAAAAAAAAAGGACTTCTGGGTTTAACTAATCATTTTTAAATGTATAATTCTCCTTTAAGGGGGCATGGCAGGGGGTGTGTCCTATGCCTACATACTTTTACTAATGGCGTCCCTCTTTCCGATCTCAAAAAGTTGGGAGGTATGCGATGTGATCAGCTGTGATTTGACACAGCTGATCACATGATAAAGAGGCCGTATCATAGCCTATGTCATAGGCTCTTTACCAAGATCGGAGATGCGGTGTGTCAGAAAGACACATCGCACTACCGATCGCCGCGCTGCGGGCCCTGGTGGGGTGCACGCGCGCAGCTTATCCTACCGGACCTTACATGACACCCAGTCAGGATAATGAAACCACCGCCTAGCCGTCATTTTTCTATAGGTTGGGTGGGATGTTGCAAGAGTCCAGGGCTTACTACGCATGCACCAATGGTGCGTTGCCGCAAGAGGAAACCCGTGCCAACTGAGCATGCGCCAAAGACGCCTCAGTGCGCCAACCCACACCTGCGCAGAAGACTTGATGGAAAAAGGCAGAAAAATGCCCAGGAGGCGCACAGGAAGTGACCTCAACCTGATGGAAAAAGGCCGGAAAATGCCCAGGAGGTGCACAGGAAGTGACCTCAACCTGATTGGAAAACGGCAGGAAAATGCCCAGGAGGTGCACAGGAATTGACCTCAACCTGATGGAAAAGGGCAGGGAAATCCCCAGGAGGCGCACAGGAAGTGATCTCAAACTTCTCTATATAAGCCCAGCCCAGACACTGCAAAATTGCTGGATTATCTTCAGTCCCCCTTTGTTCCTGTGCTAGTGTGTGAGCTGTCTGAACTTGTTGTGACCTGGAAACCTATTTGACTACTCTTGATTGCTGCTTGCCATTGACTTCAGATTTGTACCTTGACCATTCTACTTCTTTGCCCCTTTTGTACACAGCTGCCAGATTGGAACCGACCCCAGCTTGGATCTCGACCATTCTTCTTCTGATTAACTCTTTTATACTTCGTTGCCAAACTGAACTTGACCTCGGCTCGGATCTCGGACTAATGCCCCGTACACAGGAGCCAAAATTCCGCCATCAAAAGTCCGATGAGAGCTTTTGGTCCGAAAATGCGACCGTGTGTATGCTCCATTGGACTTTTGCTGGCGGAATTCCAGCCAGCAAAAGATTGAGAACAGGTTCTAAATTTTTCAGTCGTAAAAAGTTTCCGATCGGAAATTGCAATCGTCTATACCAATTCCGGTGCGCAAATTTCCTACGCATGCTCGGCAGCATTGAACTTTATTTTCTCGGCTCCTCGTAGTGTTGTACGTCACCGCGTTCTTGATGGTCGAAAGTTCAGAGGACTTTTGTGTGACCATGTGTATGCAAGCCAAGCTTGAGCGGAATTCCGTTGGAAAACCATCCAAGATTTTTCAGACGGAAAATGCACTCGTGTGTATGCTTGCACGGTGCTCCGCACCCCTGGCACCCGTGCCACTCGATGTCCACCAAGTCTCTGTTTCCATCTCCAGAGGCTTCAAGGACCCAAGGTAAATAGTGCAATAAGCAATAGTGCAAAAAAAAAAAAGGGGGTTATAAAAAAAGTTTTTCCCTATAGTTCTACTTTAAAAGGACCCTGGGTGTCTTGTGTCCAGCCAGAAAACATCTGAAAAGGTAAGATAAAGGCAAGAGGACCACTAGGGGTGGGGGAGCATGGAATCCAAAGTTGAGCTTTGATGATTTATTATATTCATTAAATATTTACAAAATAGGTAAATTCAATACCGCCAAGGTGGGAAGCAATTTTTCTTTGCTTACCGATCATCAAGTTCTAATAACTTTTCTATAACTTACCGTAGTTTGCTCAAGTTAACTTCTATTTTAGGGTTTACCGGTGTTCTCAGCCAAACATACCAATGAGTTGTTCTATATACTAGAACATTATATTTCAGTGCATAAAGGCTGTTAGCGGTAATCACCTGAACTCTAAATCTTTCATGTGTAAGACCAACTACTGACTGGTTTTATAGCCTTAAATCGATAAGGTGAGCAGAAAAGGTTATTGTACAAATGCTTTATATTACCGATGGGTCTTTTTAATTATTGTTTAAAAGCTTGGAGTTTGGAATTATTCCCAATATCAATACACAGCATGTCCTTTCTTTCGACAATTAACTTTCAAAATTGTTTTTGGAATTAAAGTATAGAATTGTGAGCGGCATGTTTTAGTCTCAAGGAGCATATCCCATCATGTTGCCACTCAAAGGCCACCTTGAAATCAAAAGATTTAAATACTAGGTAATGCTACTGTAGGGGAGTCAGACGGTGCGTCACTCTACTCTACTGTGCTTTGTATCTCAAATAGCTGCTACCGTGAAAAGTGTTTTCTTGCTGTAAGTCGTGGCTGCACACCAATGGAGGTCTCTCCGGACCTGACCTGTGCTGGCATCTGCGGCTGACCCTGCTGATCTGGATTTCCTTGCTGTAGGTGTCTCTCTGTCCATCTCTCAGCTGGTCTGACATAGGTCTGCGATTCTACCATTTTAAAAGGCTGGATTTGGCTCTTTACTACCTTTACAAACAGTGGGGCAGTATTCCTCTTACTGATACCAATGATGGGGCATTTTTCCTCCCACTAATACCAATGATGGGGCACTATTCCTCCCAATGACATCAACAGTGGGGCAGTATTTCTCTTACTGATACCAATGATTTGGCACTATTCCTCTCACAGACACCAACAATGGGGCAATATTCCTCTCACTGATATCAATGCTGGGGCACTATTCCTCTCACAGACACCAACCATGGGGCACTATTCCTCCCACAGATATCAATGATGGGGCAGTGGGTGGGATTGGCAGCCTCCCATTCCTCCCACTGATGCCAATGATGGCTGTGACGGACCTCGTACCCAAGATGTCCGCCGTAAATGCTTCCTCTGTCCGGTACCACACAATCCAAGACCCTTTAGCCTACCCAGTCACCAGACAACACCAGTGTAGGGCACATCAGGAATTAATCTTTATTTTACATGTCACACATATATACAGCCAGATGACTAAAGCCTAACCTAATTAGCATGAGCTAATTATCTTAATCAACACTGGGCTTCATCATTCAATTGCAGGGTTAATTAGCACACACAACAATAGGTGAAACACACCTACAAGCCAGACTATACTCAGTTACATAACAGACAGGCTGTCTGGAGTTCATGACATTAGCATATCTTGCTAATATGCCAAATACACATACAGATTCTATGTGTATTGGGGGGCCAGCATGGACCTGAATCCAAGTAACACCAGCTCAGGGGTCCCAGGCTTGCAGCTCCAAGAGCACTGTTCCCCCAAATGCCAGGGCCCATAATCGCAAGGTAATAGGCTTGCATGCAGTCCCCTCCAACAGCCTGTGTCCCGGCTAGGTCTGTCACAATGGCCATTTTTCCTCCCACTGAAACCAACGAGAAAGCACTATTCCTCCCACTGATACCAAGGATGGTGCATTATTCCTCCAGTTGATATCAATGATAGGGGCAGTGGGTGGGATTGGCAGCCTTTTATTAATCCCACTAATACAAATGATGGGGCACTATTCTACCCACTAACCCCAATGATGGGGCAGTATTCCTCTCACTAACACCAACGATAGAGCACTATTCCTCCCACTGATACCAATGATGGGGCATATTTCCTCCCACTAATTTCAATGATAGGGCACTATTCCTCCCACTGGTACTAATGATGGGGCACTATTCTTCCCACTGATAACAATGATGGGGACAGTGGATGGGATTGGCAGCCTCGCATTACTCCCACTGATACCAATGATGGGGCACTATTCTGCCCACTAAAACCAATGATTGGGCAGTATTTCTCTCACTAACACAAACAATGGGGCACTATTCCTCTCACTGACACCGATAATGTGGCACTATTGATCCCACTAATACCAATGATGGGGCACTATTCATCCCAATAATATCAATTAAGGGGCACTATTCATCCCACTAATACCAATGGTGGGGCATTTTTCCTCCCACTAATATCAATGATGAGGCACTATTCCTCTCCCTGATACCAATGATGGAGCACTATTCCTCTCACTGATATCAATAATGGGCTCAGTTGGTGAGATTGTCAGCCTACAATTTCTCCCACTAATACCAATGATGGGGCACTATTGTGCCCACTAAAACTAATGATGGGGCAGTATTTCTCTTGCTGACACCAACAATGAGGCAGTATTCCTTTCACTGACACCAATGATGGGGCACTACTCCTCCCACTGATAGTAGTGGTGTGGCACTATTCTTCCCACTAATACCAATGATGGGGCATTATTCCTCCCATTGATGCCAATGATAGGACACTATTCCTCCCACTGATGGTGATCATATGTTAAAACACATAATTTTATTGTTACATATTAGAAAAGTTTCAATAATGTGAAAGACAGAAAACATATAAACAAAATAATTCACAGCTTATTTTACAAACATCTTGTTGTTTGATGTATATATATGGAGTTATGCTTTCTCCATTCTACCTGACATGTTTCAGGTCAACAACCTCTTTCTTCAGGCGTATTGTAAAGGAGATGCATGTATTCAGCAATTTCTATCAATAGAAACACAACATTGTAATAATGATACAAGCAAGATGCATACAAGAGCTTCATTACTGCTCATTCTCACACGGTACCTACTATCTCAGATGGTCAAAGTAATGTATGTCCGTGTTGATATTAAAAGAAGGATGAGATTTTGCCTCAAAAAAGCCCCACTATGGGCTAATTTTATGAAATAACCTCCCGTATCCTCTAAGCCATCTTACAAGGATTTTTGCTTTTCTTACCTGGTGAAGCAAGATATGTTCACCTACATGTGCCTGTCAGTGATGTGCTTGTCTCTGTGTCACTCTGTTCTCTCCTTCTGTCAGCATGTTCCTTCCACTGCCAACACAAATTATTTGGCTGCTTGTGCTGCTTCTCCCTCCTCCGGTCTTAGCTCTGCTATACAGATAGTACAAAATACTGATATCAAATTCAGGAACTTACTCTGCTTGGAGTTACACATTTAATGATGTTTTTAGGAATAAAGACCTGAATTAATGAGCGAGAAGCAGCACAAGCAGCCAATCAGTTGTACTGGAAGTAAAAAGAACATGCTGATAGGAGGAGAGAGCAGAGCGGCAGAGATGGGCTCATCAGTCTGCTGCTTCTCCTTTCACTGTCCAGTCACAGACTGGGGGAGGGGCAAGGCCTGTAAGTGTTACTTAGCAGCAGCAGTGAAAACTTGGACTTGGTATTAGTGTAGCACCCTCTTAGAATAGGTTGCTAGGGAGAGGCTCATGTAAATCTAGCTATGGCTCCTCTATAAACATTGAAGTGGTGTGTGATTATTTTTGACTGTTCTGGGTCTCACTGGCTGCCGGCTCAACTACTTATCACCATCTTCTAGTGGATTTTAGAATGTAGTGGGTTGGAAGAGGCAGGTCATTAGCCTAAATATTTATGTGGGCTCAGCCAATCCCTGGAGGAGAATGTCCAGTAGGTGGCTGAGGAGGGCATAATTAGTTTGAGGCCTGTAGCAGCAGGGTTCTTGTCCAGGAGGAGAAGGTCCCAGCCTGAAGGGGAGCTGGGGGGCCTATTTTCTGGAAGCAGTAGGAGTCAAATCAAGGGAGTTCACTGAGGATCTGGCCTAGAGATTCACAGGAGAATCGCTTGTGTTCCTAGTATATGCCAAGAGGGAGATTACTAAAGAGAGTAGACAGGGCAGGGTGTCCTCTGGTTACTTTGTGCACTAGATTCAGTATTCCAAACCTTCCCTGCACCCCAACCAAGTTTGAGCATTAAAGCATAAAAAGACATTCGTTCCCTGGCCATTGAGAAGCGAGACTGTCCAAATGTTTGTATGCCTGACTGTCTGTACACCCGAATGGGAAAAGAACCTGGGGCAAATCACAGGGGCCTGATCATGAAGTCCCTGTACTTCACAGCCAAACCAAAACAAGACTGCTATCAGCTGACCAGAGTTCATCTTTAATCCCTTCCTGCCCAGTCGGGGTGTCCTTTTAATAGGGTCTGTATGCCCAGGGGATGGTAAGGATTGGTCGATCACTTGACCACTGTGATTGGCTGTCACAGTGGTCATCTGATCAGGAGCTGGTCCCGCCAACGCCTGATCATCTGTATGGACCGAAAGCACTCGGTCACTGTACTGGGAGTGATCTCTCATCAGAGAAAGCTCTGCTGCCCATGGACGCATATGTGTGGCCCATGGCCACTAAAGTCCACCATCTTTGATTCCACACATATTCGTAGTGTGAGCGGCAAGAGGTTAAATAAGCACTGTGAGTCTAAAAGATATTTGACATATGCTTCTCAATGTTACAATGAAACTTGTTGATCCCTACATACGTTGGAGGTAACGAAGATTGTCTGTAACCAATTGCTCTATCAAAATTAAAATAAAACCATTTCCAGGAAAGAATCAATCCTCAAGACCACCAAAAAAAGTCACATCATATACAAAGCAACATAAACCAGAGACCTTAAACTCAACATGTACTTTGTTCAACAAATGGGGTGACTTGGCAAGGAATGAACTCATATTAATGGGGTTTCATTTCGGCAACAATAAAAGGTGCTTTGTAATGAAGCAATTTATATAATGGAAAGCCAAGAATGTCGGACAATTAATGATAGGTGTGGCATCTGACGTTTGAGCCAGACCACCAGAGCTCCTGGCCATTCAAACATTTGGGTAGGATTAAAATTTTGGTGAACTAAGCAGACTGTTCTTTGCATTCTAATCAGTGATGTTTCTATTGTGCCATAAAATACAACTTTATTGGTTTTGAGAAAGTAAGATTTGATTGGACACGGATGAATAATGTTCAAAAATGCCTCCAATAATTGTTTCCAATGTGAAAAACATATGGTTCACATGAGTAACTTACTTTTCTATATGGTATACATTTGGAGATGGTTGTTTATTGATTTTGCAAATGTGTACAGTCTGTCCGGACAGATGTTGGTTTTGCACATTGTACGATAGGATGGAAATAACGTAAACAGAAATGTCTGCTCCAGCCGTTAAAGGTGAGCATTGCTACCCAAGGACCATAATCACACCTCCATTAATAAAAATGTCAACTATGTCAGTTAACCTATAATTACCCTCAAAAATTTTAACTTGCGTGAAAGGATGACCTTCTTAAAGCTGAAATGTTGACCAAATACAAGAGGCATGTGTAATTTCTCTGGGGGTTAAGGTTAGGGTAGACTTTTGTATCCAGAGCCATGACCTTTTCCAATTCACTTTACTTATGTAGCCCTGTAGTTCAGTCTAAGGTTGGGCGAACGGTTTCGCCCAAGCATTAGCTCGGGCCGAACATTGGCTGTTCGCCCGTTCGGGGGACACCCGAATTTGCAGGGTGTTCGTCCCGCCAAACGCCCTGCAAAGCACTGGGAGCTGCAGAGTGCATTCTGCATCCTGATTGGGCAAAACTTTGCTCAATCAGGGCACAGTAAAAGCTGGTTGTTAGTAGCGGGGAAGCCTGCGGCGTCCTTCACAACCAATCAGTCATCAGCTGTGAATGGGCTTCCCTACTGACAGCTGAATAAAAAAATAAATTGCCAGTAAAAAAATAGGAGAGGGCCGGTATCTGGGGGCCCCCTACTTAAAGGGGGCTTCCAGATTCCAATAAGCCCTCTGCCTGCAGACCCCCACAACCACAGCCCAGGGTGGGGAAGAGCCCATTGTCGTCAATAAAGCACCCACCCCCCCATGCTGAGGGCATGTGGTCTGGTATGAATGAATGAATGAATGAATAATTTGTATAGCGCTACAATGCGAACTGAATCGCCTCAAGGCGCTGTTCGGAAGGGGGATGCTCGCTCGTCTCCCCCTCTCCTGAACTGTCAGGCTGTATGCTCGGATAAGGGTTTGGTATGGACTGGGGAGAGGACCCCATGCCATCTTTTTTTTCAATAGTCGGCGGCCGGCAATTGCAAATTATCAATTAAATGTGATTTGACTTGTTTTTTTGTAATTTTGCTACAACATGTTCTATACATGCTACAAATGTGCCACATTGCAGGCCAAAGGCCAACTAAGGGGACCCCCAGGCACTATATTTAAAGGAATTGTTCATATTGTTGCACTTTAAGCATCATTAAAATCACTGCTTCTGAAAAAAACTATTGTTTCTCATAAGTTTACATACCCTGGCAGAATTTATTATTTCTTGGCCATTTTTCAGAGAATATGAATGATAACACAAAAACTTTTCTTTCACTCATGGTTAGTGTTTGGCTGAAGCCATTTATTATCAGTCAACTGTGTTTACTCTTTTTAAATCATAATGGCAACAGAAACTACCCAAATGACCCTAATCAAAAGTTTACACACCCCAGTTCCTAATACCGTATTTTGCCCCCTTTAACATCAATGACAGCTTGAAGTCTTTTGTGGTATTTGTGGATGAGGCTCTTTATCTTCTCAGATGGTAAAGCTGCCCATTCCTCTTGACAAAAAGCCCCCAGTTCCTGTAAATTCTTGGGCTGTCTTGCATGAACTGCACATTTGAGATCTCCCCAGAGTGGCTCAATGATATTGAGGTCAGGAGACTGAGATGGCCACTCCAGAACCTTCACCTTATTCTTCTGTAGCCAATGACAGGTCGACTTGGCCTTGTGTTTTGGATCATTGTCACGTTGGAATATCCAAGTACCTCCCATGCGCAGCTTCCTGGCTGATGAATGCAAATGTTCCTCCAGTGTTTTTTGATAACATACTGCATTCATCTTGCCATAAATTTTGACAAAATTTCCTGTGCCTTTGTAGCTCACATACCCCCAAAACATCAGCAATCCACCTCCGTGTTTCACATTAGGAATGGTGTACCTTTCATCATAGGCCTTGTTGACTCCTCTCCAAAGGTAGTGTTTATGGTTGTGGCCAAAAAGCTCAATTGTGGTCTCATCACTACAAATAACTTTGTGCCAGAAGGTTTGAGGCTTGTTTCTGTGCTGTTTGGCGTATTGTAAGCGGAATACTTTGTGGCATTTGCATAGTAATGGTTTTCTTTTGGTGACTCAACCATACAGCCCATCTTTCTTCAAGTGTCTCCTTATTGTGCATCTTGAAATAGCCACACCACATGTTTTCAGAGAGTCCTGTATTTCACCTTAAGTTATTTGTGGGTTTTTCTTTGCATCCCGAACAATTTTCCTGGCAGTTGTGGCTGAAATTTTAGTTGGTCTACCAGACCGTGGTTTGGTTTCAACAGAACCCTTCATTTTGCACTTATTGATTAGAGTTTGAACACTGCTGATTGGCATTCTCAATTCCTTGGATATCTTTTTATATCCCTTTCCTGTTTTATACAGTTCAACTACCTTTTCTCGCAGATCCTTTGACAATTCTTTTGCTTTCCCCATGACTCAGAATCCAGAAACATCAGTGCAGCACTGGATGAAAGATGCAAGTGTCTGTCAGGAGTGCAGAAACTCATTGACCTTTTACACACACACACACACACACTAATTACAAGCAAACAGATCACATGTGAGGATGGATACCTTTAATAGCCATTCAAACTCCTTTGTGTCAACTTGTGTGCAGGTTATCAGCGCAACATCACCAGGGAATGTAAACTTTTGATCAGGGTCATTTGGGTAGTTTCTGTTGCCATTAAGATCTAAAAAGAGTGAATACAGTTGATTGATAAGAAATGGCTTCAGCCAAACACTAACCATGAGTGAAAGAAAAGTTTTTGTGTTATCATTCATATTCTCTGAAAAATGGCCAAGAAATCATAAATTCTGCCAGGGTATGTAAACTTATGAGCACAACTGTACTTGCATATAAGCCTTCAAAATGGGCACTTTTGATTTCTTATGTTCAGCTCCCATAGACCTCAATGGAATTCAATGTTCTGAGCAGAACTTTCCCTTGTTGGGGAGTCCTGCTGCAAAACATAGGGGTGTTCGACCCATCTCTAGTTAGGACCTTTAGATGTTATTCTTTTTAGGCTACTAAGCACAATCAGAGAGATTTACTAAAACTGGATCACTCAGAATCTGGTGCAGCTCTGTATGGTAGCCAATCAGCTTCTAACTTCAGCTTCTTCAATTAAGCTTTGACATCAAAACCTGAAAACTCTCATGCACAGCGCTGGATCATGATGGGGCTCAGCTAAGTATAAAGGGTGAGGGGGGAATCTGTGACACAGAAGGTTTTTTACCTTAAAGTATAAAATGCACCAATTATAATGTACCATACATTATCTTTTTCACTAAGTCTATGTAATAGATTGCTGAAGCTTTATGCATTCCGATCTACCCATTCTCCCCTAGCCCCGTTGACTGGTAACCCCGATTTTACCCCGGGTCTTAATCCTCAAGAGTTCGCATGGTGGACTAACAAGGGCTTGATACGTATTCCTGACATGTGCGACCACAAAGGTATCTTATCGAAACAAACCCTAATAGAAAAATATCAACTCCCTAACACAGAATTATACCATTACCTTCAGATGTGCTTTATTTGAAGACTTTACAGCGTACAAATGATATCACAACTTCCACCCCAATGGAATACCTGTGCAAGTCCTTCGATAAGCATACCAGTCACATCTCGACAATATACAGTATCTTGTCCTCTAAGTCGGAAAAATTATTTTATATGAACAAGTGGGAACAGGATATAGAGGCAACGGTGGAAATTAAAATTGCACAATTCGCCTCGAAATCATACATCAACACCTCACTGATAGAGGCGAATTATAACGTTTTACTGTGATGGTACATGGTACCAGTGAGAGTGGCAACATATGTCCCAGGCACTTCCCCTCTATGTTTCAGGGAATGTGGTATAGAAGGCACAGTATACCATATATGGTGGACATGCCCTAAATTCAGGCGATTTTGGATACGCATTTATAATTTTATTTATTCACAAACCCAGGTAAATCTAACTAAATCACCACAACAGGCGCTGCTAGGATACCCAATAGAGGGAGTGCCAGGACACACAAAGAAACTCATATCATTTATCTTTACGGCATCCAGGATAGCGGTAGCTAGATCCTGGAGAGCGCCCATGATCCCCTTTCAACTTGGTAAAAGCTAAGTTGTCGTGGATCATGATCAATGAACGCCTCTCAGCGATATTACTGAATAAACAACCAGTCTTTGATAGGGTCTGGGAACCATGGATAAAATATCTGTCTGAAGGTTTATGAGCCGTTAGTACAGCTAAGTGGAGAACAACAGGGGTGCACCCCCCCCCTTCTTTTTTCTTTCACTTTTCTCTTCTTCCTTTCCAAGTTTTTCTATTCTTCCCTAGAATCTTGTATGAGAGACCATATAGGCCACATGGTCACATAGTACGGAGCCCTCCTCTTCATCTTCATGAAGCCAAAAGAAAAAACAGGGACCCAAGAAAGAGATAATCCGGTCCCCCTTTTTCTTATTTTTTTTTTTTTTTTTTAAGTTTCCTTCTTGTTTTTTGTCTGTTACTTTTCCTTGTTACTCGTTACATGTTACATGTTCTTTATGTTGTTCATCAAGTTGAAGTATAAAGCGATAAGAGACACAAAAATCACCTTTGATAGCGTATACCTAACTGTTTACACTTCTAGTATCTTAAGACATATTGTATACGGAAATGCTGATCTCATGCAAACATATTTTGCCTTGAAAACTTGTTCTGTATAAATTTCAATAAAAACTATTGAAAAAAAGAAAGTAAAGAATGCATTAAGGTAAAATACCTTAGAACCACTTTAAAGCAGAACTTCACCCAAAGGGGGAAGTTCCGCTTTTCCTCATCCTCTCCCTTTCCTCCTCAGTATTTGGAATTATATTTGGGGGGGGGGGGCGGGTATCTGATTTTGACAGGTATCTGCCGAGGCAATCTGAGTGGGAGTTCGGACCCCCTCCTTCCCCTGCAGCCTCTTGCGACTTGTCACAGGTCCCAGAAGACTGCAGGACCATTCATGGGGAGCAGAGTCGTCTTCCAATAATTAAGATGCCGGTGCCTGCATCCTAAGACTGGCAAAGAGTCGGGTCGGGTGAGGACATCCCTGGATCCTGGGACAAGTAAGAGTGTGTTTTTTAAAAGTCACTCATTGTTTACAGCTGCTGACTTTTACATTTTTATTTACAGGTTGAAGATCCTCTTTAATTAAATGTTATGTAGCACCCTGGGGTTTAGGCAGGGTTTCTCCTTAATTTACCTGCCAGGTATAACTACATTGGCTCGTCGTTAGGGATCAATTGATTTCACTCTAATTCTGTAATTGCTGCACTTCTCCCTTTTGCTGCTAGGTGGCTGGGTACCTGGTGGCATTAGATATGAGAAGGGCAATGCAAGGTCAGATTATGGGTATATGGGGTATCCCCATCAATGGGCAGGGGTTTTCTTGGGTCCCTTGACCTGCTGGGAGAACCTATATATTTGGGTGAAGTCAGGTGATCACTGTGCTGAGCCACCTGGACGGCTGTCTGGATGGATGTGTGTTGTACTGGCCGGGCTGCTAGGCCGGAGTTTGGGCCTATCCCATTCACATCTGGCTGCTAGGCTGTCTAAGGGCCTATCCAGAAGCAAGAAAGCAGCGCAGGGTTGGGATTACAGCTTGCAGTTCAACCAGAAGTGACGGTTCTGCCGGCCGGAGAACCTGTCGTGGTCGGAGGTAGAGGGGAAGCTGTCGTCAATAAGGAACCATCCACCTTATTACCAGGGACCACAGTGAGTAGCTGAAGCAAGTACCGGAGCAGAATTCTCACTAACCGGGGATGGTAAAGAATCAGGAAACTTCAGTGTGTATCGAGCCAGGGATCCAGCCAGCGGAGGTGACGTTTGCAAAGCAGCCTTGTGTGTCAAGCCAGGGACCGAGCAGGCCAGTGGGATGAAGCTTGAGAAGTATCTTGAGTGCCAAGCTAGGGACCCAGCAGAGAAGCGGGGGTGACGCTTGAGGAAGATACTACCGTGAAGATTGGAAGAGCTCAAGGGATTCAGTGGCAGTGAATCATCTAGTCTAGTGAGAGAGACTGGGAGCTCAGTGGGCTGAAGAACTACAAGAAGTAATTGTAGTTGCAGTGAAGGAATTGTTACACTTTGTGTTAGAAACTGTTAAAGACTGTTGCCATAGGAGACAGCACTCCTACACATGCACATGTGGTGTCTTGCTGGATGCCTTTCCCTGCATGGCTGTCCGCCTGTTGAAGTCTCAGAGTCTGCCAATTAACCTTGCAACTACCTAAGGGTGTCCTGGCCCTAACCCTACTCTCCCAAAGTTCTGTTAAACAGAAATAAAAATATCTTTGTATTCAAGAAGTGTCTGGCGCCCAATGAATCTACCTTGCATTACACCCACCATATACAGAAGGATGTCAGCTATCTCTGGCCCTAGAGGTTCTCATTAGACTGAAGGAGGCCTGAGACCTTGCTACAGTTATATACAGTTTGATTTTTACCTGCAAGTGTTAGTGTGATCTGTCTTTGCACATGTAGGTTGCTAGAGATGTTCAGGTAAATTTAGTCTCTTTGGCTCCTCTGTAAATAGTGGAGCAGTGTGTGATTAGTTTTGACTGCTCCTGGTCTCATAGGCTGCAGGCTCAACTACTTCACCCTGCCTTCTAGTAGGTTCTAGGATGTAGTGGGCTGAAAGAGGCAGATCCTGGGCCTGAATATTTATGAGATCTCAGTCATCCCCTGGGGTGGAGTGCCCAGTAGGTGATTGAGGAGTATATAAATAGTCAGAGGTCTGGAGAAGCAGGGTTCTTGTACTGAAGGAGGAGATTCCAGCATGGAAAGGTAATGGGAAAATTGCATATTACATATTTCCTTATTAATAAAGTGGCTCACTAATGCATTTTAAGCCTCCAAATCTTGGTTAACCACCTCAATACAGGGCACTTACACCCCTTTCCTGCCCAGGCCAATTTTCAGCTTTCAGAGTTGTCACACTTTGAATGACAATTGCGCGGTCATGCTACACTGTAACCATGTGAAATTGTTATCATTTTCTTCACACAAATAGAGTTTTCTTTTGATGGTATTTAATCACTCCTGGGTTTTAAATTTTTTCCTAAAGGAAAAAAAAAATTAAAGTTTTCTTAGATTCTGTGAGTAAATTTTGTAAATAAGTAATTTTTCTCCTTCACTGATAGGCTCTGATGAGGCGGCACTGATGGGCACTGATAGGCTGCACTGATGGGCATGATGAGGCGGCACTGATTAGGTGGCACTGATGAGGAGGCACGAATATGCTGCACTTATGGGCACTGATGAGCACTGATAGACGGCACTGGTGTGCAGTGGGAACAGATAGGCGGCACTGGTGGACACAGATAGGCACCACTGGTGGGCACAGATAGGTGGCATGGATAGGCAGCACTGATGGGTGGCACTGATGGGCATTGATGGACAGCAGTGATGAGCATTGATTGGCAGCAGTGATGGGCATTGATGGGCAGCAATGATAGCCAGCACTGACTGGCATCACTAATGGCCACTGATTGCTGACACTTGTGGGCACTGATTTCTGGCACTTGTGGGCATAGATTGGTGGCAGTGGTAGGCAATCATTGCTGGCACTGGTGGGCATTTAATTGCAATAAGGGCACTGATGATCAGTGCCCTGATTACATACCTAGCTGTCCCCTGTGAGGAGATGCCGCTGATCGGCTCTCCTCACACTCTGTCAGTGAGCGGTGCGCTGATTACCGGCATCTCCGTGTTTACATGTGACCGGCTGTGATTGGACACAGCCGATGAAATGGTTAAAGAGCCGCGGCTCTTTACACATATCGGGTCGCGCCATGTCCTAGCAACACGGCACGGCCACGATCATCATGCTGCGTGCCTCCGGGGGCACGCGAGAGCAGTTGTTCAGGGAGGCCGTCATATGACGTCCACCCAGAACGAGAGCTGCACCGCCCAGCCGTCATTTGAAGGTAGGTGGGTGGCAAGTGGTAAAGGAGGCCATATACAGACATAAGCATGGCTTTAACTTATATCAAAGGAATGCTATTGTTAACTGGTCAAGTCTTTTAGTCTTTTAGGGGTCTATTCCTTATACACAAGTCTAAATATCACAGCCCAAACTAGAATAAGTTTGTCTTATTCAGAGCTTGCAACCATGCAAGTGTATGTGGTCACCTATGCCATGTTGTGTAACAGCAGATGGGACCCATGAACCCGAGACCCCAAAACAGCATCTTTAGTTAAGTATTCTTATTATATTTTTTAATATACCCCTTGTGTGACTGTAATGCCGCGTACACACGGTGGGACTTTCTGACGGCAAATGTTCGATGTGAGCTTGTTGTCGGAAAGTCCGACCATGTGTATGCTCCATTGAACATTTGCTATCGGAATTTCTGGCCACAAATATTTGAGAGCAGGTTCTCAAATTTTCTGTCAACACAAGTCTGTCACACAAAAGCTCACGCATGCTCGGAATCAAGCAGAAGAGCTGCTCTGGCTATTGAACTTCCTTTTTCTCGGCTCGTCGTACGTCTTGTACGTCACCGCGTTCTCACGTTCGGAATTTCCGACAACATTTGTGTGACTGTGTGTATGCAAGACAAGTTTGAGCCAACATCCTTTGGAAAAAAATTCACGGTTTTGTTGTCGGAATGTCCGATTGTGTGTACGCGGCATAAGTGCTACCAAAGTTGGATGTGTCCTGCTGGGAGTCCCAGAAGGGCTTGTGCCTCTAGTGTCTGCAAAGGAGGGAATGTCCCTGAAGAGAATAGGCAGAATAAAAAGAGTCCTTCAAAATTTTGTGCACTGAATTCTGCCTGGAGTATCCCAAAACTTTCCTTGCACCCCATTCAAGTTTAAAGTGGTTGTAAAATCAGAAGGTTTTCTATCTTAATGCATTATATTCCGCCCCAGCACCCCCTAATATTTACCTGAGACCCGTCGCTCTTCAGCGATTTCCACAAGTGTCTCAGCCATCTGGGACTCTCATTCCTTATTGGCTGAGACACAGCAGTGGCACCATTGGCTCCCGCTGCTGCCAAAGTCAGTTAGCCAATCAGGAGAGAGAGGGGGCGGGGCCGAATATGGGCTCCGTGTCTGAATGGACACAGGGAGCTGTGATTAAATTCAGGTGCCCCCATAGCTAGCTGCTTGCTGTGGGGGCACTCGACAGGAGGAAGGGGCCAGGAGAGCTGAAGAGGCACCCGAGAAGAGGAGGATCGGGCTGCTCTGTTCAAATCCACTGCACAGAGCAGTTAAGTATAACATGTTTGTTATTTTTATAGAAAAAAAAAAACTTTACAATCATTTTAGCCAGCAATAAAGCTTAAAAGGACATCTACTGCCTGGTTATTGTGAGAGAGACTGTTGAAGTGTTATGTGCCAGGCTGCCTGGGGACCCAGAAGGGAAAAGAACACGGAACAAATCAATGGCACCAGTCTGTGCAACACACATCTTGAAATAAGCCCCAAAAACATAACCGCGATAAAACGGTAAAGTGGCAGGTGGTCTCCCCAGAGCTCCTGATGGTGACGATGGATTGGGAACCCTAGTGGTTCTTTTCTGTTTTGTTTGGAGACTGCTGTCATGTACAAAGTCTAACATTAAGGCAATTCCCCAACTTAGAAATGAACCTTCACTATGTGCAGTAAAAATGCAAAGTGAGGTCCCATGTCACTACACATTGTAACTTGTATGTTTGCATTAGGATGGAAGTTCTGAGCCTGCACCCATTCCAACAGTCCAGTGTACCTCTGTTACCTCACTCTCAGACCTCATGCTTGCACTTATTAACGATTAATTTCCCGTACCTCGTGACCAGGCCAGAAATTTCCAAAATGCGTGTTCGGATCCCGTTGCTATTGGATATTGACTGCTAGGGAGGGAGCCAGACATTGACCCCCTTGCTACCAGAGGACCGGTCACCTTTACCATTAAAGTTTAAAGTAAATTCACCTAAAAAGACCTAGTTGTTGCCAACATCCCATACTGGATAACCATAGAAGAAATTGAAGTGCCCCCCAAAAAGAGAACACAGGGGACTTTAAGGGCAACTATATGAAGATTGAAGAATATAAGTATGTATCTTTGAAAGAAATATCCCGGATGAAGGGTTAATATTAAGATCATGAAACGCGCCAGACGAGACAACAGGGGATCAACCATTTCTATTGTATCAACTGTATTTATGCTTTTATTTATGCTCTATATGGTGATGTATGCACCTATCCTTTTAATATTTTCCCAATAAATTTAGCATTTTTCTATACATACTTATATTCTTCAATCTTTATATAGTTGCCCTTAAAGTCCCCTGTGTACTCCTTTTGGGGGGCACTTAATTTTCTTCTATTCTCACCTTTACCGGGTACCACGCCTAAAGACTGGCTGCATTGTGTCTTGAACTTGGTTACCCTCTTCTCATCTTCCAGAGTTAATCCATTTGTAAAAAAAATGTCGTACCCCATTGTGTGTTACAGACCCAAGTTTTTTAGATAAGTCAGTACCAACATGCACCCCTTTGAATAACTTCAGACTAGGCTCATAAAGGTTAATGTAACTTTACTAAAGAAGTGCAACATAACAGTTCAATATGAACAATCTCTATTCCCCTAACTCAAACTACTGTAGTGTGGCTGCTCAGGCATACCTCTGTGAGGTGAGAGTCCATTGTGGCATTGTCCAGCACTCGCATGTCACTGAAAATCCCAGAGCCTTCATCGGACGGCAAGACGCAGCAGCCCCAATACCACGAGCAAAACAGAATCAACCAGTTTGGTTAGGAAGCCCCTGGACCTCAACTTTTTCCCATTTTTATAGCACAGGTGGGCTGGCTAGGACCAAAAAATGGAGCTTACCTCAGTTAACCCTTACCCCGTACTGGGCAAGCCGCTATCTCACTAGTAGCAATACATTTCAACCTTTCTACAATCAGCTAAAGCTGACCAACAAGTACTGGGTGGGGGCACTCCCAAAGAGAGACCCCTCAAGGCAGGGGAACAAGGAACCTAAGGGACACACATCCTCCCCCTATACTTCAGAGTAGGCCCGAAGACCCACACCCTACCATCTTGAGTGAAAGGTGACACAAAAATAAGTGCAGTGACCTACAAAGTTAGAGAAAATAAATAAAAGTGCCAATGTGAAAGACAGTGGCTAGGCCTTGTGGCCTGGTGGCAAAAATGACCCCAGTCTCAGCCAAAAGGCCTAGCATATGAGACGTTGTACGGAAAAAGCTTTGGTGTTGAGGGCGAGTGTCTTTTCTCAGTGGGGACCCAAACCCATAGTGATAATCAGAGCACCTCCAGGTGTCATGTAGGTGTGGCCCGTGCTCACTGCCCGAGGGGAAGAGAACTCACATGGAGGCTGGTTGATGCAGCATGTATGTTAATGTGGTAATGTAGAGAGAGAACAGCAAACTCCACAGATACGGCCACACCAGACCACAACACTTACAATGAGCCAGGTAAGGTGTAATAGTGCACTCTGTAGACACCTGACGGCCTCCGACAGAGGCAGACTGGCAACAGGGCCTTTAAAGTGGAAGTAAACCCTTCCATATGACTTTGGCCTACAGGTAAGCCTAGATTAAGGCTTACCTGTAGGTCCAATAAATATCTCCTAAACCTACATGGTTTAGGAGATATTTAGCAATGAAAAGGCATCGCTGTCTACGGCGCATGCGCCGTAGACAGCGGCGCACAGGTGCACTGAGGGCGCACTGAAGATGCCGAGATCACGGCGATATGCCAATCTCGTGCGCATGCGCGGGAGTGATGTCATCGCCGCTCCAGCGAATGATAGCGCTGGAGCGGCGAGATCCGGAAGTCACTCCAGCCCTGGATGGCGGTGAAGAAGATCGAGGATAAGGACGGCTTGGGGGGCTTCGTTTTCAGGTAAGTTTTTCATAATGAGCTAGTATGCTATGCATACTAGCTCATTATGCCTTTGCCTTGCAGGGTGTCTTTTTTTTTTTTTTTTTCAAGAGGCTTTACTTCCTCTTTAATCAAGAAGGCTACTGTCTGAGACACAGCGACAGTCTCACCAAAACCCGACCTACCCAGGATCTACCCACTAGGCAGAATGCACACCAACCCGAAGGGGGTCAGTGTTTTTTTTAAGAACAGCCCACATCAAAGATTCCAATGGGGATGGGAGAGCCTGGGTACTATTCAATCCACTGACACCAACAATGGGGCACTATTCTTCCCACTGACCACAACATTGGGGCACTATTCCTTATACTGATGCCAGTCAGGGTGCTTCTCTGATGACACCCACAGAGGGCTCAGAGGAACCTGGTTTCCCCCTTGTCCTCCACCCTCCCTGCACAGCGACTGCCGGACAGCTCCACCCTTGCAGCTGCAAGGGTGGAGCCTACATCTGCCTACAGTGTTTAACACTGCAGGCTCTCTGTCTCCCTGACCCCTGGCCTGAATCAGGAAGCACTGGGCCCCTTGGAAACCTCCACACTGAGGAAGTACCACCAACCCCCTCCTTACATGGTGGGAACTCGATTCAGATTTCTTCCCTATACCAGCGGCCATCCCAGCCTTGAGGCCAGAATGATGGTGGAGTACCCCCTACTGGACACTGATAAGAACAGTTACTACTCTTGATCTTAGCCAAAGGGCAGAGAAGTATCAGCTGCTCCATTCCACAAATGTTTCCAGTATAACTACAAAGAAACTGGTAACAAAGTTAACTGAGAAGAACCTCGACTGTTCACCTTATATTTTATAAAAATAGTCAATGCAAATTGTTTTTTAACCAAAACACAAATTCAAGAAGACTCCATGGTGCAGCTAAAATAATAACTATGTAAATCAGTTATCACGTTGTTCTTTCAAGCTGAACACTCAGAGCCGCATAATATAACTCTCAAAACCGCCGCGCAACATTTCAAAGTTATTTTATTTGCGCTATAATGTTAAACTCCTAATATGCCTCATGTTACCTGCTGGGACTCCAAACTTCTACTGTGTTTTTCTGCTTTTATTATGTTTTTGGGGAAAAAAGCAGTACAAGTACATCGAGTTAAACTTATTCCTATTTCTACTACCAGAATCATGCTATATATAATGATCTCCCTAAGGCACGATTAAAGGAGATATAAAACTTGTAAAACACAATGTCAGTTAGCATGCTAAAGCACCGTGTATCACAAATAACTGTAATTTTTTTAACCACTTCCTGTCCTTAGGTCATTAATAAATGAAGCGGTTATTGGATTGAAGTGGTTATATCAGGATCATAGTTGAGGCTACAACTATGATTGTGGTATAATTTTTTACAGGAGGTGATTTTGTTTTATGTAAAATTGATCAGAGTGGCTTTACAGCCACTGGATCACTTTTACGGGAGGCGGAATGGGGTCATCCCCTGTTGCTTTTACCAGGCTCTCCCATCCAATGGGGATGGGAGAGCCTGGGCACTATTCAATCCACTGACACCAACAATGGGGCACTATTCTTCCCACTGACCACAACATTGGGGCACTATTCCTTATACTGATGCCAACAATGGGGCACTATTCCTTTCACTGATACGAGGCCCTATTCCTTCCAGAAATAACAATGATGGGGCACTATTCCTTCCTCTGACACTAATGCTGTGGCACTATTATGCCCACTGATACCAATGATGGGGCACTATTTCTCCAACTGACACCAATGATGGGGCACTATCCCTCCCTCTGACACCAATGATTGTGCTCTATTCCTCTCACTGACAACAATGATGGGGCTCTATTCCTCCTACTGACACCAATAATGGGGCTCTATTCCTCTTACTGACACCAATGATGGGGCACTATTCCTCTTACTGACATAAATGATGGGGCACTATTCCTCTTACTGACACCAATGATGGGGCTCTATTCATCCTACTGAAACCAATGATGGGGCTCTATTACTCTTACTGACACCAATGATGGGGCACTATTCCGTCCTCTGACACCAATGATGGGGCTCTATTCCTCCTACTGACACCAATGATGGGGCTCTATTTCTCCTACTGGTACATCATTCTTCCGACTGACACCAACTATGGGGCAGTAAGTAGCCTTTTTCCTTTCACAGATACCAACAATGGGACACTATTCCTGCCACTGACACCACTGATGGGGCTCTATTCCTCCTACTGACACCAATGATGGGACACTATTCCTCCCACTAACAGCAATGATGGGGCACTATTCCTCCTACTGATACCAATGATGGGGCTCTATTCTATTCCTCCCACTGACACCAATGAGGGGACACTATTCCTCCTACTGACACCAATGATGGGGCACTATTCCTCCCACTAACACCAATGATGTGGCTCTATTCCTCCCACTGACACCAATGATGGGGTACTATTCCTCCCACTGACACCAAAGATGGGGCACTTTTCCTCCCACTGACACCAATGATGGGGCACTATTCCTCCCACTGACACCAATGATGGGGCACTATTGATCTTTTATTGAAAAGAATCAAGCAACCAATTTTATACAAAAGTAAAAAACAAAAACCATAGTACAAAACTTCAACAGAAATCGTAGGAATACACATCCATGTTCAGAATATATACAATATATACATAGTCCACTACCAAAACTATTTACATAAAGCAGCAGAGAGGGCCTAAGAGGCACAACCCATCACCTATGTACGTAGCCATTTATCAAAAATTTATAAAAATAATAATCTAGGGTGATAAGAGACAGACAGCCACACCCGGGAAAGAGACTCCTGGCAGTCAGGGAGGCTTGAAACCCCTCCACGCCTTCAACCAAGCCCCCTGACTCCGCTTGTCCCTCTCAAGCACCCGAATCTTCTCCACCACATGCAGAATGTCATACACCACCACCTCAACAGGAAGGATTTTATGCCGAATGCAGACCTGACACCGTGCGTTCCAGGTGAAATAACGGACTACTAGGCTAACTAGAAAAAGTGTATCCAAACAAAAAACCCCACCAGTACTGAATGCTCCGTACACCCACTCAGCATAACCCAGCCTGGAGAGGAAAGGAACACCGAGGGCCCGCCCCACCTGTTTGTACACCTCTATGTTAAAAGGGCAACGAAGCAGAAAATGGTCCATAGTCTCCTCCTCACCTGCACACTCCTCCCGAGGACAGCTACGATCCACCCCACTGCGGAATTTCAAATTGCCCCGAACATAGAGCCTCCCATGGAAGCACAACCAGGCCAGATCCCTGAATTTAGGGGGTACTCTGTCCAAATTAATCAGTCTTAACCCTGCCCTCAAAACTGGGCCTGGGCAATCCCTTAAGGCCAGTGGGTCATGAAAGACTTCGCTCAAGACTCGACTCATAAGGACTTTCCTTGGAACCGATCGGAGATCTTCAGCCGACAATCGCCACTGCTGCCGTAACTTCAGGCACGGAGCGACATAGGCCGGTAGCTGACCACGATGACCCCTGCGATTCTTCACTTGGCCACCTTCTTCCCAAAGTCATAGAAAATGCCTAAACCAAGATCTAAATATGCCTACCCATCCAGGAGGTTCCACTGCAAGCATATTACCAATGTTAAATTTGAGAAATAGCAGTGAAAAGAAAAGAACTGGGTTGACCACACCTAAGCCACCCTCCCTCCTGGATAGATAGGTGACATTCCTCTTGATGGGGTTCAGTCTGTTCCCCCACAGCATCTGGAAGAACACACTACTGACCCTAGCACAGAGAGACACTGGCAAGATGCAGACAAAGCTAACATACAAGAAGATCGGAATCAGGTAGGTCTTAATCAGATCAACCCTTTCCCTCATAGATAACTTCCATCTCTTCCAGCTGACCATCTTAGTATTGGCAATTTCCAGTCTGCCTTCCCAGTTTTTGAGGCCATAATCGCCGGGTCCAAATTCAATGCCTAGAATCCTAATTCTTTCCTGGGGCACTGGAAAGGTGTCCGGGAGATCAAACCCCTCACCTTCCTTTCCCATCCAGAAAACTTCACTCTTTTCCTGATTGATCTTGGAGCCTGATGCTTCAGAATACCGTGATGTCAGAGAGACCACCTCCTCTGCTTCATCTGCCCCAGTGACAATCACCGACACATCGTCCTCATAGGCAACAACCCTCAAAGGCGGCTCACCCGGGAGCCCCACTGGCACCCCACACAACATGCCGCTCTCTAGCCTCCTGATGAAGGGGTCGATTGCAAACACATAGAGCAGGGGACTCAGGGGACAACCCTGGCGCACCCCGGAACCAACCTCAAAGGACTGCCCAACCCAACCATTAACAAGAGGAAAGCTTTCTGCCCCCTTATACAAGACTTTTAACCAATCGACAAAACCACCCGGCAGACCGTACTTACTAAGGAGCAACCACAGGTACTCATGGTTAACACGATCAAAAGCCTTTGCCTGATCCAATGTCAGCAAATACTTTCCCCAGCCTGCAGCCCTGCACCGCTCCAAGGCCTCCCGGACAGCTAAAACCGCTGAAGGTGCACCTACCCTAGACCGAACAGTGCTGATGGCGAGAAAGCAAAGACTCTGCTACTGACGACAGGTGCCAGAAAATAATCTTTGCCAGTATCTTTCTATCGACATTAAGAAGGCTGATGGGGCGCCAATTCTCAATCATCGAAGGATCTTTACCCTTTGAAAGAAGAATCACAGCCGAGTGCCTCATGGAAGGGGGAAGCACCCCTTCAGCAAGGCAACTGTTAAAAACCTCTACCAAATGTGGAGCCAGAATAGACTTAAAGGCTTTGTAAAACTCAGCCGTCAAGCCATCCGGTCCAGGTGACTTTTTGATGGCAAGCTGTTCAATTGCCCTCATCACCTCATCAACTGTGATCTCCTCTGTCAAGTTCATCAATGGAACATCTCCACCATTTAGACCTGGAGTAAAGTCCAAAAAGCTGTCCATCTTGTAACGGTCAAGCTCTTTCCTCCCAAGAAGGTCAGCATAAAAGGACCTCACGACCTCCAGGATCCCTGACCTGGACTTTGTCAGGAAACCTGTACTGTCCTTAAGGCCAACAACCGTTTTAACAGCTACACCTTGTTTGCAGTTCTGGTAAGGGTCAGGCGAGTGGTACTTCCCATAGTCCCTCTCTAGAACCAAAGAGGCATGCCGGTCATATTGACACTTCCTGAGAAGGAGTTTCACTTCAGAGATTGCCCCAGGATCTCCTCCTCTCGAGACAAGAATATCCAGCTTCCTCCGTAAACGTTGGTAGGTCATGTATTTATTAAACTGTTTTCTATTGGCTAGGCCCCTGAAGAATCCAGCGATCCTCTTTTTGGTCAGCTCCCACCACTCAGCCTTGCTGCTACAAAAGTCCAGGATGGTCACCTGAGCCTGAAAGAATTCCTCAAAGGATTGTCTAACATGTTCTTCCTTGAGTAGAGTCGAATTCAATCTCCAGATGCCCTTGCCCCTCTGAGGGGCGTCTGAAGCATTCAGGACCACAGATAGCATACAGTGATCAGAGAACTCTACTGCCTGCACCACTGGGGGCGAGAAAGCAGAGGTCTCCTTAAAAAAAAAAAAACTATCTATCCTACTCTGACTACTACCTCGATGAAAGGTGAACCCTGTGTCATCCGGGATGTGCTTAATGTGCACATCCACAAGACCAGCATCCCTAACCATACTATTTAAAAAAACGCTATCATATCCCAGCCTGTCCTTGAAGTCCTTCCTGTCCTTGGGCCTAGTTATTGTATTAAAATCACCTCCAAAGACCACTTGCCGGGATGTAAAAAGAAATGGCTTGATCCTTGTAAAAAGGCATTTCCTGTTCCACTTTGTGTGCGGCCTATAAACATTAATTAGGCACAGGTCCTGCCCTCCCACAAGGACGTCTAAGACCATACATCTCCCAATTTCCACCTCAATAACCCGCCGGACAGTTACCATGCCGGTTTTAAACAACACCGCCACACCGCCGTAAGGCTCGGCCGCAAGAGACCAGTAAGATGGACCATACCTCCACTCTCTCTTGGCCAAATGAATATCTGCCAAGGAGGTGAGCCTAGTCTCCTGCAGAAATAAAATTTCAGCATCTAATTGGCTGAACAAAAAGAAGGCCATAGAACGAGCTCTTACTGATTTAATGCTGGCGACATTTATTGTCACCACTTTTAACGGAGAGGGAACCGCCATTTGGGTTATTGGGTGGATTGCTTCTTAGCTCCCCTCTGCTGCTCATCACTAGAAGCCTCTCTCTTTCTAGAGGCTGCCTCAAACTCCATATCAGAATCGGAACTCCGTTTAGAAGAAGCTCCAGATGAGGAAATATCCCAGGACTTATGACGGCTGGAGACAGGCACTGGTGCCCGTTCCGTCCTCACCACCTGCTTCTTCCGCTTCCCAACCTTCCTTCTCTCCTCCAGATACTGCAGGTCAGCTTCTGAGATGCCAACATCTCTTGTTTTTTTCTTTACAGAGGATGAAGCGACCTTTTTGGTACACGCTACCACTCCTAGTGGGGGGGGGGTGTTCCTTTTGAGACAGACTTAGGTGGGGTAGACACCTGGGGGGTAACTGACCCGGGGGGCACAGAGTTGGAAGGTTCTGACACAAGAGGAGAGGGTACAGTAGGCTGGGGGGACACAGAGACAGATACAGAAGGAATACTTACAGACACAGGAGGGGTGGTCACAGGATCTGGAGAGGGATCCTGAGCAGGACCAGGGGAGTCGGTCACCGCAGAGGGGGATGGTACACCAGGGGCCTCACCCTCCATCCCGTCCAGCCTTGACAAGTCATCAATTACCTCCTTCTCCATATTGTGCCAGGCTTCAGGACATCTGCTGTAGGGGTGGCCAAGGCGCAGGCACAGGTTGCACCTGATCATCTGGGTGCAGTCCTTGGCCATATGACCCTGACCCCGACACACTGAACATATCAAGGCTGAACAGGAGGAGCTCAAATGCCCCTTTTCTCCACAGCGGTGACACAGCTTCGGCTGACCAGGGTAGAAAATAGTCATCCTATCCCTCCCTATAAAAGCTGAAGAGGGCAGGTGACGGACAACATTCCCATCCCTGGCCAACCTGACTGTTACTGACCATCCCCCAGTCCAGATGTTACGCTCATCAAAGATTTTGCTGGGCTTAATCAAAACCTCCCCATAGTTCCGCAACCAAACCTCTAGATCCCGAGCGGGGACGCTCTCATTAGTCAAAATGATTGTTATTTTTTTTTACTGTTGACCTCTGAGAGATCGCAACTGGGGCCAGACCTTCCCATTTGGGTCTTGACCTGCACCGAGCCTCATATCGCTCCCAGAACAGGTCAAGACCCTCTGGCCTGGTGAAGCTGACCGTATAATCCCTTGTCCCAGCTACATGTATAAAAGCATAAAGGTCATTTGCCCCAAAACCCATTTCCAAAATCATGTCCACCACCGCACGCCGTGCTGGAGGAACTGCACCACCTTCCCATTTCAAAATTACAACATTACGTCTGGGACCCCCAGCAGAAGGCAGAGACCCAAGACCCGGTCCCGGGGTGCCCAAAGTGGTGGCCTGTAGGGGAAAACCCCGCTTGGGAGCAGAGCCACCAGGAGCAGAGCGCACCACCTGAGCAAAGGTGGGTTTATCAGGACCAAGGCTCCACACTGAAGTCACATTAGTCTTTATGTTGTTATTATTATTATTATTATTATTATTATTATTATTATTATTATTATTATTATTAGCATCAACAGTCTGAACTGGATTAACAGAATCCGTAGCAGGACGATCGTTCATCACACTGGTGCTGGGGGGATTGTTATCAGTCACAGGAGTGGTCATAGTTACTGCTGCAGTACCAGCTGTCTCCTGATGCTGCGCTGTACAGTCTTCAGCAGCAGTGGGGCAAACAGCGTTGGAAGGGTTAATGGGCTCTGCTGACACCTGTGGTTCTTCCACAGAAATTACATTTTTTAAAGGTAACTCTTCCTGCATTGCAGCATCAGCAGGCACAACATTGCTGCCCACAGGACTGGCAGCCTCAGTGAAGGGGACAAAAACAGTCTTATCCACAACATGGAACTTGGCAGGCTTTACCTTATCAGGTACATCATCAGTAATGTCCTCCTCATTAAACACCAACTGATCCCCCCGCATTGGAGACTCCATTACCTGAATGGTCCTCATCATGCCTCCTGAGTCCTGGGAAGGCATGGGGCTGCTTACCTCTCCCTGGGGGGGCAGGGGTTCAGAACTGGGGGTCTCCTCCTCCACCTCCATCTATGTCATCCTTCCAAACCTCCTGTCATTCCCAAACTTCTCCTTGAAGGGCCCATCTTTGCCTTCCATCATGGCCACAATGGTCTCCTGGTGGTCCACACGGACTTTGGCCAATTGGATCTCCGGATCCATGGATCCACGTTTCTGGCTGTATAAGCCCTCACGCTGCCTTCGCAGATGATGATGTGTAGCTTTTAAGGATCTTCTGGTGGACCTTACTGTGTCAAGCAGCTCCTATTTAAGTGATGCCTTGATTGTGAACAGGTGTGGCAATAATCAGGCCTGGGTGTGGCTAGAGAAATTGAACTCAGGTGTGGACAACCACAGTTATAGTATGTTTTAACAAGTGGGGGCAATCACTTTTTCACACAGGGCCATGATGGTTTGGACTTTTTTTTCACCTTTAATAATAAACACCTTCATTTACAAATTGCATTTTGTGCTTTACTTGTGTTGTCCTTGACTATTGTTTAAATTGGTTTGATGTTCCGAAACACTTAAGTGTGACAAACATGCAAAGGAACAGGAAATGAGGAAGGGGGCAAACACTTTTTCACACCACTGTATATTATTATTATATTTATACAGTATATATATATATATATATATATATATATATATATATATATATATATATATACCTATAAATGGTAATATTTAGTTATATTTTGCTCATTTAAGAATGTATCCAGCTCTTTTTGTAAAACAATGTACTGAGCTGGCCAAAACTGGTTCTGGAGAGTGTCTATTCCACGTTTTCACAGCTCTTACCATAGAAAAGAATTTGAGCGAAAATTAAAACATTAAAATGGGGAGCAAACAGAAGGAAGGAGGGGGATAAAACAGAATAAATAGCAAATGTGCAACAGAGCTGGAACTGCAACAAAGACCGGAAGAATGAAGCTCAGGGAAGACAGAGATTTGTTGGAGACGGGGATAAAAGCCAGAGTGAGAGGGTACGCTGACCTATGTGAAACGGTTGCCTTGACATATCTTCTCGGGCAGATAGTAGTTATCTATATACTACTATTCTTATTGTTTTTAATTATTTTCCCTGTCAACAAAGGACTCTTTTAAACATTTCTAAAATATTGCATTTGTTAACCCTACCGTGACCAGAGGTCAGTCAAACCTAGATGTCCAGAACAAGTTTAGCATTGTCAGCAGGCATCGGTTAACTTGGCTATATAATTCGGGAAAAAAAATACAATTATATAATAAACTCTTTTTTTTTTAAGAGGGACATAAAGCCTTTATGTGAAATATTTTTTTTTTTAATAAAGCCAGAGCTCAGCTTTTTTATTATACGTTGAAAAAATAAAAAAATTTGTTATTATTTTAACTTATTTTAAAGTAGTATCTTGTACTTGTAATGTTGTTGTATTTATTTTTAGTATAATGTACTTGTAATGTTAAAAATACTATACTATTTTTTAACTGCACTTTACAGTTATAGATGTCAATAAGTCCCATACTAAGATGTCTTTTTATAGGTTGAAAATAAGTAACTAAATATTTTTTTGTTTTTTCATAAAAAAAACAAAAAAACAAGAAAAACTTATTTAAAAAAAAGACATGGATTCTTTCCTAAGTGTACATAATATAACTGGGTACTAACATTTATAGGTAAAGTTGATCCAGGGAATATCTGATTGCAGTAATTTCTTCCCCTGCTGTAGTAAATTGGATCATGCTTAATGCCGCGTACACACGACTGGAATTTCCGGCAGAAAAGGTCAGACAGAATCATTTCATCGGATATTCCAATCGTGTGTGGGCTAAATTCTGACGGACCTAGAAATAGAACATATTTTAAATCTTTCTGACGGAATCCATTTACTATTGGGAAACCGTTCGTCTGTATGCTAGTCCAATGGACCAAATACAAAGCAAGGCCAGCTATTGGCTACTGGCTATTGAACTTCTCTTTTTTCTATTTCTAGTCCCGTCATACGCCATCGCGTTCTAAATGAACAGACTTTGGGGTGATCGTGTGTAGGCAAGTCTGTTTCAGCGGAACTCCATCAGAACTCCGTCGGAAAGACCGTCAGAGTTTATTCTGACAGAAAGTCCAGTCGTGTGTACGCAACATTGTTTGTTTTTATTTTTTGCCTTCCTCTGGATCAGTGATCTTCAAACTATGGCCCACCAGCTGTTGCGGAACTACACATCCCATGAGGCATTGTAAAACTCTGACATTCACAGACATGACTAGGCATGATGGTAATTGTAGTTCCGGAACAACTGGAGGGCCATAGTTTCGAGACCCCCTGCTCTGGATCAACTGTGGGTATAGGATTGTGGGATTGTATGATTTTTTTTTTTTTTGCATTGGTTGAACTAGATGGACCTGTGTCTTTTTTCAACCTGTAAAAAGTATTTCTTTCTAGCTGCGCTATACAGTGGCAGTTGTCAATAAATCCCATGCTCAGATTTTTTTTTTATTATTTTCCTGTTATAGGGTTGGAAAATAAGTAAAAAAAAATAAAAATATTATATATTTTTGCTTTTTGTTATGATTTTAAATTTATTTTAAAATAATATACTGTCTTTAAGAAATTCTTTTTTTTCCAGCTGCACTAAACAATTGCAGCTGTCAATAAATACCATGCTAAGATGTTTTATTTTAGGTTGAAAGAAGTAAAAATATATATATATTACATAGTTACATAGTTACATAGTTAGTTAGGTTGAAAAAAGACACAAGTCCATCCAGTTCAACCACAAAAAAAAAAAAAATATATATATCATACAATCCCATATACCCCATTCTATACCCACAGTTGATCCAGAGGAAGGCAAAAAAAAAATCAGCAGCGCATGCTCCAATTTGCTAAAGCAGGGGAAAAAAATTCCTTCCTGATCCCCCGAGAGTAGGGTTGAGCGAACCCGAACTGTAAAGTTCGGGTCCGTACCGGACTTTTGGGTGTCCGGGTCCCGAACCTGAACCCGAACTATTGGCTGTATGTTCGGGTTCGGGTCCGGTGTTCGGCGCTGTATTGGCGCCTTTTACAAGCTGCAGGGCAGCCAATCGACGCTAGTTTCACTAGTGTGCCCTTAGGCTGCATTCACAGCGTTTTGTAGCTTGAAGCCTGAAGCTACAAAACGCTAGAGGGGAAAAAATACGAATCGGGCAGATTCGGGCGTTTTTATTCTTTTTACATTGGTGACCTTTTGCTCTGCACAAAATTTGCGGCAAATCGCGGTAAAAAACGCTGCCAAAAATGCCGCAAAAAACGCTGCAATTCGCGTGATTTTCTGCCTGAAAAGCTACGCTCAGGTGTGAATGCAGCCTTAGAAGCCATCACAGCCATGCCTACTAATGGCATGGCTGTGATTGGGAAGTGCAGCATGTGACCCAGCCTCTATATATAGTCCAGACACACAGCACACAGCGTCATTCTGCTATAGACAGGTTCCTGTGCTGCTGAGAGGATTTTAGGAGTTTTCAAGGTTTCAGAGGGAGGTGTAGTGGAGGACAGCACTCGAGTGGCGGCTGGACTACCCTTATGTCCCCCAGGACATTATCAAAGATTCCAGGGCCAAATGGGAGGAAGATATGGTCTGGGATTTCATACATGTCCCCAAGTGCCTTCGAGGAGACTTTTCTTGTGTACTAAGTTTTTTCTGTTGGCATCATAACTCCCTGCAAGCAGAAAGTTCAGAAAGATGGAATGTTAGGATTATATTTTTTTCTGTTCTGCAAGAGTCATGGACTGCTGTCCCGTGCTTAAGTGATGGACTCTGAATTTTCTACAGTTTGCTGGGAGTTCCTCCCTTTAAGGGGAGGTGCTCAGGCTAAAGTATATGCCTTATCATGTGCCTATTTACTCTACCAACTACAGGGACCTGAAGTCGGAATGTATATACATATGTAATGTCTATGATTTAGGAAAAACGTGTACATATATTTTTGTTACCTAATTTATTTGTACAAAACCCCTGTCCAAGTTTTCCCTTTCGATGGAGAGTCGGCTGTTTTTTAGGGGGGGAATAACCATAGTCATGGAATGGGGTCAGGGTTATTGGATTCCTCCCCTTGGTCTAGAAGGTTGGAGAATCTTCTAGAACTAGAGGGTGAGAGTTAGGAGGGGCTTTTATGAATATTTGTGGGGGCTAAGCCATTCCTGGAAGTGGGCGGGTAGGGGACTGACCACCCCATAAAAAGGCATGGGTCATGCTAGCAGGGCAGTTGGGTGTAAGATGGAGATGCAGTGTTGAGGCTGTCAGTGGCCCTGAGGGGTACCCTCTAGTCTTGGGGGGGGGGGTGACCTGCCTTGGGCTGGGGGGAGGGTGCTGGAGAGATCCTGCCAAAGACACAAGGAAGGAATCTCTCCTGAAGGCATGGGCACAAGGAGAGGACTGAGAGTAGATCAACACTGGTGGGAAACCAACAAAGGAGGGGGGGGGGGGGGACTGACGCATGTCGCCAGTCCCCTTTGAAGACAGTGGTGGACTTAAGTTTTCAGTCCTTCCTCTGAAAGATCTCCTAAAAGTCAATAGGGTGTACTGGTGGGAGTCAACAAGGAGGGCTGGTGAAAGAGGCAGCTGGTAGGCAGCCTAAAGAGGTGGTGCTGGGATCAGCGAGCACAAAGGAAGCGGGAGGGAAAGTTGCATGCTGTGTCACTCCGTGTGCTACTGCTAAAGGGACTTTAAGTTCCTGCCTGTAATGGGCTGCTACTGAGAATGTTCCCCCAGGAGTGTACCAGCAGAGGCTAAGAGTGTGCAGGAGGAGAGTTAAGAGGAGCTGTATATAGGAAGTTGTCCTTGAAATTTGTTGACGTCAAGTGGGCATCCCATAACTTCCCATCCCTATCCTGTTTTCAGACTCTGTGAGGATTCAGTGTGCCTGGCTGTACAGGAGTGGAGAATCCCTTTGCCACCTAGCTCAAATCCTCTCTCCCCATATGGCCCCAGCAAAATCCCCCCCCCCCAAAAAAAATCCATTCCTTGCTCAAATCCCTCCCCTTTCTACCATATTCTTTTCCAGACCAAAACCACCAAATCCCCACTCCTAGCACAACCCCCCCAACACAAATCCCCCCCCCCCCCCAAAATGACCACTCCTAGCATGCCTCTCCAAATTTCCCCTCCTAGACCAATTCTTATCCCCTGCCATCCCCCCAAATTCACCCTCCCAACACGAATCCCTTCCCCCCAATCTCAGGGTGCCCCACCTCACATGATACCATAGTGCCCAGGCCAGCCGTCCCTCCTGCCCACCCCCCCTTGTCCCAGCCCTGGGTGCAGTCATGCTAGAACAGTAAAAATTGTCCTCAACTGTTACCGCAAGGTTGGAAGAGCACAATTGTCTTTGTATGCTGTAGTATTAACAGTACCCTTCACTGGAAACACCTGAAATCCATCATTTAGAGAGGGTTAAGGTTAACATACTTTTTGATCATATAGAGGTGTCATGGACAGGTAGCATTGGCATACATTTGTTCATATAGTTGTAGCATACCCCCTTAGCAGCCTCTGGTGAATTTGGCCCGATTTCCCTGTTTTGAGCATACACAGCCGTGTGTACAGTATTTTTCTTCATTCTTCCACTGGCTCAGAAAACCGTTTAGGTTCTTTTTAGGGTATTTTTTGGAACAGGGACTTGGATAGGGAGTATGGGATAACCTAATGAACTGCGACATTCAATGTGCAGCCAAAAGTGCAGTCAGCAGTGTGTAAAGTACAGCCAGAAGTTTAGGAGTCTTCAAGTTGTTACTTCTGGTTGTACTTTACACACTTCTGGCTGCACACTGAATGTCGCACATGATTCCTAATGCTGCTGGTCACTTGTACTCAGGAGGTTAAAAGCTAGGTACTGTCACTTCTTAGCAGTGGGGGCCACTTACTCAGCCACAAGTTCACTGGTTGCCCTTGCCGATATCCAGGCTCTTCCTAGTAAGCAGAGCTGGGACAAGGCCATCCAGCACTCAGGGCAAAGATGCCAAACTGCGCCCCCCCCCTTCCTTTAGGGTCAGGGCGCCCCCATCCCTGCAATAAACAATGGCTCCCAGGGCAGCCGCCCTTCCTGCCCACCCTTTGTTCTCAGCCCTGCTAGTGAGGGAGATGTAGGCTCAAACTATCATAGGACAGTTGGTCTATTTCCCACCAACTTCCTCCTGGCTCTCTCCTGTGATCTTCCTCCTGACCCCTGGGCAATGGATCTGCAAACAGGACCCCCAGCTAAGCCTAAGTCTTCACATCTTCTCTAGCACCCCTGCCCCTCGGGCAGAGCTCCCGCAGGATTAGACCCAGAAACATTGCACCCCACCACCCAGGCCTCGGCCTATTTATGGGCTTTCCCTCGACCTTCTGGACACACCTCCTAGGGATTGGCTGAAGCCCCATAAATATTCAGGCTGCTTGTTCTGCCCTTCATTCCACTTTTCTTCTTAAAGCCTCTAAAAGAGGAAGAAGTAGAACAGCAGCCCGTGAAACACTGAGCACCCTAAGCAATCAACCCCCTGCTCCACTATTTACAGAGGAGCTAAGCTACATTTACCTAGCAGCCTATTCTAAACTAGGATGGTGCTACATTATGCCTACATTTAAATTCACTACACTTTCCCTTTAACAATCTGCCTGTATGTAGCTGAAAAGAACTCTGACGTGCTGCAAGAACGTGGGTGCATTGTGACAGCAACAATGGATGCGTAGGGAGGAAGGTGAATTGTGATATTGAAACAAAATCATCAAAATACCTCTGCCAACCAAAGATTTGGTTTTCTGTTTCATCTAACTACAATATTGCAACAGTAAAATGGGAACATTCTTTTTATTGCTCACAATTGAAGTGGAAGCCTTTTCTATTTAGTCTGGGTTTTATTTCAGGTTTATATTGCTGTTCTAGGTGATGCCATTAAATTGAGTGGGAAATATGAATTTTATTTGCTATGTCCCCATTGGCTAAATTCCCCCAAATTCCCTGTTCCAGGCAGGGTTTGTAGGATGGCAATGCTCAACCTCAACATGTAAAAATTGTGATAACTTTTTGACTTTTGATTCCCTTGTCCTTCCGCTTGTAGGCAGGTGCAGTTTAATTTCTTCACTGCAGTTGATGCTCAAATGCAGTGGCTCTGCATCTGGAGAGGAACCTGGTTCCTCTATGATTTTTTGGGTCACTGGGGAAGTAATCCGGATGATGATCCATTCATTTTTAGTCTAGTAGTGTTCCAATAGGCATGGTTTGCATAAAGGAATACTAGATGTCCTAAATTTTTGAACCAAAGTTTCTTTTTGTAAGTAGCCTCCACCCAATCCATATAAACACATACAATAGTTTTTTTTTTTTTTTTAAGGGAGGGGTCATGGTAAATCTATTTATGAAGGATGGCTTTTTTTGCTATAAAAGTTATAATAAGCTAGGAATTATCTTCAGCCTTTGGAGATCTTAACTCTGGGAATGTCTATTAGTCCAAAAAATACAAATTTCAAGGTTAAGGCTTAATAGTTCACTAGTTACGGAGTGTTGTATTGTATTACTATGATCCAAAATTGTTCAATTTTTGGGCATAGCTTTTTCTTCCTCTTTATAATCTACATTTTCCTCATCAGGTCAACAGATTTTAGTGCTACATGCACACAGGCATATGAATTTTTGCTCCGAGTATGTTGCCAGAAGTCGGCAGAAAAATGCCTCTAATAATCACATATGTATGCAGGTTACATAGTAAGATTGATAAGACATCAGCGTATCCATTTCAACTGGTGTGGGTATGATGTCTCTACCACTTCCCATATCCCTGTATATTGCATTTGTTAAGATGACCATCTAGGAGTTTCTTGAAATTTTCAATCCTCTGTGTAGACACCACCCACTGTGGAAGGGAGTCCCACATCCTTACTGCTCTCACAGTAAAGAACCCCTTATGCAGTTTAACGGCTTGCCGCCGGCCGTCATATGACGGCCAAGCGGCACGGATCTTGTTATGGGTGGGTGTCATATGATGTCTGTCCATTTAAACAGGGAATGTGCACGATCGTGTGCGCGCAGCCCTGTACCTTCGGTGGTGGCATGTTATGGAGACACCCCTCGCCACCGAGGGGCGAACAGCCATTGGGCATGGCTGTTTACCCCCTGATCGGCCGTGATGAATGTATTGCCCCCCCAATAAAGAAGACCTGTCACAGTTCATCTGAGTACCTGTCACAGTTCATCTGAGTACCTGTCACAGTTCATCTGAGTACCTGTCACAGTTCATATATCTGAAGCCCATGCCTCATAGAATATACTTTGGGTGTTTACTTTCCAAAATGGGATCATTTTGTGGGTAATTCCAGTGTCCTGGTGCGCAAGGGCCTTCAAAAGTGTGATGGGTAGGAATGAAATGAGATGTGTAATTTATAAGGATGAGCTCAGGCGTGTTCGCATGGTCCACGTGCAGAGCCCGCCAGGAAGTCGGCGCAGCGCTGCGCTAATCACAGGCAGTGAGACATTGCCTGATCTCTGCAGCTGCGCATCGGGCAATGTCTCACTGCCTGTGATTAGCGCAGCGCTGCGCTGACTTCCTGGCGGGCTCTGCGCGTGGACCATGCGAACACGCCTGAGCTCATCCTTAGTAATTTATGCTCCTAGAACGCCTGAAGGTACTACTTCAATGTTGGGCCTCTGTATTTTGCCAGGCTGTATAAGTCTCACACATGTGGTATCACCATGCTCGAAGAGTAGCAGAATGTATTTTGGGGTGTCATTTTTGCTATATACATGCTATGTGTTAGAAATATCTTATAAATTGACAACTTTGTGTAAAAAAAAAAAAAAAAAAAGTGTTTTCATATTTTTTTTACACATTTTTCAAAAACTGGAAAAAATTAAACCATTCAAAAGACTCATTATGCCTTATAGATTATACGTTAATGTGTTTTATTGCCAAATTGGGGTCATTCTGTGGGGGTTTCCATTGTCCTGGTGCTCCAGGGCCTTCAAAAGTGTAATAGGTGGTTGAGGAATGAGATGCGTCATTTATGCTCGTAGAACGCCTGAAGGTGCTACTTCAATGTTGAGCCTTTGTATGAGGTCAGGCTGTGTAAAAGTTTCATATGTGGTATCGCCATACTCGGGAAGAGTAGCAGACTGTATTTTGGGGTGTAATTTGTTGTATGCATATGCTGTGTGTGAGAAATAATGACAATTTTGTAAAAAAATTTAAATCTTCATTTTGCGAAGAATTGTGGGAAAAAATTAAACTTAAAAAAACTCACCATGCTACTTAATACCTTGGAATGTCTTTTTTTATTTATAGCACAAAAAATAAAAAAAACACTAGTGATTAAATACCACCAAAAGAAAGCTCTATTTGTGTGAAAAAAAATTCATATGGGTACAGTGTTGCATGACTGAGTAATTGTCATTCAAAGTGTGAGCGCGCTGTTTAGGGACCTGAGACTGCACAGTTTCCTCCCTAGCCTTGAATCACTATTAAGGTATTTGTATATCGCTATTATATCCCCTCTTATGTGTCTCTTCTCCAGGGAGAATAAGTTCAATGCTTGCAGTCGGTACTCTAGTCTTTTTAATATCTTGGTTGCCCTTCTCTGGAGACTCCAGTTCCAGCACATCCTTCCTGTGGACTGGTGACTAGAACTGGATGGCATACTTAAGTTGTGGCCGAACCAGCGTTTTATAAAGTGGTAAAGTTACAGTCCTATCTTTTGAGTAAATCTTCTTTTTAATGCACACTAATAGTCTGCTAGCCTTGCTTACTACAGCTTGATTTTGCATGGTATTGCAGAGCCGGCCATCTACTAGGTCCCCCAGATCTTTTTCCATCCTAGATTCCTCCAGACTGCAGGGGTCTTCAAACTATGGCCCACCAATTATTTAGGAACTACAGTTCCCATCATGCTTAGTCATGTTTGTGAATGTCAGAGTTTTACAATGCCTCATGGGATGTGTAGTTCCACAACAGCTGGAGGGCCATAGTTTTAAGGATCCCTGCTCAAGAGGTTCTCCCCCTAATTAGTAACTTGCTTTCATATTTTTAGCCTCTAAGTGCATTAAACCTCATTTGCCATGTAGTTGCCCTTTTATGAGAATTTACATGCATATGGTGTTTAGATGCTTATGAGCGTAAACGCATTCTATTGGCTAGAATATCATTTATTCTAGCCACTGGAATAAATGTGCATATGCGCCAAAGGCGTAACTAGAGCTTTCAGGGCCCCTATGCAAGAGACCATGAAGGACCACCTAACCCCTGGCTGGGGGGTCCTTACCTCAGAGCCTAGTGGTGGAACGCCAGGGCCCCGTCACAAGTGTGACCTTTGCAACCCTGGTAGTTCCGCCACTGGTGTCAGTAATTTAGTAGTTTTTATTTTTATACCATTTTGTTATTTTTTCTCTCTTCGCCTTTCAGGACAGCACCTTGGAGAGAGCGCAGCTCCGCCTTTACCCAGGAAACACTGCGTGACAACGCCCCTTTTTAAGATCAGCTGCTTCCACCATGCCTTCAGTTTTAGTGTTTCCTCCGCCATGGTGGAACACTGCTGGGGAACCAGGGGTGCTGCGCTCTCTTTAGGGAAAAAACGAGGGTTTTGGCAGTGCCTCATGCTTACGTTCGCAAAGACCAGCCCAGCACCTTCCCGAACGATGGGTTAGGTGTTCCGGTGTTCCCTTCCTTCGTCGGCTCACAGGAGTAATGGACTGCCGGAGGTTGATCGCCCGTGCGTTCGGGGGGCCGCGGTTGTGCTCAGAAACGAGCGTTCCATGCCAGGCCTCAGCATGGCGGCGCCGAATCCCGGACGGCGGGGACGCCAGTTTCGGTGGGTGGAGGCCTCCGGCAGGGCGTAGCAGCAATTGGTTCCAGCTGCTGGAACGCAGGAGGAAGGGGCAGGTCCTCTGGCCGGGACTTCCGTTTGTTTGGCACGGTCGGAAAGCCATTCAAAGCGCGCGGACGGCGGCTGCTACGATCGAAATGGAGGACGAATCTTCAGCAGCTATGGCGGATGCAGGCGCCCAGGCTCCCGGCCAGTCCCAGGTAGGAGAGGTACAGAGGGACCTCTTTCCTTTACATCACTGGGTGTTTTTTGTTCATGTATTAAGTTAAACCTGCAGCTGTCTGCTTTGGTGTAAAGGTCCATTAGCAGTTCAGCAGGGATTGAGACTCTGGGCACTTAGGGTGTTTGGCGTTGGGGTCTATTTGTTGTACTCTTTAGTGGCTGCAGTTAAAGAGGACCTGCGGGTTCTTTTATTTCTGTTGTGTCAGAAAGCTACTGCTAAGTCAGAGAGAACTTCAAGAAAATGCCCCTCATGTAAAAATCCTTTAAGGGACTCTTGGCCTAAACCCCTGTGCAGATCTTGCATTGCGGGTTTAGTGAAGGAGGAGTCCTCACAGGGGTGCAAGGAACTCCTGTCTTCAGTGAGAAAAGAAATAGCAGAGGCCCTAGGGACAGTACGCTCCCTTGTGAAAAAACGTGGTCAGAGTTCCAGCCAAGAACAGAGTTCTCAATCCAGTCTCCCTCCGTCCACTTCTGTGCAAGTTGAAAGTGAGTCTGAGGAAGAAAGGGAAAGTATTCCTCCCTCAACGTTTGATTATGATGTTGAGGAAGAGGATGTAGAAGCCAAGGCTTCTAGATATAAACTGTCACTTGAGGAAGTTGATGATTTACTCAAGGCAATTTATACTACACTGGAGATCCAGGAAGAAAAAATTCAGCTGTCAGTACATGACAAAATGTACCAGGGGCTGGAGGAGGTCAAGCATAGTCTTTCCTGTACACAAAGTGTTAACAGACTCCATTAAAGGAGTGGAAGGACATAGAATGGACAGTCCTTCGCTAAAGCCCTTAAAAGGAGGTTCCCTTTTGAGGAGAAGGGGAGTGTGTTTGGATAGATACTGCCTTCCCTCAAGTGTACAGAAAGACGGGCTTAGCCTTTGAGGATAGGGGAATTCTCAAAGTCGCTATGGACAAAAAAGCAGATGGGCTACTGAAGAAAGCATGGACTCTTCTTTAGCCAATCTGAAACCTGCAATGGCAGCCACAGTGGTGGCCAGAAATTTGGAATGCTGGTCAAACCAACTCAAAAATCAGGTGGTGGCAGGTACCTCCAGGAAAGAATTATTAGAGTCCTTCCCTACTCTATTAAAAGCCGTCAAATTTATGACTGATGCCTAGGCAGAGTCCATCAAAATGTCTGCCAGGTCATCAGCACTGGTCAATTCCGCAGGGAGAGCCCTCTGGCTTAAAACCTGGTCAGGGGGTTCAGCCTCTAAAGCGAAACTGTGTGAAATTCCCTTTTCTGGGGATTTGTTGTTTGGTCCAGAATTAGAAGGCTGTACTTGATAGGACAGCAGACAAAAAGGAAGCTTTTCCTCAGAAAAAGGACCAAACAAAGAAAATTGGAATCCTCAGAGAGGAAATGACCAGCTCCCAGTAGGCGGGAGGCTTCAGGACTTCTGGTTTAGTTGGGAAGAAACAACAAGAAGTCCATTTGTTCTAGGGATAATCCAGCAGGGTTACCATCTAGAGTTTTTAGAAGACCCCCCAAATCGGTTCTTCATAACAAACTTGCCGAGGGATCAGGAGAAGGCTCTGGTTATGAAGTCCCTTCTTTAAGAGCTGATGCAACAGAATGTCATCTCTCAAGTCCCAGAGGGGCAAGAAGGAAAAGGGGTTTTTAGTCCCATATATTCTGGGTAAAGAAACCATCGGGAAATTCTGCCTGATCCTCAACTTAAAGCTGTTGAATCGGTCCATAAAGTACAAAAAATTCAGGATGGACACGATTTTTTCGGTGAAGAACTTGCTGACCCCCAGGTGTCACATGGCCTCCATCGATTGGAGAGATGCATAGCTCCATATCCCAATAGCACCCTAGTCCCAGAAATTTCTGCGCCTAGCAGTCAATCTGGGAAAGGGGGAGATCTGGCATCTACAGTTCAGAGCCCTGCCATTCCGTCTCTCCTTCTCACCCAGAGTATTCACGAAAGTGATGGCAGAAGCATTGGAACCCCTGAAACTGAAAGGGATCCCAATAGTGCTCTACTTGGGCGATCTGCTATTTTTCGCCGACTCAAAAAGTCAGGTGGAAGTCAATCTTCAAGTGACTCAAGCACATATAAGAGGCTTGGGTTGGCTTCTCAATATTCAGAAGTCCAACGTAAAGCCTGCCCAAAGAGTAAGGTTTCTGGGGTACGAAATAGACTCACTGGATCGGAAGATGGGTCTACCCCAAGAAAGAATAGAAACAGCTCTGAAGGCACTTCAGTCCAATTCAAGGTTCTCAGTATGGCAAGCCATGTCGGCTCTGGGTCTACTGACAGCAGCAATCCCCGCAGTACAGCGGGCCAGACTGCATGCTCGTCCGCTGCAGGCGGACATGTTGACAAATTGGTCTTTCCAGAAATCTCTGGAGGGAAAGTTCGTCATAGGGGTAAGAGCAAAAAGATGACTCTGGTGATGGAGGAACCAGAGAAACATCTCAAAAGGTCTCCACTGGTCCTTCCCAGTAACCCAAAGGCTGACTACAGATGCCAGCGCAGGGGGGGGGGAGCCCACCTGGAAGAACAAACTATTCCAGGGGGGTTGGTCCAAGCCAGAAGCGAGTAGGTCATTAAACTGGAGAGAGTTTAAGGCTATTTCATCTGAGTCTTCTGTCCTTCCAGGAACTTCTAAGAAGTCAGCATGTCCAGATTTGGTCGGACAATATGACTGCAGTGTTATACCTAACAAAACAGGGTGGCACAAAAAGCAGAACTTTGTTGGAGTTAACCTGCCAAATACTGAGATGGGCAGAGAACAATTTGGTCTCCCTATCGGCAGTTCCACTTAAAAGGGACGGAAAACGCCTTGGCAGGTCTCCTCAGCAGGAGAAAAATTAAGAGCAGCAGAGTGGTCTCTGAATCAGGATCTATTCGAGACAATAGCCAAGAGGTGGGGTTGTCCTCAGGTGGACCTGGGGACAAAACAAGAAAATGCAAAAATTCCAGTGTTCTTCTCCCCCCAGAGAACAGATCAAGCTCTGGGGATAGATGCTCTGGCCCACAGATAGGGTTTCTATCTGTCCTACGCTTTTCCCCCATTTTCACTGATTCCAAGGGTATTAGCCAAATTCAGACTGAAATCCACGGAACTAATTCTGACAGCTCCTTATTGGCCAAAGAGACCATGGTTTGCAACCCTAATGAACCTCTCAGTAAAACCTCCTTGGAAGTTACCTAACAGGTCAGATCTACTGAGTCAGGGCAAGTTTTTTCATCCAGATCCAACGTTTCTCAACCCGGCAGCTTGGTTTCTGAAGAACAAATCAACTCAACAAACTCGTCTCTATCCTTCTTGCAAGTAGGAAGAAGGTGACAGACATTTATTTTAAGGTCTGGAAAGTATATAATACATGGTGTTCCAGGAAGGACTTTAGTTTGTCTAGTACAATTTCAGTTATAGAATTCCCTCAAGAAGGATTGGAGAAAGGCCTAGTAGCTAGTACGCTCAAGACGCAGGTAGCGGCTTTATTAGGTTTTTTGAAAGAACCCTGGTAAGGGAGCCCTGATAATTCGTTTTTTCAGAGCTATGGCTAAAGTAAAGCCTAGATCTGTGGTTATTTTTTCCAAATGGGATTTATCTTTGGTTCTTCGAGGGCTAACAAAGCTTCCGGTTGAACCCATAGAAGGATCATCACTTAAGTTTTTAACGTTTAAAACTGTGTTGTTGGTGGCAGTAACATCAGCCTGTAGAGGCAGCGAGTTACAAGCTCTATCAATTAAGGAGCCCTTCATGAGATGCTTACCAGATAGGGTAGTTCTAAAAACAGATCCAGCCTTTCTACTGAAGGTGAGCCCTGCATTTTCACCGGGCACAGGAGTTTATTCTCCCTACATTTTGCCCCTCACCGTCGGGGCCAGGAGAAGAAGCCTTCCATACCCTGGATGTCAGGAGAGATCTTCCTAAGTATCTGGAGATAACAAGGGACTTTAGAAAATCATCCTCACCCTTTGTTCTGATGGAGGGCGCTCACAAGGGATGTAAAGCTTCCAAAAACATCCTTGGAGGATGGCTAAAGCAAGTTATTAAAGGAGCATACGCCTCTCTAGGTTTGGAGCCTCCAGAAGGAATCTTGCCCCATTCGACCAGAGCAGTAGCGGCATCATGGACAGAAAAGGCCGGAGCATCGCCTGAGCAAATTTGTAAGGCTGCCATATGGTCCAGTTTCTCAAACTTTTATAAAGCATTGCCGCATGGATCTGCTCTCAGCCTCAGACCAATCCTTCGGGAGAAAGGTTTTGCAGGCAGTGGTCCCACCCTGAAGTAAGTTTCTTGATTATCCTCTCCAAGGTGCTGTCCTGAAAGGCGAAGAGAGAAAACCTTAGTTAGACTTACCGGTGACGGTATTTCTACGAGCCTTTCAGGACAGCAGCCTACTTCCCTCCCTAGGTTATGATGTATAATGTATAATTATAGGGCATGGTAACTGTCTGCTTATATTTTCCAGCATGTCGGAGGATTTCTCGATAACAACTGAAGGCATGGTGGAAGCAGCTGATCTTAAAAAGGGGCGTTGTCACGCAGTGTTTCCTGGGTAAAGGCGGAGCTGCGCTCTCTCCAAGGTGCTGTCCTGAAAGGCTCGTAGAAATACCGTCACCGGTAAGTCTAACTAAGGTTTTTTTTTACAATATCTTGTGTTATATTTACAAACTGAAGCATAGTAAACACAGCTTACCATGTTTCAGTTAATAAATCAGTGATCGGTACAGATCAGACTGTCGTTTTGGACAAGGAAGGGTCTGGTAAATGACATGCTTACCAGCTTCTTCCCCACTCTCCATCCTGACACATCAACCCTGCAGCAGCCAGTGGGAGAGGGGTGGGGAGAGGGGGTGGTTGGTGGTGGGAGAGAGCATGGGAACTAGAGAACAGCATGGGGAGGCTGTAAAAGAGCATGGGACTGGAGAAGCAAGTGGGGGGGGGTTAAGAGCACAGAAGTTGTCAGGGAAGATCACGGGGGGGGGGGGGGGGGGCAGGAGAGCAGAGGGGCCCAAAGGAAGCTGGACAGGAGTGGCGGAATATGGAGAAACTCATGCCCTGCCCTCCATGTCCTGCAGCCACTAAATACCTGCAGAAGGGAGAGAAGCATGCATTCAGCGGTTGCAGGAGGAACATGGAAGGCATTGGTTCCTCTATATGTTGTCCCTCCTGTTCAGGTGTAGAGGGGAGCTGAACGGGCTCCCTAGAAAATGGGCGAGGGTCGCAATGTCGACCCCTGTAGTTACTCCCCTGGTTTATGCGTATGGGCATACATTTTGCGAAAATACTCCCCTGAATGCAGGTTTAGGGTAATTTTTTATGCCCCCTGAACACTGCTCTATAATATGCCTGTGAATGACGCAATGTGCCCATTAGATAATTTAGAGCTGCTTTCAGAGCCGTAAAAAATACAAAAGACAAATCGGTGCCTTCAGCAGCTTTTTTTCTGCCTGCATGCATAAGTCCTAAGACTTTATTTTAGGACAAATAAAGAACCAACAGCTAGTTCCCAGACAACAGATGCCGCCTAACCCTAAATCGAAGGCAGCAGGACCTAGCACCAGATGCTATTCGAAGAATGTGTTGCACCCATTGGCAAAATAAACATATCGGATAAAAATGTCTCATAAGGAATACGCATTCTCTATTGGATTGGATATCTTATGAACATATTTCCTGTCAACTGACACACAAACCAAAATTTAAACCCCTTTCTATTTTTTTTGTAGTGTTTCCTGATGATATTCTGCTGCCTGAGCAACATTGTGTAAGCCTTGAAAAAAACAGAAATTGTCTGTAAGGAATTGCACAACTTGTCAGATACAATTCCGCTCCTTTATTATGATGCGTCAGCAAAATCTGCATCCTCTTCCATCTTTATCAGTCCTGCCCAGCAGCTCTAAACATAGTTATTTCGGTTTAACCAGCTGTGTAAACAGCTTTGACCGGGTGGTTAAGCTGACGTTGCTTATGGCAAGTTCAACCACTTTCCACCAATTTTTGATAGCAACAATGGGCAAAGTGATCAAGACAATCCACCAATTGCTGTACGGTTTCACTAAAAGTTGCTGGTGGTAGGTTACCTTGGGCCTTTGAGATCAGAGGCTTGTAGGCAGGGCATAAGTGGTGTACCAGACTTGTGGAAGAACACGAGCCAGGATGGCACTGTTCCTTTTTATGATGAAGACATTAAAAAAATTCAATAGTCAACTATAAGACAGGTAGACTTTACTATCAAGTGATACAAGTTTCATTACAATTCCACTGTGTCAGAGGACTGCTCTATAGGAGGGGTGGTGATGTGTAGGCAGGTGCACGTAACCATTTTGCCACTAGGTGGCCCCTTTTAGGTAGAACCCTCCAACAAGTGATGTCAGGGGTGAGTTAGGACCCATATAGAAGCTAAGGAGGGGACACAATAGACTTTGGGCATGGAAGCCATACACCCTACAGAATGTGATCTACACACATGGGCCCTGGACAGGGCAGGAGGCCAGGTGGAGTGGACCTGTATGCAGGAGGAGCTGACTGTAGACATTCTGTCCCTTAAGGAGGTAGGTGCTAGAGCAGATTGCAAAAGGCCTTTTAGGCAAGGCTTGGAGATCCCTGTGTGAGGCTGCTTTCCTGGAGTGTTCCGGGGAGAGGTGTACCCAGCTAGGTGTCTACAGAGAACAGTCCTGTGAGTACTAATGACCCTGGGCAGAGGAGAGATTGTAGGGAGATGGCTCTGAAGTGCTGTTCATGTTTTCACCTGAGACTACTGCGGATTGTCCACTTTGTGATTGTGTATGTCAAGGGACTCTGGAAAGTATGTCTTTGTGATATGATTTTCTTGCCATTCGCTAAACACCACCAGTAGAGTGCAGTGAATTGTGTGGACATTCCTTCTTCGGGTAGAAGTCTAGGGCTGGGGATGTTGTAAAGAGGCCTACGACAAGGAGCAGGGCACAAAATAGTAGAGGGGTTGGCTTCAGCAGTAAGGATTGTGTTCTAGCATGGCTGGGGTCGGGTTAGTGCCTTGTGCTTGGGCACCAAAACTAGGCTACCACAAAGCCCCTATTACAAATGATTACAGCAGGTTCCACCAGGTGGCTGCAGCATTAGATGACCCAAGGCAATCTGAACAGGAACATTGCAGTGTAGACACTCTGGAAAGGAAAACCTACACACCCCTACTCCCCTGGAACCTCTCCCTTACTTGAACCTGCACTGTCCCTATGCAGTGGAGCTCTTAACTTGCCTATTGCCTCACTTCGGGTGCTCCAAATTAGGTTGGCTCCCTATAATTATAAGGTTCTACATCAAGATGGTTGCCCGAATCTTGCAGGACTTCGGCATCCAACTTGATCATCTCCAAGATGACTGGAGCCAAAGATGGAAGATGTTTCCGCTTCACTTAACTTTTTCCAACCTGAAGGGACAGCATGATGCCACCTTCAGGTTGGAGGATATACTGCAGCCTGCACCTGCCTAAAAGCTAGTTGAAATTTCCTGAAAATTGCTAAGTGTATGGCCAGCAAGAAGCCCCTTCCACATTTGCACATCCTAAAATGCAAGACCTATGTGACTATCCAATGAAGGACCCAGGATGTACCTGGTATTTCCCAGAGTCTTTTCCTGCTGAGCCCACTCCCATGTGTGCAGCTAACCTAGCTAATAAAGCCTGTCAAACGGTAGTGACTCTTCGCATGAATGTATTGTGTATTCCTTAACTGTAGAAGTGGCCTTCCTGCTAAAACATGGATTTAAATATTGTGGGCTATGGGACAGGCTAAGTTATTCCTGTGTGGGTGGCAAGCTAGTGAATGGAATGCTAGTCATTTTATATTGAAGCAATGCTGAAATAGAGTTTAAGTCCTGCAAATGGGGTTGGATTTTCTAAACACTCAGTCGACAAACAGAAGGATGTTCTGAATTTTTCATCGGCAGCTGTCACCCAGTTATAGGCGCCAAAGTTTTAATTGCACTTACTGATGGCTCAGAATTTACATAAACATGTATTTCTAAAATGGACCAGCAAAGCCATTTAACCCTTTCATGCCTAAGCCTTTCTAACATTTGTTGCTTACAAGGTAAAATCCTTATTCTTTGCTAGAAAATTACTTAGAACCCCAAAACATTATATGTATTTTACTTTTAGCAGAGACCCCAGAGAATAAAATGGCAATCGTTGCAATATTTTATGTCACACGGTATTTGTGCAGCGGTCTTTCAAACAAATTTTTTGGAAAAAAATAGTCTCATGAATTAAAAAAGAAAATGAAACAGTTAAGTTAGCCCAATTTTTTTGTATAATGTGAAAGATGTTAAGCCGAGTAAATAGCTACCCAACATGTCACGCTTTGAAATTGCACACATTCGTGGAATGTCGACAAACTATGGTACCTAAAAATTTCCATAGGTGACGCTTTAAAAAACTTTGTGGATGTAAACCCGAAATTCTTTTTTTTGATGTCATGATGTACAGAATAAGATGTCCTTTCATTTGAGCCTAGTCTTGCCACACAGATTTACTCGAGGCCTGAGCAATCCTCTTTTATTGTTCAGTTAGAGAAATCTTGACAAAGTCTTGAAAACTTTGTCAAAAACGCCCCCTTGCTGTGAGTGACTCTTGCACTAGCCTGAGACGGGCACATCCTGTGTAAAAAGTTCACAATTCGCATCCCCTCCCCTCCAGCTCTCCCAGGATTGGCTGCCTTTACTGTTTTTGACTGGATGTTTCTTATTATGGGATGCAGTTAACAGCCAGCAGAATATAGACAGACAAGTGATTTAGGGGACATGTATGTAGTCGGAGTTGGGCAGAGTAGAACATCCAGTGATCTGATGATTGTTATAGTGCAGTGTGTGTGTCTGAGGTCACCTGATCACAGTTGCAACATTCCTTTGCATCACCAGGATTTATGTGGGGGAGGGGTGGATTTCTCACTTTTTATAATTGCACCCAGTAAGGCTGAATGAGCTTAGGGCCAGTTCACACCAGTGTGCTGTACGAGATCGCATGTGATTCCCACTGCAGTGCAAATCACATGCGATGTCCGTGCAGTGCGATTTCAGCCATACAGAGATGGTATGTGTGATATCGCACCGCATTCAGACCAAACTCGCACAGGACCCTTTTTTTGGTCCGCACCAGAATCGCATTGGGTTCACACCTATGCGATCCGATTCATGTCCTAACTGTCAGTTTGCAGTGCCATATGCGAGCTGAAATGGGGGTGTCGTTAACATTGTAAGACACAGCAGCAGTTCGCATATGGCAGTGTGAACTGCCGTGCGAGTCGGATGCGATTTGGGAACGCGCAGTGGATTCAAAAGGTTCCCGCATCTCACCAGTGTGAACCGAGCCTCAAAGCATACAAGCCTACAAATGTCACCTGACTGCTCCCACCATGGCTGCGATTTGGGAACCCTGCGAATCCACTGCGAGTTCCCACATTGCATCCGACTCGCACGGCAGTTCACACTGCCATATGCGAACTGCTGGGGAGTGTCATACAATGTTAACGACACCCCCATTTCAGCTCGCATATCGCACTGCGAACTGACAGGACATGAATTGGATCGCATTCTGAAATTTGGTCCGAATGTGATGCAGTTTGTATGGCTGAAATCGCATCGCACAGACATCGCATGTGATCTGAACAGCAATGCGGTGCGAATCACAGGAATGCAGAGTGTACAGTGGTGGGTAGTACATGCAGGATGGTGTCAGGATAGTGGACAGTGTCAGATTATTTTTTTATTTTACAATTTAAATTTTCAAAAGGTTTTTTGGGACCAGTGGATTTTTTTTTTTTTTATACATTTTTACAATTACATTTTTTTAATAATTTTTTTAACAATTTATTTTTGTACTATTCTAACAATGATGGGAGGGTAGGGTTTTATTTTTTAAATATATTTTTTCACAGTGCTTTTTGGAAAGGGAGTGGGTCGGTGTCAATTTATTTTTTATTTTTACATTGTCACTTTAAAAAAAATAAAAATTCTGATCACTTTTATTGCTGTCACAAGGACTGTAAACATCTCTTGTGACAGTAATAGGTGGTACCAGGTACTCTTTATGGAGGGATCTGGGGTCTCTTAAAAGAGAAAATTGGCTATTCTGAAGACTGTCATTGTTTAAAAATCGGCGCCACTGGCAGCCGAGTAAACCGGAAGTGACGTGACGTTGCTGCCGTGTTTTTACAAAGGAGACTCAAACAAAGCAGTTTCCGGCTTTGTTCCAGTCTCAGCTTAGCCGGTGGACATGCCGGATCGTGGATCAGGTCTCCCAGTGGGACGGGAGGCCCCGGAACAGCGGCAGAAGGTGGCGGTTGTTATCACTAAAGCAAACCGTTGGCTCTAAGAAAAACGGTACCAGGGTGATGGCTGCAGGCAATACCACGCTATAACCCCTTCAAGCTGATAACGCAACTTTGCTAAACTATGTTCATCTGCTTAAAACTTTTGGATCTTTGTTATCATATTTGGGTAGCCAGTTGCGTTAAGGTATCTCCTAAAAACATCTTTAGGAGATGGCCCAAAACCTCATGGTTAAGTTTAGATTTTTTCCCAGTAAATGTAGCACCCCAAAAGGTGGTTCAGTGGGCTGACTTTTCTGATTGGATCCTTAACTTGTAATGAGGTGTGAAGAGTTGGGTTCCAGTCACTTTAGGAAGGTTAACAGAATTTATTCAAACTGAAGAACCCTGGAAAAGGTGGCTTAGCACATAGAATATCTATAAACATTACACAGGTTCCAAATCCTACTTGCATTTAATACCAAAAAAGACTTAAGTCAGACCAGCACCGTCTGACTGCAAAGCAGTTGCAAACTCTGAGCCACCAGGCTTCCTGCCACATTCAAACTCGTACCCAGCTACTCTAGACTCTTTCTGCAGAAAAAAAATTCTCCTTGGTTTACCTATCCAGGTTCCAGTTTCACTCTGACCTGAACGTAGACCTTTCTTCTCCAAGCAAGTGCCCCCCCCAGGAAGTGGGCCTTGTAGGTCAGAACAAATGAACCGACCTCCCAAACTATCTATACCCATCCCCAGCTAGTGGTTGGCCAGGGAGCATACAATTCATACCTCAGGCCATTTGTCAGGTTTCTATGGTAGTGAGCCCCTGTAGAAAACAAACGTGAGGTTCCTCAGGGTGTGGAGTCTAAGCCCCAGCCTGCTTCTTCACCAGGGCCCCTGAATTTGTGGATGGACTTGTAGCAAGCTGGAACAAGGTTGTGGCCCCCTGGAATGCCCGGCTGGCCATGCGGAGACCACTTATGTGTGCAGAGTACAGACAGAAGAGGATCCAGGAAAAGGAGCTGAAGTCAGATTGGGTGGCAGGCAAGCCAAAATGATGAAGCTGGAGTCGGAACGCAAGTAGTCAGGCACAGAATCCAAGTAATACAAGGCAAACAAGAAGCTCAGAGAAACTAGGAAGTTGTTCAGGCAACTCAGGTTGCACGGAGCATGTCTGTACATATAGGCATGACCATCGATAGGGGGGGTACCACCTGTAAGGGGGTACACAGGGATCGGTGCGGTAAGACAGGAGGACAATCACTGTGTCTCCCCCTCCAGAAGCTGTAAATCGGTTGCCCCCCTCTCCCTCCCGCTGGCTTTCAGCTGCTGAAGGGACAGACAGACGCAGTGCCTTGTTCTGTAATTGACCTTCTTTTCTGCCAGAACGATCCCCCTCTGTGTGCTGCCCACATCTGATTCCCCACTGTGTGCCTGGGCCCCCCACTTTTCCCCCCTGCAGCGCCGCCGAGTTCCCTCTCCTGCCAGCTGCCCACTAGGATGGAGAGTGGGGGAAGGGGCCGGTAAGTATGTAACTTGCTGACCCCTTCTTTTTCTGAGTTGGACACAGTGAGTGATCAGTAGGGATTGCTCTTGTGTCCATTTATAGCGAACAGGAGCCTCTGTTTCTGTCAACCCCTTCATCTTCAGTGCAACTGAGGCTACAAAGTAAGGAATTGAGAAATCTGTGTCCTTGATTCTGTTCTGTCTCAAAGGTCAGATGTTAGGAGTCTGTTTAGAACCCTAATATTTCATTTAAACCCCTTCCCTCAACAGCATTGTAAACATTTTTTTAAAAATTCATAAAAACAAATTTTTTAAATTGTAAAAAAAACATTTTAAAACATTGGACAAAATACATTTTAAAAAATTAAACTTCTTGGGATGGGGGGCGCCCCCAAATCACAAAAATTAAAAATTTTAAAAATGTGATTTCTAATAGCAGCCCTGTATATAGGAAAGCAGACTGGGAGGTGAGCCAGGAAGTGATATAATTGCACAGCACAGCAGGCAACGCCCATAGGTGAACACAGAAGCCAGCTGCACAGGTCTAGCAAAACCAATGCAGCAAACAGGTAAGAATTTCACAAACTGAAAACTACAGGCTAGACCGTGACACCTGGAGCTTTCTCCTCCTGCGTTGCTGCTATCAGGCTTTGATCTTCAGTGTTGCACAGGCATGTGCCCTTGAGTGGTTTCATTTAATGTCCTACCAGTAACCACTAGTAGCTTAATTTAAAAAGTTCACCTTTTTGATCATCTCTAGGGTGATCTTCTAGGGCAGAGATCTTCAAACTTTCTAAACAAAGGGCCAACTTACTGTCCTTCAGACTTTAGGGGGGCTGGACCATGGCCAGTGGGAGTAGAAAATGCCCCACAGTCAGTGGGAGTAAACTGTGCCCCAGCTTGGTGGTCAGTGGGAGGCAAAAATGAAATGGCGCCTGTGATCAGGAGGAGGAATAATAGTGCCCAATCATCATTAGTGTCAGTGGGAGGAATAGTGGCCCATCATTGGTGTCAGTGGGAGGAATAGTGGCCCATCATTGGTGTCAGTGGGAGGAATAGTGGCCCATCATTGGTGTCAGTGGGAGGAATAGTGTCCCATCATTGGTGTCTGTGGGAGGAATGGTCCCCCGTCACTGGTGTCTGTGGGAGGAATGGTCCCCCGTCGCTGGTGTCTGTGGGAGGAATGGTCCCCCGTCGCTGGTGTCGGTGGGAGGAATGGTCCCCCGTCGCTGGTGTCGGTGGGAGGAATGGTCCCCCGTCGCTGGTGTCGGTGGGAGGAATGGTCCCCCGTCGCTGGTGTCGGTGGGAGGAATGATCCCCCGTCGCTGGTGTCGGTGGGAGGAATGGTCCCCCGTCGCTGGTGTCGGTGGGAGGAATGGTCCCCCGTCGCTGGTGTCGGTGGGAGGAATGGTCCCCCGTCGCTGGTGTCGGTGGGAGGAATGGTCCCCCGTCGCTGGTGTCTGTGGGAGGAATGGTCCCCCGTCGCTGGTGTCGGTGGGAGGAATGGTCCCCCGTCGCTGGTGTCGGTGGGAGGAATGGTCCCCCGTCGCTGGTGTCGGTGGGAGGAATGGTCCCCCGTCGCTGGTGTCGGTGGGAGGAATGGTCCCCCGTCGCTGGTGTCGGTGGGAGGAATGGTCCCCCGTCGCTGGTGTCGGTGGGAGGAATGGTCCCCCGTCGCTGGTGTCGGTGGGAGGAATGGTCCCCCGTCGCTGGTGTCGGTGGGAGGAATGGTCCCCCGTCGCTGGTGTCGGTGGGAGGAATGGTCCCCCGTCGCTGGTGTCGGTGGGAGGAATGGTCCCCCGTCGCTGGTGTCGGTGGGAGGAATGGTCCCCCGTCGCTGGTGTCGGTGGGAGGAATGGTCCCCCGTCGCTGGTGTCGGTGGGAGGAATGGTCCCCCGTCGCTGGTGTCGGTGGGAGAAATGGTCCCCCGTCGCTGGCGTCGGTGGGAGGAATGGTCCCCCGTCGCTGGCGTCGGTGGGAGGAATGGTCCCCCGTCGCTGGCGTCGGTGGGAGGAATGGTCCCCCGTCGCTGGAGTCGGTGGGAGGAATGGTCCCCCGTCGCTGGCGTCGGTGGGAGGAATGGTCCCCCGTCGCTGGCGTCGGTGGGAGGAATGGTGCCCCGTCGCTGGCGTCGGTGGGAGGATTGGTCCCCCGTCGCTGGCGTCGTGGGAGGATTGGTCCCCCGTCGCTGGCGTCGGTGGGAGGAATGGTCCCCCGTCGATGGCGTCGGTGGGAGGAATGGTCCCCCGTCGCTGGCGTCGGTGGGAGGAGTGGTCCCCCGTCGCTGGCGTCGGTGGGAGGAATGGTCCCCCGTCGCTGGCGTCGGTGGGAGGAATGGTCCCCCGTCGCTGGCGTCGGTGGGAGGAATGGTCCCCCGTCGCTGGCGTCGGTGGGAGGAATGGTCCCCCGTCGCTGGTGTCGGTGGGAGGAATGGTCCCCCGTCGCTGGTGTCGTGGGAGGAATGGTCCCCCGTCGCTGGTGTCGGTGGGAGGAATGGTCCCCCGTCGCTGGTGTCGTGGGAGGAATGGTCCCTGGCGTGGTGAGAGGATTGGTCCCCCGTCGCTGGTTGTCGTGGGAGGAATGGTCCCTGGCGTGGTGAGAGGATTGGTCCCCCGTCGCTGGCGTCGGTGGGAGGAATGGTCCTCCGTCGCTGGCGTCGTGGGAGGAATGGTCCCCCGTCGCTGGCGTCGGTGGGAGGAATGGTCCCCCGTCGCTGGCGTCGTGGGAGGAATGGTCCCCCGTCGCTGGCGTCGTGGGAGGAATGGTCCCCCGTCGCTGGCGTCGGTGGGAGGATTGGTCCCCCGTCGCTGGTGTCGGTGGGAGGAATGGTCCCCCGTCACTGGTGTCCAGGGAGGAATGGTCCCCCGTCGCTGGTGTCCAGGGAGGAATGGTCCCCCGTCGCTGGTGTCCAGGGAGGAATGGTCCCCCGTCGCTGGTGTCCAGGGAGGAATGGTCCCCCGTCGCTGGTGTCCAGGGAGGAATGGTCCCCCGTCGCTGGTGTCGTGGGAGGAAGGGTCCCCCGTCGCTGGCGTCCGTGGGAGGAATGGTCCCCCGTCGCTGGTGTCGTGGGAGGAATGGTCCCTCGTCGCTGGTGTCGTGGGAGGAATGGTCCCCCGTCGCTGGCGTCCGTGGGAGGAAGGGTCCCCCGTCGCTGGCGTCCGTGGGAGGAATGGTCCCCCGTCGCTGGCGTCCGTGGGAGGAATGGTCCCCCGTCGCTGGCGTCCGTGGGAGGAATGGTCCCCCGTCGCTGGCGTCCGTGGGAGGAATGGTCCCCCGTTGCTGGCGTCAGTGGGAGGAATGTTCCCCCGTCGCTGGCGTCGGTAGGAGGAATATTACATTTATATTAAACTTACCGATGTAGGCAAAAGTTTGCGGACACTCTACAAATTATTGGGTACAAGTGTTGCCAGTGAAGAGTACTGGTAATACTACACCATACTGTACAAATATATTTTAGACAATTGTCCTTGTCCATCCTTGTGATAAGACTTTGGAAAAGGCTCACTTATGTTTCAGCATGAATGTGTTTTGTATACAACGTGAGCTCCATAAGGACATAATTTGATGGGAATAGTGTAGAAGAAACAGAATAGCCTTCACAGACCCTTGACCTCAACCATACTGAACACCTTTGGGATGAATTGGAACTCAACAGTGAGCCTGGTCTTCTCATCCAACATCTGTACCCGACCCTACAAATGAGAACAAATACCTAAAAACACTCTGAATTTTGAACCTCTGAACACCTTTGGGATCAGGTCTTCTCATCCAACATCAGTACCTAAACTCTGCCCTTTTGAGCACTTTTGGGATAAATTATTAGACTGCCTATTGCAAGCCAGGTCTTCACATCCAACATCATTACCTGATCTCAACCCTACTGAACCCCTTTGGGGTCAGGTCTTTTCATGCAACATCAATACCTGACCTCAACCCACTGATCACCTTTGGGCTGAATTAGAATGCCAACTGCAAGCCATGTCTTCTCATGCGACATCAATACCTGACCTAAACCCTACAGAAACACCTTTTAGATCAAGTCTTCTCATACAACATCATTACCTGATCCCAACCCTACTGAACACCTGTTGGCTTAGGTCTTCTTATCCAACATCAGTACCTTAACTCAGCCCTACTGAACACTTTGGGATCAGGTCTTCCCACCCAACATCAGTCCCGGACTTCAACTCTGCTAAACACCTTTTGGTATGAATTGGAATGCCAACTGCAAGACAGGTCTTCTCATTCCACATCAGTACTGGACCTCAACCCTACTGAACACCTTTTGGATCAGGTCTTTTGATCCAACATTGGTACCTGACCCTAACCCTACTAAAGATCTTTGGGTAGTTAGAAAGTAACAAGGGGAACTCTGGACAGCCGCACACTAGATGAAGATGAAAAATCAAATGGATTTATTAAAAACAGGAATCACATCAAAGTCCAAAAACACAGCAAAACAGGGAAGGGGGGGGGGGGGCACACAGCTGACGCGTTTCACGCTAAATACATCGCTTACTCATCTTTAAGATCAGGACTTTTCATACAAAATCATTACTTGACCTCCACCCTACTGAACACCTTTGGGATCGGGTCTTTTCATCCAACATCAGTACCTGACCTCAACCTTACTGAACACCTGTGGGCTCTGGTCTTCCCACCCAACATCAGTACTGGACCTTAACTCTGCTGAACACCTTTGGTATGAATTAGAATGCCAACTGCAACACAGGTCTTATCATTCCACATCAGTACTGGACCTCAACCCTACTGAACACCTTTTGGATCAGGTCTTATCGTCCAACTTCATTACCTGACATCAACCTTACTGAACACCTTTTGGATCAGGTCTTTTGATCCAACATCAGTATCTGACCCCAATCCTACTAAACACCTTTGGGATGAATGCGAATGGCAATTGCAAGCCAGGTCTTCCCATCCAACATCAGTACCCGACCTCACAAATGAGGACAAATACCCAGACATACTTTTGTGGAAAGTCTTCTCAGAGGAATGGAGGATGTTAAAGCCACAAAGTTCAACCAACTACGTATTAATGGCCATTGTTTTAGATTGGGATGTCCCAACAAACTTAAATAGATGCCCTGGTGAGGTGTCCACCGATGTTTGGCCATAAAGTATATATCTACAACACTCCACATATGAGATGAGTGACTTACAATCTCCAAGTCCATGCTATACGTTGGTGTTGGAACTCGTTTCCAAATATAAGGGATTTTTTTTGCATACATTTGTTGTGTTCTGTATTACATAACATATGTTATGCTCATCTGATGGCTATTTCAGCTTTTTAGCAATTCAACTTCCCTGTGAAAGTGAAACCACTTAGAAGGCTTTGATGGTTCTGTAATAACCACATTAATACTGATCTAGACACAAAGACTACAAACAAGTCATCCCTCTTACTGGAATCTTCATCTTATGAGATCAAAGAACAAATGCCTTCATCACAGGTTGACAGCTACAAAGATATCTGCATAGACAGGGATATATTGAAATCAGGTGATGTAAACCGAATCACTATAATCAGGTTTAACGTGTTTCTGTCATTTTTAAAGGTCAACTCCATTTCAAAAATTTTCAGCTTTCATGTAAATAACCTGTGATGACCGGAGAGGTCCTTGTTCAGGTTCTTTTAATGTTGTAGGGTGATAACGCTCTGTTCCTGCCTCCAAGTCGTGCCCCTACTTTGTCCCCCTGTCACATGGGCTTCAACATACATGGCACAAGCACGGTCCGCATGGTCCGCTATCACCATCTGGGAACCCGCCAATGCCTGGTAACCCTTGCTGGGGGTCATGTAGACTGAAAATGGCTGCAGATGATCAGATGTAACAAGTCCTATATTTTAATATACTTAATACATATAAGTAGTTATCAGTAAAACATTGAAATAAATGTCTAACTTTATTTAATATTTATTATTATTAATGATTATTGTATATAATTATAATATATATTTTTAATAAGTTAAACTCCAGGCTTATGAGATGCAAATTAAATGGGGGCTTGTCTACCTGTCAATCCAGTCCTGAAATATATATTTTAATATTGATACTTACATGTATTATAAAACATTAAAATAATAAAAAAACTAATTTATTATATATAATTGTATATATTATATAAAATTGTAATATTTTATATAAATATATATATATATATATATATATATATATATATATACACATATATATTATATATATATATATATATCTATATCCATCTATCTAGCTCTATAGCTATATATGTATAATATAAAAAAATATAAAATGTATTTATATATTAATGTGCATATATATATATATATATATATATATATATATATGTATGTGTGTGTATGTATATATATGTGTGTGTGTGTGTGTGTATGTGTATATATGTTTATATATTAATGTGTTTGTGTGTGTAATATATATATATATATATATTATGTGTGTGTGTGTAATATATATATATATATATATTTAATATGTCTGTGTGTGTGTGTGTGTGTGTGTGTGTGTGTGTGTGTGTGTGTATATATACACATTAATATATAAATACATTTTATATATTTTTTTAATATATTTGAGATAGAGATAGAGAGAGAGAAATTTTAACTAATTAAACTCCAGACTGCTAAAATAGATACAAATTAAATGGAAACGGTTCTTAAATATTCACCCAGTCCTGAAATGTATATTTTATTAAAATCTAGGAAATACCAGAGAGAAACCCCGCTGTCCTACACTGATGGACTCTATCACCCACAAAGAGGAGTCGTGTTGAATAAAATTATTGAATATTTTTTGAGTCCGTTTAAAATATTTTTTTTTTTAACAAATTGTGAACTTTATTCATGTTAAGTACATACAGGTCAGTTTACGGTACATAGTTAGATAAAAAGGAGCAAATGAACATCATACAGGTGTCTCAAATGACATAACAAAAATGTAACAAGCAGTCAATAGGTACAACATTAATCATTGTTCTCTGTCCCATATCCTTAGACACTAGGAGGAGGGAGGGGAAAGGAACAGAGTATCTGTCCGGAGATTTGAAGGAGAAGGCTACTGTAGGAGAAGGAAGGGTAATGAGGGGCCGTTTAAAATATTTAGAGAGTTTTTTGATACCCCAACAGGGGGAAAAAAATTATACATAAAATATGCACATAATAAAAATATGTACAGATGAAATCAATACAATCCATACAGTAGTATCATATAGTGTTTGTACAATCAAGGTTTCGACACTAACATGGCTTCTTCAGGACCCACTGGGACATTTGAAAGTTTTTAGAGTTACCTAAAACATTGAGTTGGTTAACTCTAAAAAACAAAAACAAAAAAAAAACTGTCATATATATGGGTCCTGAAGAAGCCAAATTAGTGGCGAAATGTCGATCGTACAGACAACACTAATACTACTGTATGGATTGTATTGATTTTCATTTGTACATATTTTTATCATAATAAAAATGTATGTGCATATTTTATGTATTTCCTCTGTTGGGGTATCAAAAATATATCTGTAAATATTTGAAACTGACTCAATAAATATTTGATTTAATTCAACATGTCTCCTCTTTGTGGCCGCTCTAGTCCGTCAATGTAGGACACGGGGGTTTCTCTCTGGTATTTCCTAAACATTTTTGTATTTTGTTTGGATGATGCCCAAGTCTGACACTTCTTTTTTCTTATTATATTTTAATACAATAAATAAAAGTATTTATGAAAACATTGAAATAAAGTCAATAATTGGTAGCAATAACAAAATGTATATTTTTAATAAATGAAACTCCAGACTGATAAAAAGATACAAATTGGATGAAAACTGTTCTACCTGTTCACCCAGTCCTTAAATGTATATTTAAAAAAAAAAAAAATCATTTTTTTCT